>OX392463.1:92261883-92732526 GCA_947623515.1 Neoascia interrupta
CTACTACTGTAGCTTAAATTACTTTGATAATAGTATGAAATAATAATCATGTATATCATTCGTAGGCAATAGCTTATTTTATCAAATAATATAAAAATATGAATTATTAATAAAATAGATTTCAACTGGAAGGTTGTTCTAATAAATATTTAGAAAACACATACACTACAGTGGCGATGTCAATTGACCGCAAAGATCATGTGATTTGACACCGTTGGATTTTTTTCTTTTGAGGTTATTTGAAAGAAAAGGTGTACGTCGATAAGCCAGCAGCAATTCAAGACCTAAAGGATGAGATAATTCGGCACATTAACGGCATAGAACCTCAATTATACTTCAGCGTCATCGAAAATTTGGACCATCGGGTGGAGGTGTGCCGCCGAGGTCGGCGGCCATTTGGCCGATATTTTGTTCCAGACATAATTGAACCATACCAATATTATTATAATAAAAAGAAATGACAATAATTTGCTAAACAATTTGTGTTTTATTCAAAATCAACATCGGCCCTTAAAATGTAACCACCCTTTACAACTAAACAAATTGCATATCATTGGAAAGGTCTATTTTTCTGCCGTGGCAAGTAGTGTTAATTTAAGAATGGTACCTTTGTTATCGAAGGTGTAACCACCTTAAATTTGACTTAAAGAACGTATTTTCCTGATTGCAAATACATATAAAGGTTTCTTATCTCTTTAGTCTAGCCTTCCCTCTGTTATGTACCACTCAAAGTTAGCATTTTTGGCTTTTTCAATGCCATCTGGTAGATTAAAACCTGCATTGGAAATGGTTAACGCCTATATTTTTGCAATTAGGACAGTGTATACCTTATTTTGAGTCTAGTTTGACGTAGTTTGACCTTCGATAATAAGAGTACCATTCTCATGTTACACTTCTATGTTAACTAAAGATTGGTGCTCTTATTATATAAAGTCTAGCCAATTCAAAACAAAAGTATACACTGTCCTCATTACAAAAATATAGGCTTTAGCCATTTCCAATGCAGGTTTCCATATACCAGATGGCACTGAAAAAGCCAAAAATGCTTACTTTCAGTGGTACATAACAGAGGGAAGGCTGGACTTAAAAGGTCTGAAACCTATATATTTGCAACCAGGGCAATGCCTTTATGATTTTAAGTCAACTTTGAGGTGGTTTCACCCTCGCTAAAAAAGGTGCCATTCTTAAGTTAACACTACTTCCCACGGCTGAAAGAAAAAGTTGCCAGACTTGGCAATTTGGCATCGCGTGAAATAGACCTTTCCAATTATATGCAATTTTTTTTTATATAAATATACGTAAAACGTATATTCAAAAATATACGGATATACGTATATTTCATTATCCGTATAATGGGGAGCTCTAGTTTCAACTATTAATCTATACGTTCAGTGAAATGTAAACTGGAAGATACTGTGTATGTTTTCTTCATCATGTTGAAAGGCTTCGAAATGTTTGCATAAATTTCTGAAACTCGTGAAAAATCAAAACTTTAAATATATATTATTTTGTATGCAAACAGTTGTTTTCAGTAAAAAAATAGTATAAAAATAAAAAAATAAACAGGGTGGCGCAACAGGTCGAGGTGAACCAGGTCTAACTTCTCAACAATGTTTGCTGTGTGTGTTGATTTCTTCACATGCAAAGGGTCCTAAGATTTTTTACCGAATCCGAACGGCTTTAAGAAGTTTTAAAAGGCAAAACTTTTGAATTCACTAAGTCAACAAATGCTCATAGTTCTAGGGACCGAAAAAAATTATTTCAGATTGAGGAATGGTTTAGCTGGTAGAGCGGCTCAAAGATGAAAAATGTTTTTTTTTTCTTGACTTGCAGTACATTCGGCGTACATAAAAGCCAACAACTGCAAGCCATTGGCTTTAGCTAATCATGTTTTGACGAATGGTCATAAGAAAGAAAATCTGAACTTTGTACGGCAGTAACTAGACGACTAGACGCGTATGAAAGCTTCTACATACAAAGGGATAGGAATTCGATGAACGCCGACAATGGAAACATTAACTCAGTATTGTTTCACCTAGTATCTTAATTTCGTTTTTATACCCCATCCCATAGGATAGGAGGTATATTAAGTTTGATTCATAGTTTGTAACTTGAATTAATCACCGTAGACCCCAAGACCTTAAGGGCATATGATCGAGACCGAATTGTTAGTCGAATGAGCCATGTCCGTCCGTGTGTCGGTAGTTCTTAGGCCTTAAATTTTGAGCTAGGAACTTGAAACTTAATATCTGTTCTCTCTAGGTTCCGAAGCAGTACAAGTGTAAACATTTTTAAAATCCGCCCACTGACACGCCCACTTTACTTAGTAGCTTGAAAAATCAAAGTTGTCGCAGGAAGCTGAAATTTGGTACGCGATATCCCCACTTAATTGTATTGTGATTGGCATTTAAAAAAAAGCGAATACTGCCCCTTGTAGGCGTGGTCATACTCAATATGCATTCTAATAAACGATTTTTATTTGATATATTTGCTTTAAATCCAAAAAACTTGCACTATAAAATGTTCAGATATTTGCGTAAGCTATCAACTCACGTGCATAAATTTTCGCCACGCCCACTTTTGGGGGCGTTTGTAGGTATAAACCTAATTTTTAATATGAAAATGCAATCAACTATGCAATCAAACTATGTTGGTAAGTTTATACCAAATCTTGGAACATTAACTGAGCCTTTACGTAACATTTTAAAAAGTCAAAATCGGAGTCGCAACTCTGAAATAACTTCAATGAAAACGAGCGGGATTCTTTTAAAGAATTGAAAAACGTTTTGCAAAACGATAAGTACCTAGGATATTACGACCCTTTTGACAGGACCCAATTGATTGTTGATGCAAGTCCAGTGGCATTAGGCGCTGTTTTGATACAGTTCAACAAAGGAACGGAACAACGAATAATTGCATATGGAAACAAAAGCTTGTCAGAATGTGAGAAAAGATACTGGCAAACTGAAAAAGAAGCCTTGGCATAAGTATGAGGAGCGGAACATTTCTATATATATCTGTATGGTTTGTACTTTGAACTAGTAACCGACCACAAACCATTGGAAACTATATTTGGTCCAAAGTCTAAGCCATGTGCACGCATTGAGAGATGGGTACTTCGCTTACAATCGTATAGATATAAAATAATATATAAACCAGGTAAATCGAACATTGCCGATGCACTTTCTAGACTTTGCGTTGCTAACCCTACTAACAATACAAATTTTGATTCCGATGAACACATTCATCATGTTATTAGTAATAGTGTTCCAAAAGCATTAACTTTACATGAAATCGACAAGATTTCTTCATCTGATGCAGAAATTCTTAATTTTTAACGAAGGAATCTATAAGCAAAATTGGAATAATTACATTCTCAATTTTAAAATATTTGAAAATGAACTCTGTTTTTACGGAAACATACTGCTATGTCAAAACAAAACTATAATCCCACAAAAACTTCGTCATAACGTTATTGAATTCGCTAATGAAGGACACCCAGGAATAGTTGGAACAAAACGACGATTGCGCACTTAAGTATGGTGGCCAAAAATTGACCAAGATGCCGAAAATTTTGTAAAGAACTGCAAGGGATGTCTTCTTGTTTCAGTACCGACGGTTCCTGAACCAATGAATATCAGGATGATTATGATCCTTATGTATCATAGTACTCCACATTCAAGTACGGGAAAAGCTCCAGCCGAACTTTTCTATGGGAGGCTTTTAAAGGATAAAATTCCATCAATTATCAATAATGATCAAGAACTTAACCAAGAAGTTATGGACAAAGATGCATTTGAAAAAGAAAAGGGAAAACTATATGCTGACAAAAAACGGCGAGCTATTCCAAGTGATCTTACCGTTGGTGATATAGTCGTGGTCAAGAAACTTAGAAGGGAAAAAAAGCTGGATACCAATTTTTGTCAAGGCCCGCATGAAGTAGTCGACGCAAAGGAGGAGATGTTTTGGTAAAGAATTCTACAACTGGAGAGTTAACAAGACGTATCGTTGTTCATTTAAAGAAGGTCAATGCTGAATGGACTGCTCAAGATAACAAATCACCCAACCAATTGGACTAATATTCATTTTGTTTTATAGCTTTATTTATTAAAAAAAAAAGGAAGAGAATGTAGTGTCTACTACTGTAGCTTAAATTACTTTGATAATAGTATGAAATAATAATCATGTATATCATTCGTAGGCAATAGCTTATTTTATCAAATAATATAAAAATATGAATTATTAATAAAATAGATTTCAACTGGAAGGTTGTTCTAATAAATATTTAGAAAACACATACACTACAGTGGCGATGTCAATTGACCGCAAAGATCATGTGATTTGACACCGTTGGATTTTTTTCTTTTGAGGTTATTTGAAAGAAAAGGTGTACGTCGATAAGCCAGCAGCAATTCAAGACCTAAAGGATGAGATAATTCGGCACATTAACGGCATAGAACCTCAATTATACTTCAGCGTCATCGAAAATTTGGACCATCGGGTGGAGGTGTGCCGCCGAGGGCGGCGGCCATTTGGCCGATATTTTGTTCCAGACATAATTGAACCATACCAATATTATTATAATAAAAAGAAATGACAATAATTTGCTAAACAATTTGTGTTTTATTCAAAATCAACATCGGCCCTTAAAATGTAACCACCCTTTACAACTAAACAAATTGCATATCATTGGAAAGGTCTATTTTTCTGCCGTGGCAAGTAGTGTTAATTTAAGAATGGTAC
The DNA here is from genome assembly GCA_947623515.1 of Neoascia interrupta. Taxonomy (NCBI): domain Eukaryota; kingdom Metazoa; phylum Arthropoda; class Insecta; order Diptera; family Syrphidae; genus Neoascia; species Neoascia interrupta. The sequence continues at coordinate 92,266,627 of OX392463.1, forward strand.
CTTTGTTATCGAGGGTGTAACCACCTTAAATTTGACTTAAAATAAAGAACGTATTTTCCGGATTGCAAATACATATAAAGGTTTCTTATCTCTTTAGTCTAGCCTTCCCTCTGTTATGTACCACTCAAAGTTAGCATTTTTGGCTTTTTCAATGCCATCTGGTAGATTAAAACCTGCATTGGAAATGGTTAACGCCTATATTTTTGCAATTAGGACAGTGTATACCTTATTTTGAGTCTAGTTTGACGTAGTTTGACCTTCGATAATAAGAGTACCATTCTCATGTTACACTTCTATGTTAACTAAAGATTGGTGCTCTTATTATATAAAGTCTAGCCAATTCAAAACAAAAGTATACACTGTCCTCATTACAAAAATATAGGCTTTAGCCATTTCCAATGCAGGTTTCCATATACCAGATGGCACTGAAAAAGCCAAAAATGCTTACTTTCAATGGTACATAACAGAGGGAAGGCTGGACTTAAAAGGTCTGAAACCTATATATTTGCAACCAGGGCAATGCCTTTATGATTTTAAGTCAACTTTGAGGTGGTTTCACCCTCGCTAAAAAAGGTGCCATTCTTAAGTTAACACTACTTCCCACGGCTGAAAGAAAAAGTTGCCAGACTTGGCAATTTGGCATCGCGTGAAATAGACCTTTCCAATTATATGCATTTTTTTTTTATATAAATATACGTAAAACGTATATTCAAAAATATACGGATATACGTATATTTCATTATCCGTATAATGGGGAGCTCTAGTTTCAACTATTAATCTATACGTTCAGTGAAATGTAAACTGGAAGATACTGTGTATGTTTTCTTCACCATGTTGAAAGGCTTCGAAATGTTTGCATAAATTTCTGAAACTCGTGAAAAATCAAAACTTTAAATATATATTATTTTGTATGCAAACAGTTGTTTTCAGTAAAAAAATAGTATAAAAATAAAAAAATAAACAGGGTGGCGCAACAGGTCGAGGTGAACCAGGTCTAACTTCTCAACAATGTTTGCTGTGTGTGTTGATTTCTTCACATGCAAAGGGTCCTAAGATTTTTTACCGAATCCGAACGGCTTTAAGAAGTTTTAAAAGGCAAAACTTTTGAATTCACTAAGTCAACAAATGCTCATAGTTCTAGGGACCGAAAAAAATTATTTCAGATTGAGGAATGGTTTAGCTGGTAGAGCGGCTCAAAGATGAAAAATGTTTTTTTTTTCTTGACTTGCAGTACATTCGGCGTACATAAAAGCCAACAACTGCAAGCCATTGGCTTTAGCTAATCATGTTTTGACGAATGGTCATAAGAAAGAAAATCTGAACTTTGTACGGCAGTAACTAGACGACTAGACGCGTATGAAAGCTTCTACATACAAAGGGATAGGAATTCGATGAACGCCGACAATGGAAACATTAACTCAGTATTGTTTCACCTAGTATCTTAATTTCGTTTTTATACCCCATCCCATAGGATAGGAGGTATATTAAGTTTGATTCATAGTTTGTAACTTGAATTAATCACCGTAGACCCCAAGACCTTAAGGGCATATGATCGAGACCGAATTGTTAGTCGAATGAGCCATGTCCGTCCGTGTGTCGGTAGTTCTTAGGCCTTAAATTTTGAGCTAGGAACTTGAAACTTAATATCTGTTCTCTCTAGGTTCCGAAGCAGTACAAGTGTAAACATTTTTAAAATCCGCCCACTGACACGCCCACTTTACTTAGTAGCTTGAAAAATCAAAGTTGTCGCAGGAAGCTGAAATTTGGTACGCGATATCCCCACTTAATTGTATTGTGATTGGCATTTAAAAAAAAGCGAATACTGCCCCTTGTAGGCGTGGTCATACTCAATATGCATTCTAATAAACGATTTTTATTTGATATATTTGCTTTAAATCCAAAAAACTTGCACTATAAAATGTTCAGATATTTGCGTAAGCTATCAACTCACGTGCATAAATTTTCGCCACGCCCACTTTTGGGGGCGTTTGTAGGTATAAACCTAATTTTTAATATGAAAATGCAATCAACTATGCAATCAAACTATGTTGGTAAGTTTATACCAAATCTTGGAACATTAACTGAGCCTTTACGTAACATTTTAAAAAGTCAAAATCGGAGTCGCAACTCTGAAATAACTTCAATGAAAACGAGCGGGATTCTTTTAAAGAATTGAAAAACGTTTTGCAAAACGATAAGTACCTAGGATATTACGACCCTTTTGACAGGACCCAATTGATTGTTGATGCAAGTCCAGTGGCATTAGGCGCTGTTTTGATACAGTTCAACAAAGGAACGGAACAACGAATAATTGCATATGGAAACAAAAGCTTGTCAGAATGTGAGAAAAGATACTGGCAAACTGAAAAAGAAGCCTTGGCATAAGTATGAGGAGCGGAACATTTCTATATATATCTGTATGGTTTGTACTTTGAACTAGTAACCGACCACAAACCATTGGAAACTATATTTGGTCCAAAGTCTAAGCCATGTGCACGCATTGAGAGATGGGTACTTCGCTTACAATCGTATAGATAAAAAATAATATATAAACCAGGTAAATCGAACATTGCCGATGCACTTTCTAGACTTTGCGTTGCTAACCCTACTAACAATACAAATTTTGATTCCGATGAACACATTCATCATGTTATTAGTAATAGTGTTCCAAAAGCATTAACTTTACATGAAATCGACAAGAATTCTTCATCTGATGCAGAAATTCTTAATTTTTAACGAAGGAATCTATAAGCAAAATTGGAATAATTACATTCTCAATTTTAAAATATTTGAAAATGAACTCTGTTTTTACGGAAACATACTGCTATGTCAAAACAAAACTATAATCCCACAAAAACTTCGTCATAACGTTATTGAATTCGCTAATGAAGGACACCCAGGAATAGTTGGAACAAAACGACGATTGCGCACTTAAGTATGGTGGCCAAAAATTGACCAAGATGCCGAAAATTTTGTAAAGAACTGCAAGGGATGTCTTCTTGTTTCAGTACCGACGGTTCCTGAACCAATGAATATCAGGATGATTATGATCCTTATGTATCATAGTACTCCACATTCAAGTACGGGAAAAGCTCCAGCCGAACTTTTCTATGGGAGGCTTTTAAAGGATAAAATTCCATCAATTATCAATAATGATCAAGAACTTAACCAAGAAGTTATGGACAAAGATGCATTTGAAAAAGAAAAGGGAAAACTATATGCTGACAAAAAACGGCGAGCTATTCCAAGTGATCTTACCGTTGGTGATATAGTCGTGGTCAAGAAACTTAGAAGGGAAAAAAAGCTGGATACCAATTTTTGTCAAGGCCCGCATGAAGTAGTCGACGCAAAGGAGGAGATGTTTTGGTAAAGAATTCTACAACTGGAGAGTTAACAAGACGTATCGTTGTTCATTTAAAGAAGGTCAATGCTGAATGGACTGCTCAAGATAACAAATCACCCAACCAATTGGACTAATATTCATTTTGTTTTATAGCTTTATTTATTAAAAAAAAAAGGAAGAGAATGTAGTGTCTACTACTGTAGCTTAAATTACTTTGATAATAGTATGAAATAATAATCATGTATATCATTCGTAGGCAATAGCTTATTTTATCAAATAATATAAAAATATGAATTATTAATAAAATAGATTTCAACTGGAAGGTTGTTCTAATAAATATTTAGAAAACACATACACTACAGTGGCGATGTCAATTGACCGCAAAGATCATGTGATTTGACACCGTTGGATTTTTTTTTTTTGAGGTTATTTGAAAGAAAAGGTGTACGTCGATAAGCCAGCAGCAATTCAAGACCTAAAGGATGAGATAATTCGGCACATTAACGGCATAGAACCTCAATTATACTTCAGCGTCATCGAAAATTTGGACCATCGGGTGGAGGTGTGCCGCCGAGGGCGGCGGCCATTTGGCCGATATTTTGTTCCAGACATAATTGAACCATACCAATATTATTATAATAAAAAGAAATGACAATAATTTGCTAAACAATTTGTGTTTTATTCAAAATCAACATCGGCCCTTAAAATGTAACCACCCTTTACAACTAAACAAATTGCATATCATTGGAAAGGTCTATTTTTCTGCCGTGGCAAGTAGTGTTAATTTAAGAATGGTACCTTTGTTATCGAGGGTGTAACCACCTTAAATTTGACTTAAAATAAAGAACGTATTTTCCGGATTGCAAATACATATAAAGGTTTCTTATCTCTTTAGTCTAGCCTTCCCTCTGTTATGTACCACTCAAAGTTAGCATTTTTGGCTTTTTCAATGCCATCTGGTAGATTAAAACCTGCATTGGAAATGGTTAACGCCTATATTTTTGCAATTAGGACAGTGTATACCTTATTTTGAGTCTAGTTTGACGTAGTTTGACCTTCGATAATAAGAGTACCATTCTCATGTTACACTTCTATGTTAACTAAAGATTGGTGCTCTTATTATATAAAGTCTAGCCAATTCAAAACAAAAGTATACACTGTCCTCATTACAAAAATATAGGCTTTAGCCATTTCCAATGCAGGTTTCCATATACCAGATGGCACTGAAAAAGCCAAAAATGCTTACTTTCAATGGTACATAACAGAGGGAAGGCTGGACTTAAAAGGTCTGAAACCTATATATTTGCAACCAGGGCAATGCCTTTATGATTTTAAGTCAACTTTGAGGTGGTTTCACCCTCGCTAAAAAAGGTGCCATTCTTAAGTTAACACTACTTCCCACGGCTGAAAGAAAAAGTTGCCAGACTTGGCAATTTGGCATCGCGTGAAATAGACCTTTCCAATTATATGCATTTTTTTTTTATATAAATATACGTAAAACGTATATTCAAAAATATACGGATATACGTATATTTCATTATCCGTATAATGGGGAGCTCTAGTTTCAACTATTAATCTATACGTTCAGTGAAATGTAAACTGGAAGATACTGTGTATGTTTTCTTCATCATGTTGAAAGGCTTCGAAATGTTTGCATAAATTTCTGAAACTCGTGAAAAATCAAAACTTTAAATATATATTATTTTGTATGCAAACAGTTGTTTTCAGTAAAAAAATAGTATAAAAATAAAAAAATAAACAGGGTGGCGCAACAGGTCGAGGTGAACCAGGTCTAACTTCTCAACAATGTTTGCTGTGTGTGTTGATTTCTTCACATGCAAAGGGTCCTAAGATTTTTTACCGAATCCGAACGGCTTTAAGAAGTTTTAAAAGGCAAAACTTTTGAATTCACTAAGTCAACAAATGCTCATAGTTCTAGGGACCGAAAAAAATTATTTCAGATTGAGGAATGGTTTAGCTGGTAGAGCGGCTCAAAGATGAAAAATGTTTTTTTTTTCTTGACTTGCAGTACATTCGGCGTACATAAAAGCCAACAACTGCAAGCCATTGGCTTCAGCTAATCATGTTTTGACGAATGGTCATAAGAAAGAAAATCTGAACTTTGTACGGCAGTAACTAGACGACTAGACGCGTATGAAAGCTTCTACATACAAAGGGATAGGAATTCGATGAACGCCGACAATGGAAACATTAACTCAGTATTGTTTCACCTAGTATCTTAATTTCGTTTTTATACCCCATCCCATAGGATAGGAGGTATATTAAGTTTGATTCATAGTTTGTAACTTGAATTAATCACCGTAGACCCCAAGACCTTAAGGGCATATGATCGAGACCGAATTGTTAGTCGAATGAGCCATGTCCGTCCGTGTGTCGGTAGTTCTTAGGCCTTAAATTTTGAGCTAGGAACTTGAAACTTAATATCTGTTCTCTCTAGGTTCCGAAGCAGTACAAGTGTAAACATTTTTAAAATCCGCCCACTGACACGCCCACTTTACTTAGTAGCTTGAAAAATCAAAGTTGTCGCAGGAAGCTGAAATTTGGTACGCGATATCCCCACTTAATTGTATTGTGATTGGCATTTAAAAAAAAGCGAATACTGCCCCTTGTAGGCGTGGTCATACTCAATATGCATTCTAATAAACGATTTTTATTTGATATATTTGCTTTAAATCCAAAAAACTTGCACTATAAAATGTTCAGATATTTGCGTAAGCTATCAACTCACGTGCATAAATTTTCGCCACGCCCACTTTTGGGGGCGTTTGTAGGTATAAACCTAATTTTTAATATGAAAATGCAATCAACTATGCAATCAAACTATGTTGGTAAGTTTATACCAAATCTTGGAACATTAACTGAGCCTTTACGTAACATTTTAAAAAGTCAAAATCGGAGTCGCAACTCTGAAATAACTTCAATGAAAACGAGCGGGATTCTTTTAAAGAATTGAAAAACGTTTTGCAAAACGATAAGTACCTAGGATATTACGACCCTTTTGACAGGACCCAATTGATTGTTGATGCAAGTCCAGTGGCATTAGGCGCTGTTTTGATACAGTTCAACAAAGGAACGGAACAACGAATAATTGCATATGGAAACAAAAGCTTGTCAGAATGTGAGAAAAGATACTGGCAAACTGAAAAAGAAGCCTTGGCATAAGTATGAGGAGCGGAACATTTCTATATATATCTGTATGGTTTGTACTTTGAACTAGTAACCGACCACAAACCATTGGAAACTATATTTGGTCCAAAGTCTAAGCCATGTGCACGCATTGAGAGATGGGTACTTCGCTTACAATCGTATAGATAAAAAATAATATATAAACCAGGTAAATCGAACATTGCCGATGCACTTTCTAGACTTTGCGTTGCTAACCCTACTAACAATACAAATTTTGATTCCGATGAACACATTCATCATGTTATTAGTAATAGTGTTCCAAAAGCATTAACTTTACATGAAATCGACAAGAATTCTTCATCTGATGCAGAAATTCTTAATTTTTAACGAAGGAATCTATAAGCAAAATTGGAATAATTACATTCTCAATTTTAAAATATTTGAAAATGAACTCTGTTTTTACGGAAACATACTGCTATGTCAAAACAAAACTATAATCCCACAAAAACTTCGTCATAACGTTATTGAATTCGCTAATGAAGGACACCCAGGAATAGTTGGAACAAAACGACGATTGCGCACTTAAGTATGGTGGCCAAAAATTGACCAAGATGCCGAAAATTTTGTAAAGAACTGCAAGGGATGTCTTCTTGTTTCAGTACCGACGGTTCCTGAACCAATGAATATCAGGATGATTATGATCCTTATGTATCATAGTACTCCACATTCAAGTACGGGAAAAGCTCCAGCCGAACTTTTCTATGGGAGGCTTTTAAAGGATAAAATTCCATCAATTATCAATAATGATCAAGAACTTAACCAAGAAGTTATGGACAAAGATGCATTTGAAAAAGAAAAGGGAAAACTATATGCTGACAAAAAACGGCGAGCTATTCCAAGTGATCTTACCGTTGGTGATATAGTCGTGGTCAAGAAACTTAGAAGGGAAAAAAAGCTGGATACCAATTTTTGTCAAGGCCCGCATGAAGTAGTCGACGCAAAGGAGGAGATGTTTTGGTAAAGAATTCTACAACTGGAGAGTTAACAAGACGTATCGTTGTTCATTTAAAGAAGGTCAATGCTGAATGGACTGCTCAAGATAACAAATCACCCAACCAATTGGACTAATATTCATTTTGTTTTATAGCTTTATTTATTAAAAAAAAAAGGAAGAGAATGTAGTGTCTACTACTGTAGCTTAAATTACTTTGATAATAGTATGAAATAATAATCATGTATATCATTCGTAGGCAATAGCTTATTTTATCAAATAATATAAAAATATGAATTATTAATAAAATAGATTTCAACTGGAAGGTTGTTCTAATAAATATTTAGAAAACACATACACTACAGTGGCGATGTCAATTGACCGCAAAGATCATGTGATTTGACACCGTTGGATTTTTTTCTTTTGAGGTTATTTGAAAGAAAAGGTGTACGTCGATAAGCCAGCAGCAATTCAAGACCTAAAGGATGAGATAATTCGGCACATTAACGGCATAGAACCTCAATTATACTTCAGCGTCATCGAAAATTTGGACCATCGGGTGGAGGTGTGCCGCCGAGGTCGGCGGCCATTTGGCCGATATTTTGTTCCAGACATAATTGAACCATACCAATATTATTATAATAAAAAGAAATGACAATAATTTGCTAAACAATTTGTGTTTTATTCAAAATCAACATCGGCCCTTAAAATGTAACCACCCTTTACAACTAAACAAATTGCATATCATTGGAAAGGTCTATTTTTCTGCCGTGGCAAGTAGTGTTAATTTAAGAATGGTACCTTTGTTATCGAAGGTGTAACCACCATTTGACTTAAAGAACGTATTTTCCTGATTGCAAATACATATAAAGGTTTCTTATCTCTTTAGTCTAGCCTTCCCTCTGTTATGTACCACTCAAAGTTAGCATTTTTGGCTTTTTCAATGCCATCTGGTAGATTAAAACCTGCATTGGAAATGGTTAACGCCTATATTTTTGCAATTAGGACAGTGTATACCTTATTTTGAGTCTAGTTTGACGTAGTTTGACCTTCGATAATAAGAGTACCATTCTCATGTTACACTTCTATGTTAACTAAAGATTGGTGCTCTTATTATATAAAGTCTAGCCAATTCAAAACAAAAGTATACACTGTCCTCATTACAAAAATATAGGCTTTAGCCATTTCCAATGCAGGTTTCCATATACCAGATGGCACTGAAAAAGCCAAAAATGCTTACTTTCAGTGGTACATAACAGAGGGAAGGCTGGACTTAAAAGGTCTGAAACCTATATATTTGCAACCAGGGCAATGCCTTTATGATTTTAAGTCAACTTTGAGGTGGTTTCACCCTCGCTAAAAAAGGTGCCATTCTTAAGTTAACACTACTTCCCACGGCTGAAAGAAAAAGTTGCCAGACTTGGCAATTTGGCATCGCGTGAAATAGACCTTTCCAATTATATGCAATTTTTTTTTATATAAATATACGTAAAACGTATATTCAAAAATATACGGATATACGTATATTTCATTATCCGTATAATGGGGAGCTCTAGTTTCAACTATTAATCTATACGTTCAGTGAAATGTAAACTGGAAGATACTGTGTATGTTTTCTTCATCATGTTGAAAGGCTTCGAAATGTTTGCATAAATTTCTGAAACTCGTGAAAAATCAAAACTTTAAATATATATTATTTTGTATGCAAACAGTTGTTTTCAGTAAAAAAATAGTATAAAAATAAAAAAATAAACAGGGTGGCGCAACAGGTCGAGGTGAACCAGGTCTAACTTCTCAACAATGTTTGCTGTGTGTGTTGATTTCTTCACATGCAAAGGGTCCTAAGATTTTTTACCGAATCCGAACGGCTTTAAGAAGTTTTAAAAGGCAAAACTTTTGAATTCACTAAGTCAACAAATGCTCATAGTTCTAGGGACCGAAAAAAATTATTTCAGATTGAGGAATGGTTTAGCTGGTAGAGCGGCTCAAAGATGAAAAATGTTTTTTTTTTCTTGACTTGCAGTACATTCGGCGTACATAAAAGCCAACAACTGCAAGCCATTGGCTTTAGCTAATCATGTTTTGACGAATGGTCATAAGAAAGAAAATCTGAACTTTGTACGGCAGTAACTAGACGACTAGACGCGTATGAAAGCTTCTACATACAAAGGGATAGGAATTCGATGAACGCCGACAATGGAAACATTAACTCAGTATTGTTTCACCTAGTATCTTAATTTCGTTTTTATACCCCATCCCATAGGATAGGAGGTATATTAAGTTTGATTCATAGTTTGTAACTTGAATTAATCACCGTAGACCCCAAGACCTTAAGGGCATATGATCGAGACCGAATTGTTAGTCGAATGAGCCATGTCCGTCCGTGTGTCGGTAGTTCTTAGGCCTTAAATTTTGAGCTAGGAACTTGAAACTTAATATCTGTTCTCTCTAGGTTCCGAAGCAGTACAAGTGTAAACATTTTTAAAATCCGCCCACTGACACGCCCACTTTACTTAGTAGCTTGAAAAATCAAAGTTGTCGCAGGAAGCTGAAATTTGGTACGCGATATCCCCACTTAATTGTATTGTGATTGGCATTTAAAAAAAAGCGAATACTGCCCCTTGTAGGCGTGGTCATACTCAATATGCATTCTAATAAACGATTTTTATTTGATATATTTGCTTTAAATCCAAAAAACTTGCACTATAAAATGTTCAGATATTTGCGTAAGCTATCAACTCACGTGCATAAATTTTCGCCACGCCCACTTTTGGGGGCGTTTGTAGGTATAAACCTAATTTTTAATATGAAAATGCAATCAACTATGCAATCAAACTATGTTGGTAAGTTTATACCAAATCTTGGAACATTAACTGAGCCTTTACGTAACATTTTAAAAAGTCAAAATCGGAGTCGCAACTCTGAAATAACTTCAATGAAAACGAGCGGGATTCTTTTAAAGAATTGAAAAACGTTTTGCAAAACGATAAGTACCTAGGATATTACGACCCTTTTGACAGGACCCAATTGATTGTTGATGCAAGTCCAGTGGCATTAGGCGCTGTTTTGATACAGTTCAACAAAGGAACGGAACAACGAATAATTGCATATGGAAACAAAAGCTTGTCAGAATGTGAGAAAAGATACTGGCAAACTGAAAAAGAAGCCTTGGCATAAGTATGAGGAGCGGAACATTTCTATATATATCTGTATGGTTTGTACTTTGAACTAGTAACCGACCACAAACCATTGGAAACTATATTTGGTCCAAAGTCTAAGCCATGTGCACGCATTGAGAGATGGGTACTTCGCTTACAATCGTATAGATAAAAAATAATATATAAACCAGGTAAATCGAACATTGCCGATGCACTTTCTAGACTTTGCGTTGCTAACCCTACTAACAATACAAATTTTGATTCCGAAAAGCATTAACTTTACATGAAATCGACAAGAATTCTTCATCTGATGCAGAAATTCTTAATTTTTAACGAAGGAATCTATAAGCAAAATTGGAATAATTACATTCTCAATTTTAAAATATTTGAAAATGAACTCTGTTTTTACGGAAACATACTGCTATGTCAAAACAAAACTATAATCCCACAAAAACTTCGTCATAACGTTATTGAATTCGCTAATGAAGGACACCCAGGAATAGTTGGAACAAAACGACGATTGCGCACTTAAGTATGGTGGCCAAAAATTGACCAAGATGCCGAAAATTTTGTAAAGAACTGCAAGGGATGTCTTCTTGTTTCAGTACCGACGGTTCCTGAACCAATGAATATCAGGATGATTATGATCCTTATGTATCATAGTACTCCACATTCAAGTACGGGAAAAGCTCCAGCCGAACTTTTCTATGGGAGGCTTTTAAAGGATAAAATTCCATCAATTATCAATAATGATCAAGAACTTAACCAAGAAGTTATGGACAAAGATGCATTTGAAAAAGAAAAGGGAAAACTATATGCTGACAAAAAACGGCGAGCTATTCCAAGTGATCTTACCGTTGGTGATATAGTCGTGGTCAAGAAACTTAGAAGGGAAAAAAAGCTGGATACCAATTTTTGTCAAGGCCCGCATGAAGTAGTCGACGCAAAGGAGGAGATGTTTTGGTAAAGAATTCTACAACTGGAGAGTTAACAAGACGTATCGTTGTTCATTTAAAGAAGGTCAATGCTGAATGGACTGCTCAAGATAACAAATCACCCAACCAATTGGACTAATATTCATTTTGTTTTATAGCTTTATTTATTAAAAAAAAAAGGAAGAGAATGTAGTGTCTACTACTGTAGCTTAAATTACTTTGATAATAGTATGAAATAATAATCATGTATATCATTCGTAGGCAATAGCTTATTTTATCAAATAATATAAAAATATGAATTATTAATAAAATAGATTTCAACTGGAAGGTTGTTCTAATAAATATTTAGAAAACACATACACTACAGTGGCGATGTCAATTGACCGCAAAGATCATGTGATTTGACACCGTTGGATTTTTTTCTTTTGAGGTTATTTGAAAGAAAAGGTGTACGTCGATAAGCCAGCAGCAATTCAAGACCTAAAGGATGAGATAATTCGGCACATTAACGGCATAGAACCTCAATTATACTTCAGCGTCATCGAAAATTTGGACCATCGGGTGGAGGTGTGCCGCCGAGGGCGGCGGCCATTTGGCCGATATTTTGTTCCAGACATAATTGAACCATACCAATATTATTATAATAAAAAGAAATGACAATAATTTGCTAAACAATTTGTGTTTTATTCAAAATCAACATCGGCCCTTAAAATGTAACCACCCTTTACAACTAAACAAATTGCATATCATTGGAAAGGTCTATTTTTCTGCCGTGGCAAGTAGTGTTAATTTAAGAATGGTACCTTTGTTATCGAGGGTGTAACCACCTTAAATTTGACTTAAAATAAAGAACGTATTTTCCGGATTGCAAATACATATAAAGGTTTCTTATCTCTTTAGTCTAGCCTTCCCTCTGTTATGTACCACTCAAAGTTAGCATTTTTGGCTTTTTCAATGCCATCTGGTAGATTAAAACCTGCATTGGAAATGGTTAACGCCTATATTTTTGCAATTAGGACAGTGTATACCTTATTTTGAGTCTAGTTTGACGTAGTTTGACCTTCGATAATAAGAGTACCATTCTCATGTTACACTTCTATGTTAACTAAAGATTGGTGCTCTTATTATATAAAGTCTAGCCAATTCAAAACAAAAGTATACACTGTCCTCATTACAAAAATATAGGCTTTAGCCATTTCCAATGCAGGTTTCCATATACCAGATGGCACTGAAAAAGCCAAAAATGCTTACTTTCAATGGTACATAACAGAGGGAAGGCTGGACTTAAAAGGTCTGAAACCTATATATTTGCAACCAGGGCAATGCCTTTATGATTTTAAGTCAACTTTGAGGTGGTTTCACCCTCGCTAAAAAAGGTGCCATTCTTAAGTTAACACTACTTCCCACGGCTGAAAGAAAAAGTTGCCAGACTTGGCAATTTGGCATCGCGTGAAATAGACCTTTCCAATTATATGCAATTTTTTTTTATATAAATATACGTAAAACGTATATTCAAAAATATACGGATATACGTATATTTCATTATCCGTATAATGGGGAGCTCTAGTTTCAACTATTAATCTATACGTTCAGTGAAATGTAAACTGGAAGATACTGTGTATGTTTTCTTCATCATGTTGAAAGGCTTCGAAATGTTTGCATAAATTTCTGAAACTCGTGAAAAATCAAAACTTTAAATATATATTATTTTGTATGCAAACAGTTGTTTTCAGTAAAAAATAGTATAAAAATAAAAAAATAAACAGAGTGGCGCAACAGGTCGAGGTGAACCAGGTCTAACTTCTCAACAATGTTTGCTGTGTGTGTTGATTTCTTCACATGCAAAGGGTCCTAAGATTTTTTACCGAATCCGAACGGCTTTAAGAAGTTTTAAAAGGCAAAACTTTTGAATTCACTAAGTCAACAAATGCTCATAGTTCTAGGGACCGAAAAAAATTATTTCAGATTGAGGAATGGTTTAGCTGGTAGAGCGGCTCAAAGATGAAAAATGTTTTTTTTTTTCTTGACTTGCAGTACATTCGGCGTACATAAAAGCCAACAACTGCAAGCCATTGGCTTTAGCTAATCATGTTTTGACGAATGGTCATAAGAAAGAAAATCTGAACTTTGTACGGCAGTAACTAGACGACTAGACGCGTATGAAAGCTTCTACATACAAAGGGATAGGAATTCGATGAACGCCGACAATGGAAACATTAACTCAGTATTGTTTCACCTAGTATCTTAATTTCGTTTTTATACCCCATCCCATAGGATAGGAGGTATATTAAGTTTGATTCATAGTTTGTAACTTGAATTAATCACCGTAGACCCCAAGACCTTAGGGGCATATGATCGAGACCGAATTGTTAGTCGAATGAGCCATGTCCGTCCGTGTGTCGGTAGTTCTTAGGCCTTAAATTTTGAGCTAGGAACTTGAAACTTAATATCTGTTCTCTCTAGGTTCCGAAGCAGTACAAGTATAAACATTTTTAAAATCCGCCCACTGACACGCCCACTTTACTTAGTAGCTTGAAAAATCAAAGTTGTCGCAGGAAGCTGAAATTTGGTACGCGATATCCCCACTTAATTGTATTGTGATTGGCATTTAAAAAAAAGCGAATACTGCCCCTTGTAGGCGTGGTCATACTTAATATGCATTCTAATAAACGATTTTTATTTGATATATTTGCTTTAAATCCAAAAAACTTGCACTATAAAATGTTCAGATATTTGCGTAAGCTATCAACTCACGTGCATAAATTTTCGCCACGCCCACTTTTGGGGGCGTTTGTAGGTATAAACCTAATTTTTAATATGAAAATGCAATCAACTATGCAATCAAACTATGTTGGTAAGTTTATACCAAATCTTGGAACATTAACTGAGCCTTTACGTAACATTTTAAAAAGTCAAAATCGGAGTCGCAACTCTGAAATAACTTCAATGAAAACGAGCGGGATTCTTTTAAAGAATTGAAAAACGTTTTGCAAAACGATAAGTACCTAGGATATTACGACCCTTTTGACAGGACCCAATTGATTGTTGATGCAAGTCCAGTGGCATTAGGCGCTGTTTTGATACAGTTCAACAAAGGAACGGAACAACGAATAATTGCATATGGAAACAAAAGCTTGTCAGAATGTGAGAAAAGATACTGGCAAACTGAAAAAGAAGCCTTGGCATAAGTATGAGGAGCGGAACATTTCTATATATATCTGTATGGTTTGTACTTTGAACTAGTAACCGACCACAAACCATTGGAAACTATATTTGGTCCAAAGTCTAAGCCATGTGCACGCATTGAGAGATGGGTACTTCGCTTACAATCGTATAGATATAAAATAATATATAAACCAGGTAAATCGAACATTGCCGATGCACTTTCTAGACTTTGCGTTGCTAACCCTACTAACAATACAAATTTTGATTCCGATGAACACATTCATCATGTTATTAGTAATAGTGTTCCAAAAGCATTAACTTTACATGAAATCGACAAGATTTCTTCATCTGATGCAGAAATTCTTCATTTTTAACGAAGGAATCTATAAGCAAAATTGGAATAATTACATTCTCAATTTTAAAATATTTGAAAATGAACTCTGTTTTTACGGAAACATACTGCTATGTCAAAACAAAACTATAATCCCACAAAAACTTCGTCATAACGTTATTGAATTCGCTAATGAAGGACACCCAGGAATAGTTGGAACAAAACGACGATTACGCACTTAAGTATGGTGGCCAAAAATTGACCAAGATGCCGAAAATTTTGTAAAGAACTGCAAGGGATGTCTTCTTGTTTCAGTACCGACGGTTCCTGAACCAATGAATATCAGGATGATTATGATCCTTATGTATCATAGTACTCCACATTCAAGTACGGGAAAAGCTCCAGCCGAACTTTTCTATGGGAGGCTTTTAAAGGATAAAATTCCATCAATTATCAATAATGATCAAGAACTTAACCAAGAAGTTATGGACAAAGATGCATTTGAAAAAGAAAAGGGAAAACTATATGCTGACAAAAAACGGCGAGCTATTCCAAGTGATCTTACCGTTGGTGATATAGTCGTGGTCAAGAAGGGAAAAAAAGCTGGATACCAATTTTTGTCAAGGCCCGCATGAAGTAGTCGACGCAAAGGAGGAGATGTTTTGGTAAAGAATTCTACAACTGGAGAGTTAACAAGACGTATCGTTGTTCATTTAAAGAAGGTCAATGCTGAATGGACTGCTCAAGATAACAAATCACCCAACCAATTGGACTAATATTCATTTTGTTTTATAGCTTTATTTATTAAAAAAAAAAGGAAGAGAATGTAGTGTCTACTACTGTAGCTTAAATTACTTTGATAATAGTATGAAATAATAATCATGTATATCATTCGTAGGCAATAGCTTATTTTATCAAATAATATAAAAATATGAATTATTAATAAAATAGATTTCAACTGGAAGGTTGTTCTAATAAATATTTAGAAAACACATACACTACAGTGGCGATGTCAATTGACCGCAAAGATCATGTGATTTGACACCGTTGGATTTTTTTCTTTTGAGGTTATTTGAAAGAAAAGGTGTATGTCGATAAGCCAGCAGCAATTCAAGACCTAAAGGATGAGATAATTCGGCACATTAACGGCATAGAACCTCAATTATACTTCAGCGTCATCGAAAATTTGGACCATCGGGTGGAGGTGTGCCGCCGAGGTCGGCGGCCATTTGGCCGATATTTTGTTCCAGACATAATTGAATCATACCAATATTATTATAATAAAAAGAAATGACAGTAATTTGCTAAACAATTTGTGTTTTATTCAAAATCAACATCGGCCCTTAAAATGTAACCACCCTTTACAACTAAACAAATTGCATATCATTGGAAAGGTCTATTTTTCTGCCGTGGCAAGTAGTGTTAATTTAAGAATGGTACCTTTGTTATCGAGGGTGTAACCACCTTAAATTTGACTTAAAATAAAGAACGTATTTTCCGGATTGCAAATACATATAAAGGTTTCTTATCTCCTTAGTCTAGCCTTCCCTCTGTTATGTACCACTCAAAGTTAGCATTTTTGGCTTTTTCAATGCCATCTGGTAGATTAAAACCTGCATTGGAAATGGTTAACGCCTATATTTTTGCAATTAGGACAGTGTATACCTTATTTTGAGTCTAGTTTGACGTAGTTTGACCTTCGATAATAAGAGTACCATTCTCATGTTACACTTCTATGTTAACTAAAGATTGGTGCTCTTATTATATAAAGTCTAGCCAATTCAAAACAAAAGTATACACTGTCCTCATTACAAAAATATAGGCTTTAGCCATTTCCAATGCAGGTTTCCATATACCAGATGGCACTGAAAAAGCCAAAAATGCTTACTTTCAGTGGTACATA
Organism: Neoascia interrupta; assembly: GCA_947623515.1. Taxonomy (NCBI): domain Eukaryota; kingdom Metazoa; phylum Arthropoda; class Insecta; order Diptera; family Syrphidae; genus Neoascia; species Neoascia interrupta. Next base: position 92,283,600 of record OX392463.1, read on the forward strand.
ACAGAGGGAAGGCTGGACTTAAAAGGTCTGAAACCTATATATTTGCAACCAGGGCAATGCCTTTATGATTTTAAGTCAACTTTGAGGTGGTTTCACCCTCGCTAAAAAAGGTGCCATTCTTAAGTTAACACTACTTCCCACGGCTGAAAGAAAAAGTTGCCAGGCTTGGCAATTTGGCATCGCGTGAAATAGACCTTTCCAATTATATGCAATTTTTTTTTATATAAATATACGTAAAACGTATATTCAAAAATATACGGATATACGTATATTTCATTATCCGTATAATGGGGAGCTCTAGTTTCAACTATTAATCTATACGTTCAGTGAAATGTAAACTGGAAGATACTGTGTATGTTTTCTTCATCATGTTGAAAGGCTTCGAAATGTTTGCATAAATTTCTGAAACTCGTGAAAAATCAAAACTTTAAATATATATTATTTTGTATGCAAACAGTTGTTTTCAGTAAAAAATAGTATAAAAATAAAAAAATAAACAGAGTGGCGCAACAGGTCGAGGTGAACCAGGTCTAACTTCTCAACAATGTTTGCTGTGTGTGTTGATTTCTTCACATGCAAAGGGTCCTAAGATTTTTTACCGAATCCGAACGGCTTTAAGAAGTTTTAAAAGGCAAAACTTTTGAATTCACTAAGTCAACAAATGCTCATAGTTCTAGGGACCGAAAAAAATTATTTCAGATTGAGGAATGGTTTAGCTGGTAGAGCGGCTCAAAGATGAAAAATGTTTTTTTTTTTCTTGACTTGCAGTACATTCGGCGTACATAAAAGCCAAAAACTGCAAGCCATTGGCTTTAGCTAATCATGTTTTGACGAATGGTCATAAGAAAGAAAATCTGAACTTTGTACGGCAGTAACTAGACGACTAGACGCGTATGAAAGCTTCTACATACAAAGGGATAGGAATTCGATGAACGCCGACAATGGAAACATTAACTCAGTATTGTTTCACCTAGTATCTTAATTTCGTTTTTATACCCCATCCCATAGGATAGGAGGTATATTAAGTTTGATTCATAGTTTGTAACTTGAATTAATCACCGTAGACCCCAAGACCTTAAGGGCATATGATCGAGACCGAATTGTTAGTCGAATGAGCCATGTCCGTCCGTGTGTCGGTAGTTCTTAGGCCTTAAATTTTGAGCTAGGAACTTGAAACTTAATATCTGTTCTCTCTAGGTTCCGAAGCAGTACAAGTGTAAACATTTTTAAAATCCGCCCACTGACACGCCCACTTTACTTAGTAGCTTGAAAAATCAAAGTTGTCGCAGGAAGCTGAAATTTGGTACGCGATATCCCCACTTAATTGTATTGTGATTGGCATTTAAAAAAAAGCGAATACTGCCCCTTGTAGGCGTGGTCATACTCAATATGCATTCTAATAAACGATTTTTATTTGATATATTTGCTTTAAATCCAAAAAACTTGCACTATAAAATGTTCAGATATTTGCGTAAGCTATCAACTCACGTGCATAAATTTTCGCCACGCCCACTTTTGGGGGCGTTTGTAGGTATAAACCTAATTTTTAATATGAAAATGCAATCAACTATGCAATCAAACTATGTTGGTAAGTTTATACCAAATCTTGGAACATTAACTGAGCCTTTACGTAACATTTTAAAAAGTCAAAATCGGAGTCGCAACTCTGAAATAACTTCAATGAAAACGAGCGGGATTCTTTTAAAGAATTGAAAAACGTTTTGCAAAACGATAAGTACCTAGGATATTACGACCCTTTTGACAGGACCCAATTGATTGTTGATGCAAGTCCAGTGGCATTAGGCGCTGTTTTGATACAGTTTAACAAAGGAACGGAACAACGAATAATTGCATATGGAAACAAAAGCTTGTCAGAATGTGAGAAAAGATACTGGCAAACTGAAAAAGAAGCCTTGGCATAAGTATGAGGAGCGGAACATTTCTATATATATCTGTATGGTTTGTACTTTGAACTAGTAACCGACCACAAACCATTGGAAACTATATTTGGTCCAAAGTCTAAGCCATGTGCACGCATTGAGAGATGGGTACTTCGCTTACAATCGTATAGATATAAAATAATATATAAACCAGGTAAATCGAACATTGCCGATGCACTTTCTAGACTTTGCGTTGCTAACCCTACTAACAATACAAATTTTGATTCCGATGAACACATTCATCATGTTATTAGTAATAGTGTTCCAAAAGCATTAACTTTACATGAAATCGACAAGATTTCTTTATCTGATGCAGAAATTCTTAATTTTTAACGAAGGAATCTATAAGCAAAATTGGAATAATTACATTCTCAATTTTAAAATATTTGAAAATGAACTCTGTTTTTACGGAAACATACTGCTATGTCAAAACAAAACTATAATCCCACAAAAACTTCGTCATAACGTTATTGAATTCGCTAATGAAGGACACCCAGGAATAGTTGGAACAAAACGACGATTACGCACTTAAGTATGGTGGCCAAAAATTGACCAAGATGCCGAAAATTTTGTAAAGAACTGCAAGGGATGTCTTCTTGTTTCAGTACCGACGGTTCCTGAACCAATGAATATCAGGATGATTATGATCCTTATGTATCATAGTACTCCACATTCAAGTACGGGAAAAGCTCCAGCCGAACTTTTCTATGGGAGGCTTTTAAAGGATAAAATTCCATCAATTATCAATAATGATCAAGAACTTAACCAAGAAGTTATGGACAAAGATGCATTTGAAAAAGAAAAGGGAAAACTATATGCTGACAAAAAACGGCGAGCTATTCCAAGTGATCTTACCGTTGGTGATATAGTCGTGGTCAAGAAACTTAGAAGGGAAAAAAAGCTGGATACCAATTTTTGTCAAGGCCCGCATGAAGTAGTCGACGCAAAGGAGGAGATGTTTTGGTAAAGAATTCTACAACTGGAGAGTTAACAAGACGTATCGTTGTTCATTTAAAGAAGGTCAATGCTGAATGGACTGCTCAAGATAACAAATCACCCAACCAATTGGACTAATATTCATTTTGTTTTATAGCTTTATTTATTAAAAAAAAGGAAGAGAATGTAGTGTCTACTACTGTAGCTTAAATTACTTTGATAATAGTATGAAATAATAATCATGTATATCATTCGTAGGCAATAGCTTATTTTATCAAATAATATAAAAATATGAATTATTAATAAAATAGATTTCAACTGGAAGGTTGTTCTAATAAATATTTAGAAAACACATACACTACAGTGGCGATGTCAATTGACCGCAAAGATCATGTGATTTGACCGTTGGATTTTTTTCTTTTGAGGTTATTTGAAAGAAAAGGTGTACGTCGATAAGCCAGCAGCAATTCAAGACCTAAAGGATGAGATAATTCGGCACATTAACGGCATAGAACCTCAATTATACTTCAGCGTCATCGAAAATTTGGACCATCGGGTGGAGGTGTGCCGCCGAGGTCGGCGGCCATTTGGCCGATATTTTGTTCCAGACATAATTGAACCATACCAATATTATTATAATAAAAAGAAATGACAATAATTTGCTAAACAATTTGTGTTTTATTCAAAATCAACATCGGCCCTTAAAATGTAACCACCCTTTACAACTAAACAAATTGCATATCATTGGAAAGGTCTATTTTTCTGCCGTGGCAAGTAGTGTTAATTTAAGAATGGTACCTTTGTTATCGAGGGTGTAACCACCTTAAATTTGACTTAAAATAAAGAACGTATTTTCCTGATTGCAAATACATATAAAGGTTTCTTATCTCTTTAGTCTAGCCTTCCCTCTGTTATGTACCACTCAAAGTTAGCATTTTTGGCTTTTTCAATGCCATCTGGTAGATTAAAACCTGCATTGGAAATGGTTAACGCCTATATTTTTGCAATTAGGACAGTGTATACCTTATTTTGAGTCTAGTTTGACGTAGTTTGACCTTCGATAATAAGAGTACCATTCTCATGTTACACTTCTATGTTAACTAAAGATTGGTGCTCTTATTATATAAAGTCTAGCCAATTCAAAACAAAAGTATACACTGTCCTCATTACAAAAATATAGGCTTTAGCCATTTCCAATGCAGGTTTCCATATACCAGATGGCACTGAAAAAGCCAAAAATGCTTACTTTCAGTGGTACATAACAGAGGGAAGGCTGGACTTAAAAGGTCTGAAACCTATATATTTGCAACCAGGGCAATGCCTTTATGATTTTAAGTCAACTTTGAGGTGGTTTCACCCTCGCTAAAAAAGGTGCCATTCTTAAGTTAACACTACTTCCCACGGCTGAAAGAAAAAGTTGCCAGACTTGGCAATTTGGCATCGCGTGAAATAGACCTTTCCAATTATATGCAATTTTTTTTTATATAAATATACGTAAAACGTATATTCAAAAATATACGGATATACGTATATTTCATTATCCGTATAATGGGGAGCTCTAGTTTCAACTATTAATCTATACGTTCAGTGAAATGTAAACTGGAAGATACTGTGTATGTTTTCTTCATCATGTTGAAAGGCTTCGAAATGTTTGCATAAATTTCTGAAACTCGTGAAAAATCAAAACTTTAAATATATATTATTTTGTATGCAAACAGTTGTTTTCAGTAAAAAAATAGTATAAAAATAAAAAAATAAACAGAGTGGCGCAACAGGTCGAGGTGAACCAGGTCTAACTTCTCAACAATGTTTGCTGTGTGTGTTGATTTCTTCACATGCAAAGGGTCCTAAGATTTTTTACCGAATCCGAACGGCTTTAAGAAGTTTTAAAAGGCAAAACTTTTGAGTTCACTAAGTCAACAAATGCTCATAGTTCTAGGGACCGAAAAAAATTATTTCAGATTGAGGAATGGTTTAGCTGGTAGAGCGGCTCAAAGATGAAAAATGTTTTTTTTTTTCTTGACTTGCAGTACATTCGGCGTACATAAAAGCCAACAACTGCAAGCCATTGGCTTTAGCTAATCATGTTTTGACGAATGGTCATAAGAAAGAAAATCTGAACTTTGTACGGCAGTAACTAGACGACTAGACGCGTATGAAAGCTTCTACATACAAAGGGATAGGAATTCGATGAACGCCGACAATGGAAACATTAAATCAGTATTGTTTCACCTAGTATCTTAATTTCGTTTTTATACCCCATCCCATAGGATAGGAGGTATATTAAGTTTGATTCATAGTTTGTAACTTGAATTAATCACCGTAGACCCCAAGACCTTAAGGGCATATGATCGAGACCGAATTGTTAGTCGAATGAGCCATGTCCGTCCGTGTGTCGGTAGTTCTTAGGCCTTAAATTTTGAGCTAGGAACTTGAAACTTAATATCTGTTCTCTCTAGGTTCCGAAGCAGTACAAGTGTAAACATTTTTAAAATCCGCCCACTGACACGCCCACTTTACTTAGTAGCTTGAAAAATCAAAGTTGTCGCAGGAAGCTGAAATTTGGTACGCGATATCCCCACTTAATTGTATTGTGATTGGCATTTAAAAAAAAGCGAATACTGCCCCCTTGTAGGTGTGGTCATACTTAATATGCATTCTAATAAACGATTTTTATTTAATATATTTGCTTTAAATCGTTGTTTTAAATCGAACACTATAAAATGTTCAGATATTTGCGTAAGCTATCAACTCACGTGCATAAATTTTCGCCACACCCACTTTTGGGGGCGTTTGTAAGTATAAACCTAATTTTTAATATGAAAATGCAATCAACACGTGTATACCACTTCTGATAAAAAATATAAACAAAAATACGATGTTATTGATAAGGGGTGGATGCCACGCCCCTTTCTTAGGCGGAAGATTTTTAACTGAGAAATTCTAAAAACAATTGAAGTTAAATGAAACCGAAATTGAACAACCAAGATTTATGACACAATTCGGAGCTTTTGACAGTGGTCAATTGGGATTGGGTATCCAACGATTCGCCTAAGCGGATTGTAACCCTCCCACTAGTTTCGTTTTTGTTTGTCACCATGTACCCACATACAATATATGTCTCATTTCGGCAATAAATTCGGTTTCGATCTTGTTTTGTGCGTATACCGCATCGTGTGCGCTGATGATGGTAGACAGGCTCTACTGAAACGCGTCTTGAAGGTAATTCAATTAAAACCTTTAATTGATTATTTAAATAGTGCGGTCAATCAGGAACGTTTTTGTTTTTATAATTGATTTTTGTTTGTTTTTCAAATGGTAGAAATAAGAACGTGGGCGCCGTGGTGCAGTGGTTAGTGTGTAGAACCACTGTGCACGAGGTCCCGGGTTCGAATCCCGACCGGGGCAATAAGTTTTTTTCACGGTGTTCCACCTCCGCGAGGTTCTGACAAACCCTCCGAGAGTATCATTTGTCATGAGAGACCTCTCAATTCGCCGTTCGGATTCGCAAAAAAACTAGGTCCCTTTCATGTGTGGAAAACATCTGTAACGCACACATCATGTATGATTGTAGAGAGGTCAGGCGATGGCTCTTTTGAGTTGCAAGTGCCAATTAGATTTTTTTTTTTAGAAATAAGAGCTTAGGAAATTATAACTCTTAAAGAAGTAAAGATGTCGCCAAAAACTTGTCTTTTGTTTTGAAGCGAATAGGGGTGAGTTTCAAACTCGAAAAAATTACAGTGTGTTTCAGAATTTGAAGAAATGTGTAAAATTTTTTAGGCTTTCAGTTCCAGTTTATTAATAATAAATTTGGAATGTACATTAAGGCTTCACAATAGTCTCTCACAGTACTTAGTACAATATTCATAGATAGCGAAAAAAAGACTAAACAGGTTTTAAACAGGTGTTTGGATAATTTGGATAATGTTTGTTATTGTTTTCCTGTATGATTTATATGATTTACTAGCTTAATTGCACCAGCTTCGCTGGGAAAAATGTAACTTATACAAAATATTAAATTTGCTTATGTACGTATTCAAAGCTTGAATTTTAATTCCAGAACGCATGTATCCCTTCAAACGAAAAGGGAAAAGCCATTGCAAGATCTGGTATTCGTGACTGAGTGAGGAAGAATCTATCTAAAATATTCTAATATTTCTGGCTCCTAAGATATCATAGGTGGTATAACGAGCAATGTATTAAATTAAAAGTTAAACCCACCATATCTGGTAAGCGTTTCCCTATCTGCCACCTGTGGAGGCATCCCAGTTCTAAATTAACCTGAACGTTATTTTTAGGCATTTAATTTCGAGGCATAGTTTTCAAACTTTCCTTTATAAACCGAGAGCGCACAGCGTATTTCGGGAGTGGTTTTAAAGGGTGTTTTAATTTTAAGGGCCGATGTTGAATGTGAACCACACCCAAACGTCAAGTTTTTTCTGCGTTTCGTTTGACATTTCTCAATTTCAGACTAACTCAATTTGAATCATGGAAAAATACACAATCGAGCAACGCATTAAATTTATTAAGGCTTATTATGAAATGGGCGTTCAAATCAAAATGCATATTTTGCACCTCGTGATTTTTTCGGTCAATTTCATCGTTCAAATGTGCGATTTTTCCGATTGTACAATCGTGCAAAAATTTGAGCTTACTGGGTCTGTAGGAGATGTGAAAACACCAGTGCATACTCGCCCAGCTCGTACTGCAGAAAATATTGCTGTTGTTCACGATAGTGTGACAAATCGTCGCTGAATCGTCGTCAGTCAGGCAGTTACTGTCAATGGTGTTCGCTATCGTGAAATGATAACGAATTTTTTATGTCCCGAATTGGAAGATGTGCATGTGGACGATATGTGGTTTCAACAGGACGGTGCCACTTGCCACACAGCTAACGAAACAATGGCTCTTTTGCGCGACAAATTCAATGGCCGTGTTATTTCACGTGTTGGCGATGTCAATCGACCACCAAGTTCATGTAATTTGACACCGTTGGATTTTTTTCTTTTGGGGTTATTTGAAAGAAAAGGTGTACGTCGATGAGCCCAATTCAAGACCTAAAGGATGAGATGATTCGGCACATGAACGGCATAGAACCTCAATTATACTTCAGCGTCATCGAAAATTTGGACCATCGGATGGAGGTGTGCGGCAATTTTTTTGGGATATTGAACCTAAATTAATTATTCTTTATTATTTGGGCGCGACGTTATGATCTGAAGTGATGGATCATTACCCTCCCACTCTACTAAATTCCTTATGGTCCGCTAGTAGGGTACGGCGATTTGACCCCAGAAAATACCGGCAGGCAACCCGGTTTTAGATCTCTTCGTCACTGAGGACAAATAAATGCTGTTGTCGTTGCATTTGTGTGATCCATGAATGTTAAGGCCTTCCTCTCTTACTCGATTGCGCTGGAATGTTGATTGACATTGCCTTTTTGACGGTGTTCGTAGGATCTCTCCTTTGAACGTGGGAATAACAACCACGAGGAGGCTTCCTCGGATCTTCGTACTTCTTATTCTATCTCGCTTTGTTACTCCTGCTATCATGCGCATCTTCATTTCATCTGCCGTTAATTTATAGTTAACTCATATTTCTTTTACGCTGCCCAACATTGTGAACTATATGTAAGCGCCGGACGCACAACAGCGGTGTAAAGCCTTCTTTTCGGCTTAGGGGGCATTTTTTGGTTACAAAAGATGGCGATGCTTTCTCGCCACTTCATCCACCCCACGCTTACGCGGTGATTGATTACGTCATCACAGTTTGCTTTGCTATTGATCATAGATCTCAGGTACTTGAACTTTTCACACTTGGGAAGCACATTTCCATTCAATTTAATGTCTGGAATTGGCTCGGGTGGGTCAGAAAATGGGCAGCACAGGTACTCTGTCTTCTTTTGGCTAATTCGATACCCATTCCCCTCTTAAACATCCACCCATATATCAAATGCTGCAGGTATATATAGTCTTCACTTATGATGGCCCCATCGTCAGCGAAGATTAACTGATGTACTTTCAGGTCCGTCAGTTTTCCTTCAAGCAGATAATCAAGGACTACCATGAAAGGCAAAGGACTTAGGACGCTTCCCTGGTGTATAGCGACTTTAATTGAGAACTCATCAGTGACCCTGGTAGGAATTTTACTCTTGTCTTTGCTCCATTATACATGTCCATGATCATCCGCACGGAGGCTTCTGGAGCTCTTCATTTTCTTAGCGCCACCCATATCAGAACTCGTGGTAGTCTATCGAAAGCTTTTTCAAAATCAACCAGCACTATATGCAGATCTTTACGGGCATCCCGATGTTTTTCCACATATTATGATCCTTATGCTTTGGATTGCATCAGTGGTTAATTTGCCCGTGACAAACCCACACTGGTCCTCAGATAGTCTCATTATTTTTCGTAGTCGACTATCTAGTACCCGCTCGACGATCTTCATTGTGTGAGACATCACAGTGAAGCTCTGGTTATAAGATATAAGCGAGGGCAATGTCACTTGCCGACCCTTAACGTTCCAATATGCTAATGTGTTTTTTTTTTTTGGTATTGGGTAAAACAAAAACTAAATTTTATTTCAATTGTACTGGGTCGGGCTAAGCAAAAAAGTACAATTGGAGTTAAAGTAAAATGTTTTGTAAAAACTATGTTTTCTTCAAGGTAAAATTGTGCTTATCTTCAGCAAACTGTTAATGCCACTATGCAACAATTACCATAAGTTACTATCATAATTACTATATTACTACCATAAGAACTATCCGAAATCGTGTTCACTTTTTTAAAAGATAATAATAGTTCTTCAAAACCATCTCCAAAAAATTGCTATGCTAATGGAATGGACACTATATGGCGTTACACTTTATTTTCAACTTTTTTCTCAAAATCGATTTGCATGGACTTAAGCCATTTTTCCCCTGGACCCTTCATTTCGCATTGCTGTTTCGAAAGCATTTTGTTCTACTGCGCTTTGTCACAGCAACGTAAAACAGGAACAGAAACAGAATCGCATACATTAGCAACTGAAACCTAAATTCGATAATACTTTTTGCGTTGCTTATATTTATATGAAATTCTGTTTCTGCATAAGTTAGCGCAACAAAAAGAGAACTGCGATACGTAGTGATGCTACATTTTTAGTTTTGATTAACATTCGCCAAAAATATCTAAGGCATTAAAATTATACTACGCCGAAATCTTCCGTTAACGAAGGTTTGCATTAATACATTGTAGGCGTTACGATAAAGCACTTCTTAAGGGTCAACTATAATAATCGAAAGCAAACTGAAGCTAATGCCATAACCAGACAAAAAGTTCGCTTCAGTTTCATTAAAAAGACAAGTAACCCGCAATTGCCTTTTGCAAAATTTTAAATCAGTCAAGTCAAATTTTCATTTGTTTCGCGAATTGTGAAAATATTATTATTATTATTATTCTTTGTTCTCAATTTTTAACTTAAAAATACTGCAGCTCAAAATTGCAAGAATAGTTAGTGGCATTTTGTAATAATTAACAAAAAACAGTGTCAAATGTTACATTTTAATTTAATATTAATATTTTATTTATATATAAATAAAAAAAAAAAAATTAATATTGTGGGGAAACACTTTAAATAAGAAAAATGAAATTGAAACATAAAGAAGATGTCAAGAACAAAGTTAGTCATTGCATCAAAAAATTATAGCAAGGGCGCATTAGAATGAACGTAATGGGGGAAAATTTCGATTTCGATTAAACCCAAAAAGCTATTGTTTTACTTTTTTCATAAACCTAGATACATATTCTATGATTCGTATTTCTGAAGGAAGACTATTAAACAATTTACAGGAATGAATATTTTCAACGTTCTAAATAGTTCCATAGAATGTGCTAAACGATGAGAGTTACATATCTTCCGTACGACGCACTTTTGGTTAACAATTAGTGGCTGCACAGATAAGCGCTACCCCACCTAGCTTATACCATACCGTAAGTTCGAATCAACGATTCCATAATATATGGTCCTAAGAGTATTGAAGGACAAAGTTTTCTTAAACGGTAGAAAGTTTTCTTAAACGGTAGAGTGAAGACATATATTGCTTAAGGTTGGACATATGGAAAAACCAGTTCATATTCTAGTCAATAATAACAACTAGATATTTAAAACGTTCTCCAATTTCAATTTTAAAACAATTATTATTGCAAGGTGTGCTAACATTGAGCGACACATTTGAACATTGAACAGAAGATGAACTATCCAACAGACAGTACTTGCACGTAGTGAAGCATAAAATATAATCTCAATGTCTTGAAACTCCTGGTAAATAATACTGAAAAACATAAGCTTTGTTTTATCATTTACTATTAATTTATGTTCAGCAAACCAAAGTCTAAGTAGTTCAACATCATTATTTATATCAGCCACTAGACTCAAGGGGCTGTGGGAGCAGAACGCAATCCTAAGATCATCAGCAAATGCTCTGCCTTTCCCTGCAAATGGCTGGATAAACATAGAGTTTATATAAATGAGGAATAATATTGGACCCAGAATAGAACCTTGAGGAACACCAAGGATGATAATTGTGGGATCACTTAGCTTATTTTCTATTTTCACAATTTCAATTCTGGTCTTCTGAATTAACTGAACCAACTATGTATTGACCCCCGAAACCCTACGTTATACAGTTTATTTAAAAGAATGCTGTGATTGACCATATCAAAGGCTTTTGTTATATCTACAAAAAGTCCAGGATCTCTTTTCATCCACACCTTTTTGTATATGAGTATGGAGACTAAGAAACTGATTCAGAAAAGAAACTATGTATTCCTTTCAGAATCATACGCTATAAGCCTGGAATTAAGGCCACAATAATTACTTAGGTGTAAATCATGATTCAGATAGGGCAGTTCGCCATTGGAGATTGAAGCAAAGTATTTGTTAAACTCGTTAGCAACTTTTGCCGGTTCCGAAATATTACTGTCTCCATCTTTTAAAGTGATAGGTGTATTTTGCATATTCACGTTTCGATTGATGATATTGTTTACCACTTTCCATTCTTGTTTAAGCTTACCCTGTGCAGCCCTTATTTGATTGTTGTAGTAACTATTTCGATGTATACGTATTTCCGTATTTATATTTTAATACATTCGGTTGAAACGACTTTTCACGCTACCATTCTCAGGGTGTACCGCACTTAAGGTACAATCTATGTTTTTGTCTAATTTTCCTAGGATCGAATTGTTTATCCATGGTTTGACTTTGGTTCGACGCCGATTTTTTTGTGAGCTTTTTTTAAATGTGTGCTTAGTAAAACAATTATTAATAAAAATATACTCTTACTACCGTCTGCAAACAAGGTGGAGTTCAGCTTCTTTTTAGCGTTGCGCTTGCTGAAGAATTGCGTCCGAGATTTTTATCGCATCGTTGAAAATCTTTTGTACGAAATCCTCAACATTATTGCTATTAGCAACAGGTACACCAACAATTTCAATGACGTTTTCCATCATCTGCTCGTTCCAGTTCAATTTGGTCTCAAGACTATTAACCTTAAGTCTGAGAGTTTCGTTTTCTTTTCGAAGAAGATGTACAGTGCGATGAAAATCCTCGTTCATTTTTATACCCGACAGGGTATATTAAGTTTGATGTATAGTTTGTAACGCAGTGAAATAATGACCGTAGACCCTTGAAGAATTAGACCTTTTAGAGATATGAATGGGACCGACAGGAGAATCGATTAAGCCATCTCCGTCCGTATGTAAACAACTTTTAGGCCTTAAATTTTAAGCTAGAGAGTTGAAATTTCGTGGGTTGGCTGGAAGTCCAGTTCTTCAGATCAAGTTTGAAAATTCGCTGAATCCGCCCACTACAGGCCTGTATATGCGACCATCTCTAATTTAAAAAAAATACTTTTTCCAAATTTTAGCTATGTTACAATAGTGCTAGCGCATTAATTTTTGGTATGTAACATTGCCTTGTAATTGTCTTTGAAGTAGCCACAAAAAGTTTGGCCTTCTCGTTGACGACGCCCACTCAATAAATATATTTGAAATTTGGCTAAAAATTATATGACAAAAGTTGTGGATGCATATAAGCATTTTCTTGTGGCTTTTTACTTTTGTGGCTTGTTTTTATGTTGAGAATTTCCTGATACAGAAGCTGCATGGTTATTTGACTGCCGTCGCTGCCGTTTGCGCTTGTGCTTGCATTTTCGCTGCCTTGCTGCTCTTGCTGTTGTTGTGAACTCACATGCACTTGCAGTCCCAGTCACTGAAGGAGAATCTGTGGTAGCGGTTGCTGTGGCTGCTTGTTGGCTTTATTTTTTTTGCTGACGTTTTGTCATCGGTGCTGCTTGCTTTTTTTTCTGTATACTATTGCGAATTATGTGGTTGTTTCGCTGCTGCTGCAGTTTTTTTCGTGTTTTTTTTTTACGGTGGTTGCCACGGACTGGGTTGCTGGATGGTTTGCTGGGTGGGTTTTTGATGAACTTTATTTGTCTTCATATATTCCAAGTCAGTGTTATGTAAAATCACACAGGAACCGTGAAACAAACAAAGGCAATCAGAACAACTGATTTTGCCTTCAGCATTTCGGTCGATTTTGTCTTTACAAATAGAACAATTCATTTTTTGACTAAAGAGTTTTTCTTATGTTAAATTTGGCAAAAGCGCGCACCCCTCGACAGTTGTGTCCGATCGAAACAACTCTTCAAAGAGAACTGATAATAATTGTCTTTGGGAACAATCTGCAAAATTCAAAGGGCCCCATAAGTGTTTTAAGTGTGCTAAAAACAAAAATTCTGAAAGAATCAGTATGTGTTAAATGTGCGATCGGGAGCGCTCAATGCAAAGCTCAATATAAAGAAAAGTCAAAACAAACGACGAAACTGACGCGACCAATATTATGGTGCGATATACGAATTGAAGGTATTCGCTCAGTTTTTTAAGGCTTCGTAAGAAGCATTCCGTCTATTATAGTTGGCCCTTTTTGCTTTAAAGTTGCTGCCGTTTTACTACAAAATTATAAAAAATACATTTTTTTTCCTTAATGTGATTTATTTACAAGAAAAGAACTGAATGCCTTGAAATTGGTTTCAAGAAATTCATTGAACCATACCATACCAACCTAGCTTGAAATACACTTTTTACTTTAGCGAGGTAGGTCCCCTTGTATGTAAAGAAATTAACACACCAGCATACATTGTTGAGAAGTTGGCCCTGGTTCAACTCGGCTGTTGCGCCACTTTATTTATTTATTTTAAAAGCTGTATACAGTAGTAAAATCTCGAATTAATAAAGCTAATACTGTAAAAGCTGCATACGTACTGTACTGTATTATTACTATAAAAGCTGTACGAATATTTCCCATAAAAAAAAAACTGAAAAAATTGTTTCCCATCCCTAGTTTTTTTACATTTTGCCGTGGCTTTATTGCGTCGAAGAACATGATGAGGATGAATACAGTTTTTCCATTTCGAGCCCATGTTGAAATTTAAGTTTTTCCAAAAGTTAATTAAATACAAATATTTTATAAAACAAAATAAAGTCATTTCTCTAGAAAGACCGACCCGTTCCAAATTTACACGAAATAAACAAGCGAACTGTCAACACAGTTTATTGGTATTGGTAAATCTGAAAATTAATCTTGCTGAAAATCGAGATTTTATTCTGCTATTTCAAATTCGACGAATGTCAGCTTTTCCCTTAATTTTCCCTCATTTTTGCCACCAAAAAACGTTTTCAGATTTGAATCTGTCAGTTTTGACATACCCATTTTATTTTTTTTTAATCCAAACGAAACGCACATAAAGAAACGGGCGACCTCATAAATAACGGGTGATTTTTTAAGAGGTTGAGAACTTTTTTAAAAAAAAAACACAAATTCGAAAAAATTAATGAAATATTTATTTGAATCGATAGTTTGAACCTGCAATTTAATGTTTAAAGATAATTTCATGCAAATGTTGACCGCGGCTGCGTCTCAGGTAGCCCATCCGCTAAGTCCAATTTTGGCATACTCTTTCACACATATCGGCCGGTATCTCACGAATGAGTGCATGGATGTTGGCTTCCAGTGCGTCAATCGAAGCGGGCTTGTCCCTATAGACATTAGCCTTGACATACCCCCACAAAAAATAATCTAATGGTGTCAAATCGCACGATCTAGGCGGCCAATTGACCGGCCCGAAACGTGAAATGCTCAGAAGGTCGAGAATGCCGACCATAAAATGGAAGCAGCGCGCGATGAACATTTCGAACCGAGCACGAATTTTGATAGTAAAATTCAATAATTTGCAAGCGTTGTTCATTTGTAAGACGATCCATGGTTAAATTGCAAACCAAACTGAAGCTGTTTGACAGTGACACAAGGTACTAAACACACGTCAGCTGTCAAAAATAGTGTTGCCAAAACCAAACCAGCTAAAAAATCACCCTTTACTACACAGTCAACGATATTAAAGGTCAAATATCAGTTTTTCAACCAACAATTTATAAAGTCAATGAAGAAATCACTTTGTGAATCACGAGTTCTAGTTTAAGTTTTTAGTTTAGTTTTTTTTCAGCTTTATTTCAAGAAAATCTTAGGGCTAAAAAGTGAATATAATATAAAAAATGCAGGTATAAGAAAAACAAAAGTAAAAAAGTGCCTGAGGAATCCAAAAAATAGTAAGGACCATTCAATTGTCAGATGACAAGAGGCGAATGGCCCGTGAGTTAAAAAAGAGAAGTATATCTAATTGGTTGACCCCCCTACCAATTAGATATAATATTATTAGATATAAAAACAAGTTAATATAAAGGGTTACAATGCTTCTATGAAATGAAAAAATTAAATCTATTATAATTAAACAATAATAAATCGATACAATTCATTTTGGTTTTAAAGATAATTGAAAATAAGAATTAATATATTAGACTGTCAGATGCAATAGGGAATCTATATCAGAATGGTTAAAAGACAATATGAAATGTTTTATTTTTTTCAAAAAAACTGTTTTACGTCTTTCGCATCTCAGATTAAATGGCAGGCTGTTAAATAGACGGGGTGCAGTGACCTTGTAAAAGAGTGAAAAGTGTGATTTCTTAATGACGGGACAGTCACCAAACACAGGTTATTTGAGCGTAAGTTTAGTGGACCATACAATCTATATAGGCTGAGTACCCGGAATTTTCAAAAAATGTTTTTAGGACTTTATAAAAGTATAAGTGCTTTAGTGGAAGAATCCCAAGATTTCTAAATAATTCAAAGCTATGAGTTCTACGGCTTACTCTAGATAAAATTCGAATCACATGCTTTTGTTTGGTAAGAAGCGGTCTAATTTTATTAGAGCGAGTACCACCCCAACAAGTCAAACCATAATGGAGCTTTGATTTAAACAAACTACAATAAAGGCTTAGGTGATATAACTGTCTCAAAGCATTGTTCTTTTTAACAATGATTGATGGTAAAGTCTTATAGAACTAACAGAAACGAAGTCCACGCGGTCATGTCCAGTATGCAAAAGGACACAGAAGAGTTGTAATAATCAAGACGAATCATCATAGTCGGCGCGTAAGATTTGTCTGATCCAAGGTTCGGATAATTTCATTGTTGCAATGTCCGCGAAGACGAGTACTTAGTTTGCGAGCAAAGTTTGTTACCTCGTTAGACACAATTGCGATTCCTAGATCTCGGTGTAGATCGCTATTTCTTATGTACCATGGAGCATTAACGATTGCTCTTAGTGTCTTATTTTGAAAAGTTTCTAAAATAGATATATTGCTTGGTTTAGTACAACCCCATAATTGTATACCGTACGTCCAAGATGGTTTTAGCACTTGCTTATACAAAAGCAGTTTGTTATATATGCTTAGTTTCGAAAATCTTCCGATAAGCCAATTTATTTCTCTTAACTTGATTTCGAGCTCGTCGCGTTTCTTTTTAACGTACGGCTTCCATTTAAGTTTTGCGACTAGAGTCATTCCTAGATATTTCGCTTCATTTGAGTACGGGATTTGTACCGAGTTAATGAATAAAGGTTTGTTGTTTATCTTTTTATAAGTAAAGTTAACATGCGTTCACTTAGTCTCGTTAAGGGCGACTCGCCAGCTCCTCGTCCAGTCGCACATTTTGTCTAAAGCGCGCTGAAGTTTCCCTGTTGATAATTCAACTGTCGTATCAAAAGCGAGAATAGCAGTGTCGTCAGCGAACGTAGCTAAAATTGTTCCCTCATCGTGGGGTATGTCTCTTGTATAAAGCAAAAATAATATTGGTCCGAGAACGCTTCCTTGCGGGACACCGGCATTTATCTCTTTGAATTCCGAGTACTCATTTTCGTACCTTACGCGAAAGATTCTGTCTTCAAGGTAAGACTCTAAGATTCTATAGAGTTTTCCTGGTAGGCTAAGCCTTAACTTGTACTTCAGGCCTTCGTGCCACACCCTGTCGAAGGCTTGCGATACGTCGAGAAAAGCGCTAGTACATATCTTTTTCGCTTCCAGAGCTTTTTCGATTTCGATTTCGTTTGTTATTCGATAGACCTGGTCGATTGTTGAATGCTTTTTTCTAAATTCGAATTGGTGATCCGGAATCAATCGTCTTTCTTCGATGATTGGTTGCAACCTTTTAAGCAACAGTTTCTCGAATACCTTAGATATTATCGGCAGTAGCGGAATAGGTGTTATTCCACGGAAGTGTTATTCCACCCAGCGCTCTGAATAACTCTCACGAGTTTATCTAATTCGTCTTCTATTTCAAGTGGCGTTTTGAGCGGTACATTTAAAGCTATGTTTTCTCTGCAGTATTTTCTAAAGCCGTGCCAGACGGTGTTGTTGTTAGTTAATCTAGGCGCTCTATTCTAGAATAGAGCGCCTATTTTCAAAAGAACTGCCGAGTACCCCCTTGGCGATAAAGAAGTCGACGAGATCAGGTATTTTATTTCTGTCAGTTGGCCAACATGTTGGCTTTCCCGTCTATAAGAAGATCACGCCGCGTTTTGTACTTGCTTTATAGAGGGCTCTGCCTCTTGTTGAGTTGCACCGTGAGCCCAAAAAGTATTTTTCGCGTTAAAGTCCCCGCCGATGATAAAGTTTGACCCAAGTGAATCAAGGAGCAGAGCAAGATCTTCATCTGCCAGCCGATACTGCGGAGGAAAATAGCTCGTCGCGATGTTGTAATTTATGTGACTTAGTTTTACTGAGACTGAGGTTATTTGCACAGAGTCAAGTTCTATTTCTTCGCTTTTGGAGTGCTTAATGCGGTCTTTAATGTAGAGAGAGGAGCCGCCTCTCGAATTTTCTGAAGGATGATGCGCGTGATAGTCAATGTAACCTTTTATTTTGCGTGCTGAACCCTTTTTAAAGTGGGTTTCCGAAATCAGGCATATGTCTACATTATTCTTCCGTGGGAATACTTCTAGTTCGTCAATTTTTTGCAAAAGGCCTTTTGCATTCCATGTAATTATTTTGATTGACTTTCCCATATTCATGATTTTTTATTAAATGCTTTTCGAGGTTTAAACTCGAGCGAGATTAAGTTTCGTCTGTTGCTCAAGCTTTTCTAAAATCATGCCTTCCATGTAATTATTTTGATTGACTTTCCCATATTCATGATTTTTTATTAAATGCTTTTCGAGGTTTAAACTCGAGCGCGTTTAAATTGTTGAATATCACTTGATTAAGTTTCGTCTGTTGCTCAAGCTTTTCTAAAATCATGCCTAGAATTTGAGAGACCGAATCTGATGCGGCCGATTGTGGCTTACTTTCACGTGACGCGACTTGAGCGTACGATCTTGGACCAACAAGTGTGGATTCTCCCTTTTGACTCCGGTGGGAACTAGGACCAGCGACGTTTTCTTGCGCATTTTGAATTTTGCCTTTAATCAAACCCTTACCCCTTGTCGATTTAGGGGTTTTTGGCTTATCTACTTTAGGAGGCTTTAGGCTTGGGCCCTTATTTTCACTATTTTTCTTCGGAGCTTCATGTCGTTTTTGCAACTCAATGGCAATTTCGCAACCTCGGTAGCTCGCTGGGTGACTTCCCCTGCAATTGGCGCAAACCGCGGGGGCCTGACTGCTGATATTGCAATCCGCCGGCGCATTTTACGCATCTCGGCTTTTTCTGGCAGTACGCTTGCGTGTGTCGGAAACCTTGGCATCGCTTACATTGGGGAACTAGCCTGTTGCCCTTCCGCTTGGGCTCTATTTTTACCTTGATGTTAAGGATTGATTTAATTTTGTAGATTTCGTTAATATTTTCAGTTCTATCAAAAGAAAGCATAAAAATTTGCAAGCCGCGTCGGACAACAGCGGAATCTTTGCCTTCGTCCGTACGTTGCTTCTCTTTCTTTATTATGTTCACGGCGTCAAGAATTTTAAAGCCTTGGGCTTGAACGTCTTGTATTATTTCGTCCTTGGTACAGAATGGGTGTAGTCCCCTCGCGATAACCCGCAGCGGCTTTTCGAGGTGATTTTCATAAGTAAACCATTGGATTTTCTCTAAATTTAACTTTTGTGACAGTGACCGATAGGCATCAGAGTCATCGACGTTAACTTTCCATGCGTTGTTTCGAAGTGATGTTAAGTTATATTTCGTCCCAAGAGTATTTTTAAGGATGTTTCGCAACTTTCCGTAGTCCGCGACCCCAACGACATTTATTGCAGGTGGTCGGCGGTTTTTTTCTTGGAGTATTCCTGTCGCTTTGTTTGATACGACTGGTGTTTCTTCTTTTTGCTGCACGGTTTCTACTTCGGGGGAAGAACCGGCCTTTCGTTTCTTGGTTAGCCTTTCCCTAAAGACCGGATTCGTTTCGCGTGCAAGTTCTTCCTCGTCCGTCTGGTATTCACATTGACGTTTCGGCGTTTCCTCGCATACTATAGTACCACGGGGGTTCCTTAAGGCTTCATTTTCTTTACGTAACGAATCTACTTCGCTTTTAAGCTCATGGTAGAGACGTTCCATTTCATTAAGCTTAGCACGGAGTTCGTTGTTTTTTACTTCAAAGCATTTAATTTTCGCTGAGTCCTGATTAACCGGCGGACTTCCTTTCCCGGAGACCTTCGATCCAGCTGGTGGAGATCGAGGCACCCTTGATTTTTTCAAAAAGGGATTTATAAGCAATAAATGATTCTCCCCGGAATCTGTAGAGCCTACCTCCGAAGAGGGTGGATTTGCCAGTGAAACTGGATTGCCACCTGGGGTAATGATATCTTTTGTTTTGTGCATTGCATAGTTTGTATGCGCTACGCGCTCGGCATACGGAGGGTGGATTTTAGTCGCCTCTTACGACAGGCATGCCTTACCTCGGGTATATTCTAATCCCTACCCGAAGGGGTAAATTTTGAAATATGCTTATATACTTCGACAAGATTAGAAAACAAGGGATGCAAACACCTTTTCGAGATGAACTTTAACTTGATGTGGACAAATCACAGCAAGGATTTTGAAATACAAATAATGAAGGAGATTTTCCGGACAATCAGAAGCGACCGCTCCAATAAAAGAGATGTTATTGCCGGGTTCAAAATAATACTTGATATATTGAATTGCAGGGAAGTTGTAGACACAGTCTAAAATTTGGAGGGTATACTAAGAAAACACCAGCACTATTAAAAGAAAAGTATTCTGAAAAACAACTCACACCTACTCAAGACCTCAAGACCTAAAAGAGTATCAATCACTTCCACTAGAAGAACTATCAGAAAAAGCCCAGGAATCTAAAAATAAGGACTACAAGAGATATAGATATCAAAATACATGCAAAGTTTCAAGAATTCGTCAAAATGGAGACTCTTTTAACATGCTTGCAGCCTTAGCTGATTTCTTATTTCCACTTTTTTCGTCTCAAAGGCATGTAAGGATCCAAAAAGATCTGAAAGCACTTTATTTTCCTGATATGTTGAGTTTTTTGCCACTTACCAAGGACCTAAATGATTTTCATTAGTTACCAATAAAACTAATGTTTGTATGTAAATTTGAATTTAATTTATTTACTGTTTAACTTGTACTTTATCACTCAAGTAATTACTGTACTCCCTCATACCAAAAAATAAATTTATAAATAAAAAACTTCCCCACTGTTTCTCTCAAATTGGTTTGTTTATTTTTCATCCTACTGTTTTACATAAATTGCTTTCATTTTACTTCAGAAAACTATTTTTTTCTCTTGTAAAGTAAAGTTTTAAGTAGTCTCATTGACTTAAATATCAAACTTTGACAGGATATGCATGTGCCCTCAATCTCACCTTGTATTTTTTTTAAACACGCACACACATACCAAAAAATAGTATGCTTGTCGTATTAAAAAAGCGAAAATCGTGAATAGCTGCAATGGCTATTAAAAATTGTTTAACATTGAAAACAGATCTACTTCGAACATACCTTTCATAACATATTGTACGGTGTGCAACTTTTTCCAATGCCAACTCCGTTTTGCCTTAGTAGTTCAATCTAAGTTAATTTTATGCTTTAATAAGATCCATGAGTTTTTGAAATACGTTTTTTAATCTTATGATTGCGGCTGCTGTTTGCTTTATCGCATAGTGCTGTACCAAATAGCAAACGGTGGATGAAAGGGAGTCGCCTTGCTTAACACCACTACTTTTTTTTTCAAAACTCTGGCAACCACTTTTGTACAAGCACTCTTCCACACGTATCCTTCAGCGTCACCATTACTAGCCTTATAATTGTTGTATAGATTCCAAGGACTTGAAGTGCTTCGTTGATTTTTAGCCTTTTAATAACGTCTAAAGCTTGCTTGAAGTCACAAAAAGGACATGGGCCATTAGATAAACTCATAGCATTTTTCAAGATTTTGCTTTTTTATCAGAAACGCTGGACCTCAACTGGTCCTGTTTGCCCTGAAGCTTCTGGTGCTCACGCTTATATATACTTATAATAATACTAATTTATATACTTATAATAATCTTTAAAATATTATTTTAATTAATTATTGTTTTGAAATCATAACATTCCATTGTGTGGTAATAAAACATAAATTTATTGTTAGTTCTATGTAACCTGAACTATCAGGACACCTTTGATTTTGCATTTATTTTAACCCATTATTTTTCTGTGTATTTATGTCTAGGAGGTTAGCGACACTGATGAGCAAGGTCTCGACACTACAAATTTAAACATTGTACCCGCTCAACAAAAAAAGAAAGGCCGTCCACGAATTAACTCAAACATTCCATCTGCGTCGACCTTACCAGCACCAAGTAGTAACCCTACTATTGTCATGAATACGAATATTTCACCAAAAGGTCGAGCTGCGATGAATATTGCAAATAGAAAGAAAATGCTCAACATTCAGAAGTATTTGGTTGAGTACACAGTAGCTGGACGCCATCCTGTACATCTGTTTATGGAAAAACCTCACAAAAAATTGTATCCTGATTATTACGATGTAATTCAAAATCCAATCGATATGACTACAATCGAGAACAATATCCGTCAAGAAAAATATTCAAGCTTAGAAGAATTGATATCTGACTATCGCCTTATGTTTTCAAATTGTCGGCAATATAACGAAGAAGGGTCGCCTATATTTGAAGATGCCAATGTTCTCGAAAAGGCATTAAATGAAAAAATAAAAGAATTCCCGGGATTAATAGAAGTCAAAAAACCATTTGCCAAGTAAGCATTCGCCAGTTTATTAGTTATGAATCAATAATTTTAATACTTATTTCTTAAAATAGAGTAAAGGCGGCTCGAAGAAAGACTCCGCTTATTAACAAGCTATGGATGTTCTACGAGACTATAAAAGAATTTCAAGAACCAAAAGGAAGAAGGCAGTTATCACTTATATTTACAAAACTGCCATCAAAAAATGTAAGTTTTGCAGCTACTCTTATATAGGAGCACAATATCGTATACATAAAATTGGACTAGCTCCGTTCGACAAAATAAGCAAAATATACTTGGTTTCAAATGGCAAAATGTTAAAAACTAGTGATCGTATTCTCTTATGGCGTCTTCTTTTGAACATCGAACTGCCACACCGAGCTGTCATATGATACTCAGTGTTCGCGACAATTCCAGCGTGGTGTACACTCGGTTTCATTGTGTACAGAACGACAAAGTGACGAATTGCTTCGACTTCATTTTGGTCACTTTTCTTCATTTCGTAGCGTGATTTTGTTGGCGTCATTTTTTTGCACTTTTTACTTAAAATTAATTTTGAAAGCTCTAAATTTGAGTGTTTAACGATTTCATACAATTTCATTCGTGTTGTAAATAATCACGAATGAAAATTGAGTCGAAACGTCTCTTCACATACACAATCAAAGCTACACCCAGCCTCCACCGTCAATGTCAATTAACCGTCGGTGTCGACACCGAACTAATTCGGAGTTCAAAAGAACATTTACATGAGCACAATGTATCACGAATCGGGGTACAAATGTCACCTTAACTCAGGAATGTTAAACAAAAGTAGAGCCAGAAACGTATGAACCTAGAGCCGTCTCTCATGACATGCCTGGTTCAACACATAAGTAGTCCGCACTCACACAACTAAAACTGATGCTTCACTTTTCCCCAAAAATACCACTTCCTTGTCTCTTTATTCAATGGTGACTAATGTCAAAAAAAATGCTTCACTCACACACACTGTATATGTGAAAAAGAGCTATTCCTTGTCTCTTTATTCAATGGTTTGAAGCAGGTAAACGCGTTGTTGTGTGTGATAGTATGCTTATCTGTCATTTGATGACTTCAAACCTAATCGAATATTCAACTCGGTGAGCGCGAAGACTAGCGCTGGTTGTGATTCGACTATATTTCCACTCGATTAGTCAACTATTAGGAACAAGTAAGACCAATAACACATCTGTCAGAACTCCTTAGCATACTATATACGGAAATCCAACTCGGACCGTAAATCCCATTTGTATCTTTTTATAACGGACGCCTATTCTGTCGATGAAAAATGTTACGAACAAAAATTTCGGGTATGTGAATGGCTTGGTAAACGAGTTTGATTTCAAGTTACGAGCCGCAATATTTTCCAAGGGTAGTTCATTGCTCTAAGCAAAAAATGTACTCTTTTCAGGTTGGGAATCATGTTGGCTTACCGTAAAAACAAAACTGTTTTCTGTAAAAAATAAGCCCATATGCCGACCTTTAATTCTTAAAATACCAAAACGCGTCATAAATCATTTCGCACAGTCATGATCATTGTATCTCGCTCTAAATTTCCATGCTCTGAAAATAATGAAATGGTTTGCAAAAGTTTGCGATAGGTAGAAACGGCATGGGTAACTTTGTTTTCACATTACATTATATGAAAAAGATCTTTACACATCTTTTGCTCTTTTCCCCCTGCAAGGTCGGGGTTAGAATAACCTTGAGGTAAGGTATGCCTGTCGTAAGAGCCGACTAAAATCCGCGTGAAGAAGTAGTCTTTAATGTTGCAACGGATGCTGTCGATGCTCCTCCATTCTGGGTAACATTTGTAGCAAAGTTTAAGCTTATAGATGAAGCTGAAGGTTTAATAAAAATCCAGAAGCGTCTGTCACATATTGTGCGGCTCACTGGTCGGCTTCTGTCTCCAAAGGTGCGGCTGAATTTAAAAATGTAAATAGCAGTGACTTACCTATTTCTCATAAAAAACGACAAGTTAAAAAAATAAATGGCAATGAACAAAAGATTTAATTACCCCAGGTGGCGGCCCACAGCATAGCTGGGCTGCCACCTGGGGTACAATCCACCTTTTTTGGAGGCAGGCTCTACGGACTCTGGGGAGAGCCTATTGTTGCTTATAAATCCTTTTGAGAAAAGGACAAAACTAAATCGATCACCACCACCTAGATCGAATCTGTCCGGGAAAAGCAGTCCACCGGTTAATCAGGACTCTTTGTACAATGTACAACTTCCCTTCAATTTCAATCCAACAATATTTCTTACATTTATTGTGATTTTAGTGAAAAAAGCAGCATTCAGAAACTAAAGAATTTTGAGGTTAGGATTTATTTTTTTAAGTATTCCCCTCAATCAGTCTTGTAGCCCCTTTCAACCAATAGAAACCCGTTTTTGATTTTCTATCTTAGCACGATTAGAACCCGAGATATTAAGAAAATAGTGTTTGAAGGCTCCGGAAAATTGGTGAAAACCACATTTTCCCGCTATTCCCGACCAGCACAGGATTTTTTTTTATCCAATTTTCTTTTTTTTTAACAACGTCTCATTATACCAAACCCAAAAAAAAGTTCCTTTTGCACTCTCACTTACATCCATATTCACCTTATTTTAGGTTTATTTTCACTCCACTAAGAGCTGCTAAAGGGACCTTGAAGGTGCGAAATGACGCCAAAGCCAATTAAAAGTGCGAGATTGAGAAAGCAAAGCGTAAGACCACCACTAAGGACCGTCGCAAGTTCAAGTTGCTCAGTTTGTCAAATATTAACTTATTAATTTTAGTCTGATCCTTAAGTTTATCCATGATTACAGTGAGGATCTGAGCCACTGCATCTGTTGTGGGCGATCTTGCCTTGTTTTCGTCTGACGTAACCTGTGCGTACGATTTCGGTTCAACGAATGGCGTTTCAAAATATCAAATATAGAGCAATTTATACTATTATACAGTAAAGAGAAAAAACAATGCCAGTAAAAAGTCCGTTACATTTAAATTAAACGGCATATTTTTAGTATACATATGTAAATATATTGGGCGAGAGTATCATAACTCCGGCGCACAGTGAATTGAAACATTCATTTTCGCGAAACAAAAAAAAATAGTTAAATGGTCTTAAATTTTGAGCTAGGAACTTAAAACTTCATATCTCTTCTTTTGGGGACCCAAAGCCGCACAGTTGTAAAAAATTTTGAAATCCGCCCACTTGTACACTTACATTACTATATAGCATGAAAAATCAAAATGATCTTAGTATGCTGAAATTTGGTCTGCAACATCCTTGTTAAAATGTATTGTGATCTGCGTTTAAAGAATAGAAAAAATTTCCCCATGTGGGCTTGGCGGCATCACATCGGTGCGAAACCAGCATTTTCGAAACTATTATTTCAGCTGCGGATCGCGCGCAACGTATTAATCTTTCCAATTTTATAATTTATAATTTAGTATTTAATAATTTAGTTCACGTACTAAATCGCACAAATAATAGCGATTAGTTGAAAAAAAATATAACTGTTTTGGTGAGAAGTGTGGTGAGATTACCATTATCCATATTATTACTACGGTATTTTTGAACTGATAAGCGCGGTCGCAGGCTGTCGCAGCTGAGAATAGTATCGTTGTTTAGGTAAGACTCTAAAGAATATACTAAGAGTAAAAAGGGACTGGAGCATTTTGGAGCTAAATTGTTCTAATCTACTAAACTTTGGAAAATATTGATTTTTAAAATATTGACTATTTTTTTCGAAATTGCATAGCTGCTTAACAAATAAAAAAAAATAGTGGGAGGGTTAAAATCCGCCTAGGTGAATCGTTGGATACCCCATCCCAATTGGGTTATGGGGTACCCCCATTCAAAACGCCCCACGGGTGGACGTGGCAAAAATTTATTCATTTGAGTTGATAGCTTACGCACATATCTGAACATTCTATGGTGCAAGTTTTTTGGATTTAAAGCAAATATATCAAATAAAAACCGTTTATTAGAATGCTTATTAAATATGACCACGCCTACAAGGGGGCGTTTTTTTGCCTTTTTTTTTAAATGTCAATCACAATACACTTAAGCGAGAATATCGCATATCAAAATTAAGGTCTTGGCGGTCTACGGTGATTATTTCTCTATGTTACAAACTATAAATCAAACTTAATATACCTCCTATTTTATAGAATGAGGTATTGCAATTGCAATATCATTAGACATGTTATAAAATTTTTTAAATATTTTAAATTATTAGCAATTTGCCGAGGCAGGGATATTGACTAGAATACAAGGCCCTCTGTTATGTGCGCCAAAAATGGTTTCATAATGTAGCGACTTTAATGCTGTCGCAGCTGCAGTCGTAAGTCTAAATATTTCTCCAACTAATCGAAATCAGATATTCAACTAATATACTCTAAGAATATGAGCCCATTAAGTGTTTTAAACAATAAAAAAAGACCGTCAAGTATGAAGTCATACACGCAGCGGTCCGTCGGCTATTTTGAAGGATTTATTGTTTTATTATTTATTAATTTTTCGTAGATTTATTGCTTAATTTGCTAATAAAATGTTGTTTAGTGTATTTACGACTTTGTTTTTCTGATGATTTTTTTGATGACGATTTCTGACTGGCATTTTTTCAAGCGCATCTCGATAACTCATTTATTTCGCTTATATAATAATCATAGAATATTTCGAGTGCAAATCTTACGATTTCTGTTTGCTTGTATTATTTAGTTATTACTAAACTCTTACTTTAAGCCAAAAAGAGCGACTCTTACTTTAAGCGATTATAATTGTCTGCAAGAGACTCTTCTGTACTTGTGTTTAAAGAAACAACATGAACAAATTAAACTTCAAAGTGTTTAAACACAAGCGTACACTGCCAATAAATTAGTTTAAAAAAGTTAAAATGCTTAAAACTTTATTTCTTAGTACTTTGTAGGACTACCAAGAGCATCTATTACTGTTTTCAAACGCCAAGACATCGATTGCACCAAGCGTTTGTTAATGATGGTGGAGTACTTTCTCAAAATTCCTTGACCTTGCTTTTAAGCTCAGATTTGTTATTACGGTTACTATTTTTCAGCCGCCTTTTAATCTCTTCCAACAAATTCTGAATTCGATTAAGTTCCGGTGACTGTAGTGGGGTTTTTAGCTGGTTTTAAGGTTCTAGAATAGCCATTCACGTACATACGTTAATTTTATCTCGAGTCGTTGTCTTGTTAAAAGAAAAACTTTGACGACTAATTTAATTTTTCCTCCGATTTATGAAATTTATTTGTTTGAAAAGCGGGTTATATATTTGCGTTCTTTCTGTTTTCAATGAATTCAAAATTTCCGGTACCACTTTCGACTTTCCGGCAGCCAAAGAACCCCACAAAGTGACGCAACCTCCTCCCTGTTTTACTGTCAAACAGCGATGTTATAGTTTTTAGCTCCGTGAACGGCTACCGCTAGACTATTTGCCTACCATCGGAGCCAACTAAGTAAATTTTTATGTCCTTCGTAGATACTTACCCTAAAAAAAAACTTGCCGGCAAATTTATATGCTATTTAGCAAAACTTCAAGCGCTACCGTTGATTTACCACTGATGTCTATTATCTTTTGCGAGAAACTCAAGCATTAATAGTGTTTTTCAGAAGCGCGCTAAAACTAACTAGAGTAAGTTTTTTCGTATAATTATCGGTTTGTTTCCTTTTTACTTTCATATTCGCAAAAATTTTTACAAAATCACTAGCTTGATAGTACCAAAATTCAAGACGAACTGCAAATCATCTTCGGGATCAATGCAAACAACAACAGACACTTTCGGAATAGAGAAAAAACTTACTATTTCCCTCTCAAACCTCAATTACCGCCTATGAAAATATTATTTTTGTTATTTTTCTTTTGGCGTACGCTCAATTTTAAGAGTAACTGTATGTGCATAAGATCTGTGTATATAAAGGGGAGATTTTTGACTGTTTTCCCGTTTTCGGGTCTTAAAGTTCTTAGAATAGATATTTTTTCATTAATTTTACTATAGGTACTATTAATAGTTTTTTACAAGTCTACTGTACTTATTTTAGCCGAATCTTAAGTTTCGGTACTTAAATTTTTGTTAAAACGCAGGGTGACAAATAAATTTTTTTGATTTTTTTTTGGTAAAAAAAACTGGAAAAAATTACAAACGGGTTTTTATGTTAGCATTGGTTGTCAAAAGTATATCCGTCCGAATCAGAGGCTTGTTTCTGCTTCGTGACTGGTGTTTCTTTACGTGGCCGGGAAGTCACCCCGACGGCACGACCCCCAACCTGGAGGACCAGATCCTTTGCTTAGCTCTAAGGACGGAGAGCCGGATAGCCCGCTCCTTATAGGCCTGAGCTCCGAATACGTCGTAGTAGCCCATATAAGGTGTTCACTAAGTAGTTCGGCCTGACTGGAACTATGGACGCCACCGTTGATTCCATCTGGGGAATTCCTCCGCTGCCGTCCGGATGCAAGGAGAAGTGCCTTAGTGGGAACACTCCTCCTGGGAAAGACAGCGCCTATTTGGATGTGGTTTCGTTGTTGGAGGCAGACTTAGGCAAAAAGTCTTGAGCTTCAACCATGTAAGCGAGCGCCTCGCGACGATCCGCATCAAGGCTAAATTCGCCAACATTAGCCTGATATGCGCACATGTCCCCACAGAGGAGAAAGATGACGAGACCAAAGATATGTTCTACGAGCTCCTGGACAAAACTTATGAGCAGTGCCATAGGAGAGCAGTGCACTATTAAGATTGTCCTAGGCGATTTTAATGCCAAGCTAGGAAGGGAGGGCATCTTTGGTCGTACTGTCGGAAAGCATAGCCTGCACGACACGACCTCCGATAACGG
Organism: Neoascia interrupta; assembly: GCA_947623515.1. NCBI lineage: Eukaryota > Metazoa > Arthropoda > Insecta > Diptera > Syrphidae > Neoascia > Neoascia interrupta. The sequence goes on from OX392463.1 coordinate 92,312,908, forward strand.
ATTCAGGCTGATCGACTTTGCTGCGGGGCGAAACGTTGTGGTAGCTAATACACAGTTTCCGCATCTCAATATCCACAAAGGGACATGGAGATCTCCCGATCAATCAACCGTCAACCAGATTGACCATATTGCGATCGACGCAAGGCACTCCTCCAGTATCATGGATGTCTGAACTTTCCGAGGGGCCAACATTGACTCGGATCACTACCTTGTTGTAGCCAAGGTTCGGCTGCGGACATCCCGACCAGCGCCAAGTAATGGAAATACTGTGAGGAAGTTTGACGTCGGCCGACTACATTCGCAAGAGATCGCCAGGTCCTTCTCCAACCGAGTCTCTCAAAACCTTCTACGAAGTCCTATGCAACCAGCATCAAGTATTGATAGCCAGTGGCAACACTGCCAAAATGCCATCAGAGACGCCGCCTCTGAAGTGCTGGGTTTCACACGGCGACCACAACGAAACCCCTGGTTTGACGATGAATGCCGGCAAGCACATGCAGCTAAACAGGAAGCATACAAAGCGGCGCTGCACAGAAGGACTAGAGCTGCTCGCGAGCTCTACGAGCAGAGGAGGAGAGAGGAGCACCGGCTTCTCCGAAGGAAAAAGAGAGCACGAGAAGCGCGCGGTTGAAGAAATAGAGAGATGTTACAACAGGAATGAGGTTAGAAAGTTTTACCAAAGGATCAAAAGGTCCTGCCAAGGGTATAAACTTCGAACTGAAGCCTGTAAGGACCATCAAGGGAACATCGTTGTAGAATCGCAGTCGGTGCTGAGGATTTGGAAAGACCACTTCTGCAGACTGTATAACGGCGAGGACGAACCAAATACCGCTGTCAGGCAGAACGAACCATTCAACCCGGGCGAAGACGCTACCGACGAAGCATACGAACGATACCGCCCACCCGACCTGGAGGAGGTGAAAGTAGCTGTGTCTAAGCTCAAGTGCAACAAAGCAGCCGGAGCAGACGGCCTAGCGGCCGAACTTTTTAAATCCGCTGGCGATGAGCTGGTTAGGAGCATGCACCAGCTCATCTGCAAGATATGGTCGGAAGAAAGCATGCCCGAAGAATGGAACCTCAGCATTGTTTGCCCGATCCTGAAGAAAGGAGACCCTCTGAGTTGTGCCAACTACAGAGGCATAAGTCTTCTTAACATCGCATACAAGATCTTTTCTGCTGTACTGTGTGAACGCCGTTTGTCAACAATCTGATAGGCACATATCAGTGTGGCTTTAGGCCAGGAGAGTCCACCATCGATCAAATATTCACACTGCGGCAGATCTTGGAGAAAACCCAGGAATTCCAAATCGATACACACCAACTCTTCATCGATTTCAAGGCCGCGTATGACAGCATCTATAGAGACGAGCTATATAGCGCAATGTCTATTTCTAAACTCGTCAGTCTGTGCAGGATGACGATGGAAAACTCACGCTGTTCCGTCAAGGTCGGCAAAGACCTCACCGACCCCTTTGATGTCAAAAAAGGATTAAGACAAGGCGACGCGCTGTCATGCGACTTCTTTAACATCATACTTGAGAGAATTGTGCAGAACTCTCGCTCCAACACCAGAGGTACAATCTTTCAAAAGTCCGTTCAACTACTTGCATACGCAGACGACATTGACTTAATCTATAGAACAAAGCGTGATGTCAGTGAAGCCTTCGTGCTTCTTCGAAGCTTCTTTTTAGTTATCGGCTAAAAAACCGCGTTTTTCAATTTGTCTTTTTTTAACCCGTTTCAGAAAATTTTGAATTAGAAACACCATTTTGGAAAGGTCTTAAGAGTTTTAGAATCCCCTTCATGCGTTTTATATACAAACCAAATTTCATTTTAATCGGTACCTCCATTAAGATTCCAGAATATTTTGAAAAATAATTTTTTGAAATGTTTTTGAAGTTTTCGGTCTAGATCTCAGAATCTGCTAAATTCTTGATGTTTGTGATATTTTCACACAATTTTTTTTTTCCACGATTTTTTTCGCAAATACGCCAAAACTACAGTTCTTAAACCGTTTAACCAAAATTTGATTTTAGCCTTTGCTAAGCCTTTGGCTTCTTTATATGTTAGCCCTATATCGGCTTTTTAAATAAAGTGATGAAAAATTTATGACGTTAAACACTTTGAAAGTGGGTATTTTTTCCATTCCTTATTTCTCAAAAACTTAACAACATTTTGCAAAAATTCCGATTGATTATGAAAGTCCAATATTTTTCCAGTGCATGTTTCAATTTCCTTATTTCTGGCTGTAAAACTTTTAAAGATAAGGCCAAAACACTTTTTGTCTTTTTTACCATCAATATTCAAACTGTAATTAAACTGGTATATATATACACTGGTACATATAAAAAATTGCCCTTGTATGAGTTCTATTTTTTTTCAAGGACTTTATAAGTGTATCAAATTTCTTCTCTCTACGTCCTACCGTTCAAAAGTTACAGATGCGGACGGAAGGACAACGGAGTGATACCGTAAGGGGTCCTTTTTCCATTCTGGACGGACCGCTAAAAATTGATTTTTTCGCCTCTCAAACCACTGTGCGGCGCCGAAAATTGGTAACGGCGTTTGATAGAGGAGTTAAACATTGAGAAGACAAACATTTTTTACTTGGAGGGTAGGGGTCTATCTTCCGCCATTTAGGCGGCAGGGGCCACTTTTGTAAAATGGACTTAAAGTAAAAACAAGAATTTAATAAGACAACGGTAATGCCCCCAAGAAACTATGACATTGTTTTTCGAATCCAGAAGTCTCTTTTATCATTTTGTTTTTAAATCGAATAATTTAATCAAAACTTTTTTTTAAAACAAGTGAGTAAGTGCAAGAGTTCGTCTGTGACAAACTTCTTTATACCCGACCCTATATACGGTGTTACACCAATTCTTATTTTTTTTTGTCTCGAATTCATATATGTATTATTTGTGGGCCCACCCCCCAAAAGTGGGTCTGGGCTAAAAATTAAAACCAATTAATTGTAATTTTGTTAGAATCATGACAATGCGCTGAACCCGAAAATTATTGCAAAAAAAAACCGTTTTTTCCTAAACACGCCCCTTAAAAGTGGGCGAAGCTTAAAACTTTGTATGGAGCAAACCTAGCAAATAGGAATATCTTAAATATTTGTTATATATATTTTTTTCATTATGGAGTAAATTTTCCGAGAAATCGGGTTTTTAAAGATCTAACATGGTTAAAGTGGGCATGGTCGATATTGTGGGCGGTCCAATTTTTGCACTCTTAGAGGTTTTGGGCCATTATTGCTCTATACCAAAATTTGAGCTTCTACGCCTTGTCTTACTTGACCAAAAGGCATTTTGAAAGAAAATTTGAAAAAGATGTTGTCTTACATTAAAGCCAGTAGTAGGCGTGGCCGTTGGCGGATTTAACTAATTTTTACACTTTGTCTGTACAAAATAAGAATCAAGATATACTCCAAGTTTGAGCGTCCTAGTTCAATTTTAAAGACCTAAAAACTTCACACATACGGACAGACGGACGGACGGACATGGCTTAATCGACTCACCTGTCGGTCTCGATCATATCTCTAAAAGGTCTTAAGCGACTACGGTGATTATTTCACTGTGTTACAAACTATGCATTAAAATTAATATACCCTCGGTCGGGTATAAAAAGTAATCTTAAATTCAAAATTTGGGGAAAAAGTGGTAAGGAAAAAGTTTATTATAGTTTTAGCATTTATCAAAATTGTAAATTAATATACAGGGTTCTTCCAAATTCGATGCAAATATTTTTACACAAGATTCTTGGGTATATTTGAAGAAAAAAATTGTTCTACAGTATGGGCCTATCTCAAATTTTGATACCACTTATTATGAATTTAAGAAAACACCTATTTTGAGGTACCTTGACCCATACTAACACAAATATCTCCGATAACACTTACAACAGGTACTTCATTTAGGACTTAAATTTTAGAAGAAATAGTACTGGGTATATTTGAAGAAAAAAATTGTTCTACAGTATGGGCCTATCTCAAATTTTGATACCACTTATTGGGAATTTAAAAAAACACCTACTTTGAGGTACCTTGACCCATACTAACACAAATATCTCCGCTAACACTTACAACAGGTACTTCATTTACGACTTAAATTTTAGAAGAAATAGTACTCTGCGTTATTAAATAGTAACTGCGTTAAAATAAAATTGATGATTTTTTAACTTTCGAGATATTTGCTTTTAAGTCGGATCCTTTTTCCCTGCCCATGACATTTTTTTGACTTTCAAGACACATTTCTGCGAAAAATGCGTAATAAACATAACGGTAATTTTTTTTTCTAGTGCATCTAACAATACTTAATAAAAATTGCTAAGACAAGTTACCCGAAAAACCCACAGATTTTATGGTACTTGGGAAATTCCATAGCAGGTAAAATTATGAAAAACTCTTTTCACGAAGCCAGGTATAAGGTGGAAATATGATCTGTTACCTATTTTTATAACCGCGATTGACAACATGAACGATTTTTTGACTATGTACTAATAATTTACGTAGGTTTTAGAGCATACATTTTTATTAGACTACCTGATAAAAAGGTAATTTCCCTATCATTTTTCTGTTAAATCCCAGAAAGGATTAAGTTTGAGGTTGGTCGCCTAGTTGGAAAATTTACCTAATGTAAATTGTATAAAAGGTTAGAAAACAAAATTAAATCCATCAAAGTCATTTTTGAAGCCGAGGTGACACAACAGTTGTTAAGAAACCCTGAAATGGCATCTTTTACAAACGAAGAATACGCTGATATTATCTACGTTTATGGGATGTGCAACGGAAGTTCTATTAGAGCACAACAAAGATATCATCAGCTTTATCCTAACCGAAGAGTACCTAATCCCCGCGTATTTACAAATTCGTTTCGAAGACTTCGGGAAACGGGATCTGTTTCAACAAGACGACCTAACGCAGGAGCTTCACCAGGAAGAATTGCAGTTGATGAAAGAATACTGGAAGCTGTTGCAAATGATCCATCAATCAGCATCAGGCGCTTATCCTTGCGATTTAATGTTTCAACACATAAAATTGTTCGTCTCCTGCATTCGGAAAACTTGTATCCATACCACCATACACCTGTGCAGGAACTGCTTCCGAGTGATTTGGAGCCGAGACTTGAGTTTTGCAACTGGTTGTTAGAGCGGAACTTGGATGACAACGGTTTTATAAGCAGAATCCTATGGACGGACAAATCTCAATTCACTAGAGATGGGATTACAAATTTTCACAATCTACACACATGGGCTGCGGAAAACCCACACACAAGGAGTGAGTCATCATTTCAACACAGGTTTAGCGTCAATTTGTGGGCAGGTGTTATTCGAAACAACTTAATCGGTCCCTTCAAACTGCCTCCCACACTGAATTCTGCAAACTATCTGGAATTTTTGCGCAATGATTTAACAGATCTACTGGAGGATGTTCCGGTAACTCAACGAGCTTCGTCATATTTTCAACAGGATGGAGCCCCAGCCCACTTTGGTCCACTTTGGAGGTTAAGAATTGGCTGGATGAAAAGTACGCTGGTCGTTGGATAGGAAGAAATGGACCAGTTCACTGGCCTGCAAGATCTCCAGACCTTACAATTATGGATTTTTTTGTATGGGGGAGAATGAAAGAACTTGTTTATTCTACAGAAATATCAACTCTAAATGATTTAGAAGATCGCATTCTCCAAGCCTCGTCACAAGTGAGGCAGGAGTTATCCTCAATAAACGTCGACAGCGCAATCCAAAAACGGGCTCTAGCATGCATACAAAATGGAGGAGGACCCTTTGAACACCTTATTTGATTGTAAAGTTAACTTAATGAAATAAAATAAAACATAAACCAAACACAAGCATTTTTATTCAGAATAATAGGAATTGAACACTATGAATCGAGTTTTTCATAATTTTACCTGCTATGGAATTTCCCAAGTATCATAAAATCTGTGGGTTTTTCGGGTAACTTGTCTTAGCAATTTTTATTAAGTATTGTTAGGTGTACTAGAAAAAAAAAAATATTACCGATATGTTTATTACGCATTCTTCGCAGAAATGTGTCTTGAAAGTCAAAAAAATGTCATGGGCAGGGAAAAAGGATCCGACTTAAAAGTAAATATCTCGAAAGTTAAAAAAATCATCAATTTTATTTTAACGCAGTTAAAAAGAGTACTATTTCTTCTAAAATTTAAGTCGTAAATGAAGTACCTGTTGTAAGCGTTAGCGGAGATATTTGTGTTAGTATGGGTCAAGGTACCTCAAAGTAGGTGTTTTCTTAAATTCCCAATAAGTGGTATCAAAATTTGAGATAGGCCCATACTGTAGAACAATTTTTTCTATTAAATATACCCAAGAATCTTGTGTCAAAATATTTGCATCGAATTTGGAAACACCCTGTATATTGTTTTTTTTTTTATTTTTTTTACCATATTTTGTGCTTATTTGTTTTTAATCACTGGAAGGTTTTGTGCCTTCTAGTTTATGCGAAAATTGAAAATTACCAAAACAACTTTTTTATTCAATTTTGATATTTTAAAAATGTCCCTCCCACCTAAATAGGAAGAGATAGATCCCTCCCTTCCATAGTAAAAAAAAGATTGCTTTTTATCCCTCTACAAAACAGCGTTATCAATTTTTCGCGCAGAAGTTATTATACTTCCCCCCCATTTAGTTTTGGTGAAAATATGTCCTTCTTTATCTAGCTGTAAATTTTTACTGACATTGTTTTTTTCTTTGTTGTAATAATAAAAATTGCTCCATATTTGACAAACTTCACCCTCATAGGTCTCATTCGAGGTGGAAATCTAGACTACTTTTGCCCATTGTCTTTTGGTGAGTTAAGTCAAGACTTCGACGAAGCTCAGGCTTCTTTTCCTGTTTATTCTATGTGAAATGACAGTTGAAAAATTGTGAAAAATTAAGTTTGGTAACAAACTTCTTGAACTTCTTTGCCTGTTTTTTCCTATGTAAAGTGATAGTTGGGAGAGTCAATAATTTCGATATTGTTTTGGTTCGGGATCGGGGCTAAGCTGGGCTTAAGTCTGCATTGAAAAACCGACCCTTAATGGAAGACAAGTCTCTGCAGCCAATCTTCTAACACAATTGGAGTAGGTACCGAGGCATAGTAAATTTGGCTTATTAGTTTTTAAAATTGTAAAATTATGACGATATACCCCAAGACTATAATGATCGAGTTTCGAGATCGATTTATATGTCTATTGCATATAAATATAAAAATAAATAATGCCCGTCCTTACAAATGGACCTTTCACGGAAATGTGCACAAATTTTTCTGTATCGGTCAACCTTAAATTTACAAAGTTAAGTTTATTACATTTCACTGGGAATTTACTTTTTTATACCGCATCGGTAGATAAACTAGGGTGTTCAGGAGCAAAATCTCATCTTTTTTTTATAACCTTCCTTTACCCGTGCATTGCTCTGTGAGACCGTAAAACTACTTTTACGCATATATTTCAATAGCGGTATAGGAAGCAAGAAAGAAAACGGTTGAGAATATCGCTGCAGCGTGTGCCCCGCCCGAAAGATAGCGCTTTTCGTAAAGGGCGACTAAGGGGTCTAGGTCGCTGTAACATCTAACTCAGCTTAGCGACACATTTTACATCTTAAACTTTCCCACAAGTGTGCGCATGTACGTTCGTGGGTTGACATGACTGGGGGACCACTGATGTCGGAAAAAGACGGTCTAACAACAATTAGGACTATACACGTGTCGAAAAACAAAACAAGTCGTTTAGACAAGAGCATTATCAAAAGGTACACTACAAATGGCACTACCCGGCCAGGCACTGCTCAAAGTTTAGATGTTAGTGATCCTGGGACGCGCAGAAATGCTCGGGTCAGAGCATTTCTCTTGGAGAATAATGCAAGTGTGCTTAATACAATGTTAATTAAGGAAAGCAGGTACTTGATCACTTACCGGTGCGGTGGGAATCAGACCATATCGACCGCGAAGACCGCGGATGTCAAGACCGCGGTTGTCTAGAGTGATACAGGAACCACCAAATAGAATGGTGGTTCCTGTATCAGTAATTGGGAGAAGTTTCTTCTCCGATACCCTCCGATGGTTGGGTCGCATCAGAAACCCTTAGAGTTTTGGAAAAAAAATGGAAGGAAGCGGACCCAGTTGGCTCACGATCTTCATCTGCAAAGTAATTAGAGGTGATACAATACCTATAAGTGGTGGTAAAGTCATCTACTTTCTTTGTACAAAAGAAAATGTGGTACAATAAGCTACGACAATTATCGTTTTATCAAGCTGATGTCACACACAGTGAATATCGTAGAGCGGGTTCTAGATAGTCGACTGCGAAAAATATTTAGGCTATCTATAATAATGGAAAAACATCGTGTAGTCCTTAAAGATCTGCATATGGTGCTTGTTTATTTTGAAAAAGCTTTCATTTTTTTTTTGTAATGTCCTCTTCAGGAAAGGCGAACCGATAACACTGAAACAGTGCTCCGAGATGTACTGTTATTTACTTTATTTTTAAAAGTTTGCAGTTTATAAGTGTTAGGAAATATGTTATTATTCTATGATATAGAAATATATATTATTCTATAAAAGAAAGAATTTTAAAAAAGGTTAGTGTTGCACTGTTGTGTTTCGAGGTGAGCATGGAACTGATAAGCGCTTAACACTTGCCTTGTAGATCGAACAAAAGAAGAATTTTCAGGAATTAAATAACTTAATTCTTAAGAGCATTTGCCATTATAATATTTATAATAAAAACATAAATCAGCAACACGTCTTCGTTGAGACAGTGATTGAAGATTTGTTGTTAACTCAGCATTATCGATTAAACGAATGGCTCTTTTTTGAATTGAATCAAGAAGGCAGAGTGTATGCTTAGGAGCAGAGCTCCAAATATGAGAGCGGTGGTAGAGATCATACATCCATGCAGCGAGTTCTTGATATATGGGTGGATGTTTTTGAGGGGAATGGGTACCATATTAGCCAAAAGAAGACAGGCTACCTGTCCTGCCAAGTCTGATCCACCCGAGCCAATTCCAGACATTAAATTGAATGAAAATGTGCTTGCCAAATGTGAAAAGTTTAAGGACTTGGGATCTATCATCAATAGCAAAGAAAACTGTGATGAAAACGTCAATCATTGTGTAAGCGTAAAGTGAATGAAGTGGCGAGAAAACTCCGCTATCTTTTGTGACTGAAAATTCCCCTAAAGATGAGTAACAAAGGAAAATAAAATCAGAAAGGCGAAGTTCCGAGGAACCCTCCACGTAATAGAACCTTACTTACTTACTTACTTAAGGTGGCGCTACAGTCCGGGGTGGACCTGGGCCTCAGCCAACAAGCTTCGCCAGCCAGCTCTGTCTCTAGCTAGCCGTCTTCAGTTTCGCACGCGAAGTTGGCTGAGGTCCCCTTACACTTGCGTGCGCCACTTGAGTCTCGGTGCTCCTCTACCGCGTCGTTCCTGCGGTGTGGATTCGAAGATTTTCCGGGCCGGGGCGTTGGTGTCCATGCGCTCTAGATGACCCAGCCATCGTAGACGTTGTGTTTTGACTCTTTTGGCTAGGTCGGTATCGCTGTACAGCCCGTACAGTTCGATGTTATATCTCCTCCTCCACTCTCCGTCTATGCAGACGGGACCGTAAATCGTCCGAAGAATTTTCCTCTCGAAGCAGCCTAAAGTGTTTTCATCCGCCTTTGACAGGGTCCATGCTTCTGCACCGTAAAGCAGGACTGGGATGATGAGGGTCTTATACATGGACACTTTAGTTGCTCGAGAGAGGGCTTTGCTACTCAATTGCCTTCTTAGCCCAAAGAAACAGCGATTGGCAAGAGTTATCCTTCGTTTGATTTCAGCGCTGGTGTTATTGTCTGCATTGATAGCGGAACCCAGGTAGACAAAGTCCCTAACTACCTCAAAGTTATAGATGTCGATGGTGATGTTTTGTCCAAGACGTCGGTGTTGGGTGTCTTTTCTTGATGACAGCATATACTTGGTTTTGCCCTCATTGACTGCTAAACCCTTTCGCCGCTTCCGTCCCAATACTCACGAAGGCTTCACTGACATCACGCTTTGTTCTACCGATTATGTCAATGTCGTCTGCGTATGCAAGTAGTTGAACGGACTTTTGAAAGATTGTACCTCTGGTGTTGGCGCGAGAGTTCTGCACAATTCTCTCAAGTATGATGTTAAAGAAGTCGCATGACAGCGCGTCGCCTTGTCTAAATCCTTTTTTGACATCAAAGGGGTCGGTGAGGTCTTTGCCGACCTTGACGGAACAGCGTGAGTTTTCCATCGTCATCCTGCACCGACTGACGAGTTTGGCAGGGATGCCAAAACTAGACATTGCGCTATATAGCTCGTCTCTATAGATGCTGTCATACGCGGCCTTGAAATCGATGAAGAGGGAGAGTTAATTAAAGTCAAAAATTATGAAATTTAGTTAGGTAATTTTTATAAATGATGGGGCATATTAAAAAAACTATTTTTTTTATTTTTTTTAAATTTTATTTTACAAGAAAAAAAAATTCTACAACCAGTGTGGATGCTCCTTTTTTAAATTTTTTACTTCTTTATTTCGGAAAAAAATATTGAAAATAACGAAATTTGGGTTGATATGGAAGGTAATGCAAAAGTTTCATGTGCCAGAACTTCTAAAATTAAAAAGGTACTTAGCTGAAATAACTTTTTTTTTCAAAGCCAATTTACGTGTACTACTTACTTACTACCTTTAATTTTTTTAGTTTTAAATTTGCTTAGTTTTGAAGTTTTGGAGCTTGAAACAAGACAACTCATTTTTTACACCTTTTTTGTTTATTTTTCTTTGGGGCTGTCACGGTTTAATTTTTAAATTTTTTGAATTATTTAATTATGAACGAAAATGTATTATTACAACCAGTGTGGATCCCGAAAAAAAACGTTATTTCCATCCTAAGGTATTTAAAAACGCAATTTTATAAACCAACAATAGACAGCTTTTGCAACGCTGTTGTGAGGAAACAATAGGCACAGATATTGCAAATAATTTTTATTTTTTTATTTATTATTTTTTTATTTATTATTTTTTTATTTATTTATTATTTATTACTATTTTTTTTTCGTATTATGTGAATCAGACTGCATTCAAATAACATGCTTCTTATTTGCAGTATCTTAGATATTAATTTTTGAAAAAGTGTCTGTTCGGCTATTTTTGCCCAAAAAATTCGTTGAAAACGCACACAAGGAACATGAAGTTCGAAAAAATGCCACACTATGTCGTGGCGCCTTCGTTTCATCAGTCTCTTTCTTGTACAGATTGGGCAGTGGGCACTCACTTGGTTCTTGGTAGGGTAGGTATAGATATAGATCGCTAAAGAGAATTTTATCGATCTTGTGTTGGCTCTTGGCTCTGTCTCTAATGTAGTTGTAGATGTATACATATCTATATCTGTATGTGTATAGTTTTTTGACGGCTATGCGACCAAATAATGATCTAGCGGAGAGCATTTAACATCTATTTGACGGTAGGTAAGGCCTGAGACACCTTATCCTTATTTTCTGTAATAGTTATGTGTACGGTCGTATTTTACCTTTTATTTGGTGCAAGGTCATGAATGAAATGTTTGCTGGCGTTGCTGAAAGATTTTATGAATGAATTTGGGTAGGTGGGTACGTTGTGGTTAGGTAGGTAATTTACATTTCAATGCAGGTCAATATTATTATCGTTTATTGCGTTACAATGAAAGTGTCAAAGGATTGGCAAAATTGTAGGTACGTAGTTAATAAAAAATAAGAGCAATTGGTTTCTTCTTGCTGTCAATTGTTGCGGAAGAACATCATTCGATGCACTAGAGTGGAAGTAGGAGAAATGAAGCGGGCATCTGTTTGATGTGGTCCGCAGTAAAAAAAAAAACAAGTATAAGTAGGTACGCAGTATAAAGTTCAAACACCTAGGCACAATATAAATATACAGATTGACACAAATATCCTGGCCACAGTATAATGACAAAACTCGTTTGAGATACCCACGAACATAAGCATAATATGCATAAAATGGAATAGTAATATATTGGGACATACCTATATAAATAGAAAATAATAAATAGTAAATAGAAGTTATTAATAGTAATAAATAAAGCATCATTGTAACAGATTTCCACTGAGCAGGAATGCACTTAGTCTAAAGAAGGTCCAACGTATTAATCATCAGTCAACAAAACTGTTTAAAGAACGTAGATTTTATCAAACCGATCAAAAAATGTTGATTAAAATGTTACGAAATTGCATATTTTTATGACTGATAACAAAAAGATCGTATTGACGCAAGGGTGAAGAACCATGGCAATTTTATATTTTCTTACGTTGCGATTTGTTTGTTATAATCCTTCAGAGAAAACTACACCGAATAATTTTTTGACAGCAATTTCCCAATAACTCCACGCCATCCTACACGAACATGTTTTGCACCGAACAACCAACTCTATTTACCTACCACATTTTGTCGCAGCCTAAACAACTATACAAAATAGCCCGTATGTATATCTGTCTTCGTACCAAAACGTTTTTTAAAAAACAATGAAAGGTATAATGTTTCGTAAAAAGTTGCCGCAAAAATTATTTTGCAGGACCAGTTTTTTCCCAGATAGGTATACCATATATGTACATACTTTATCAGACATGCTATTCAAAATTTAGCGGCTGAAGCAATGCACCTTCCGTGTCCACGTAACGGGCACTGTTCAACAAAAGTAATGTAGCTACCTCCCACTCAATTGTTTGCACCTACGAAATCAATAGCAAACATTTTCAAAATCAAAAGCAGACATCCGAATTCAAAATCGCCATAGCAACCCATAAATGTTTGCCTGCATGCATATTGGATAACGATTCAAATATCATATTTATCAACTTGACAGAATTTCGCTGTCGAGGAACGAGAAATAGAAAAGAAATCGAGAGAAGGCAAATAGAAGCAAGATCCTCAGCAGTCAACACGCTTCCAACAACCGGTTTTTGTGCTGCAGACGGAGATAGGAATAGAATAGATAGTTTCTGTGTATGGTAGGTGTATACACTCCATACACTCGTGCGCGTGCCACCCAGAAAATGATGGAAAATAAAACAAAGAGCTCATAAGGAAGAGAGCGAAATTCAATCGGTGTTGACGTCAGACTCAGAACAGGTTCACATTCGTGAACCCTTGAAATTGCCCTTGTATGAGTTCTATTTTTTTTTCAAGGACTTTATAAGTGTATCAAATTTCTTCTCTCTACGTCCTACCGTTCAAAAGTTACTGGTGCGGACGGAAGGACAACGGAGTGATACCGGACCGCTAAAAATTGATTTTTTCGCCTCTCAAACCACTGTGCGGCGCCGAAAATTGGTAACGGCGTTTGATAGAGGAGTTAAACATTGAGGAGACAAACATTTTTTACTTGGAGGGTAGGGGTCTATCTTCCGCCATTTAGGCGGCAGGGGCAACTTTTGTAAAATGGACTTAAAGTAAAAACAAGAATTTAATAAGACAACGGTAATGCCCCCAAGAAACTATGACATTGTTTTTCGAAGCCAGAAGTCTCTTTTATCATTTTGTTTTTAAATCGAATAATTTAATCAAAACTTTTTTTTAAAATAAGTGAGTAAGTGCAAGAGTTCGTCTGTGACAAACTTCTTTATACCCGACCCTATATACGGTGTTACACCAATTCTTATTTTTTTTTGTCTCGAATTCATATATGTATTATTTGTGGGCCCACCCCCCAAAAGTGGGTCTGGGCTAAAAGTTAAAACCAATTAATTGTAATTTTGTTAGAATCATGACAATGCGCTGAACCCGAAAATTATTGCAAAAAAAACCGTTTTTTCCTAAACACGCCCCTTAAAAGTGGGCGAAGCTCAAAACTTTGTATGGAGCAAACCTAGCAAATAGGAATATCTTGAATATTTGTTATATATATTTTTTTCAATATGGAGTAAATTTTCCGAGAAATCGGGTTTTTAAAGATCTAACATGGTAAAGTGGGCATGGTCGATATTGTGGGCGGTCCAATTTTTGCAATCTTAGAGGTTTTGGGCCATTATTGCTCTATACCAAAATTTGAGCTTCTACGCCTTGTCTTACTTGACCAAAAGGCATTTTGAAAGAAAATTTGAAAAAGATGTTGTCTTACATTAAAGCTAGTAGTAGGCGTGGCCGTTGGCGGATTTAACTAATTTTTACACTTTGTCTGTACAAAATAAGAATCAAGATATACTCCAAGTTTGAGCGTCCTAGCTCAATTTTAAAGACCTAAAAACTTCACACATACGGACAGACGGACGGACGGACATGGCTTAATCGACTCACCTGTCGGTCTCGATCATATCTCTAAAAGGTCTTAAGCGACTACGGTGATTATTTCACTGTGTTACAAACTATGCATTAAAATTAATATACCCTCGGTCGGGTATAAAAAGTAATCTTAAATTCAAAATTTGGGGAAAAAGTGGTAAGGAAAAAGTTTATTATAGTTATAGCATTTATCAAAATTGTAAATTAATATACAGGGTGTTTCCAAATTCGATGCAAATATTTTTACACAAGATTCTTGGGTATATTTGAAGAAAAAATTGTTCTACAGTATGGGCCTATCTCAAATTTTGATACCACTTATTGGGAATTTAAGAAAACACCTACTTTGAGGTACATTGACCCATACTAACACAAATATCTCCGCTAACACTTACAACAGGTACTTCATTTAGGACTTAAATTTTAGAAGAAATAGTACTCCTTTTAACTGCATTAAAACAAAATTGATGGCTTTTTTAACTTTCGAGATATTTGCTTTTAAGTCTGATCCTTTTTCCCTGCCCATGACATTTTTTTGACTTTCAAGACACATTTCTGCGAAAAATGCGACACATATCGGTAATTTTTTTTTTCTAGTGCACCTAACAATACTTAATAAAAATTGCTAAGACAAGTTACCCGAAAAACCCACAGATTTTATGGTACTTGGGAAATTCCATAGCAGGTAAAATTATGAAAAACTCTTTTCACGAAGCCGCGGCAGGTATAAGGTGGAAATATGATCTGTTACCTATTTTTATAACCGCGATTGACAACAAGAACGATGTTTTGACTATGTACTAATAATTTACGTAGGTTTTAGAGCATGCATTTTTATTAGACTATCTGATAAAAAGGTAATTTCCCTATCATTTTTCTGTTAAATCCCAGAAAGGATTAAGTTTGTGGTTGGTCGCCTAGTTGGAAAATTTACCTAATGTAAATTGTATAAAAGGTTAGAAAACAAAATTAAATCCATCAAAGTCATTTTTGAAGCCGAGGTGACACAACAGTTGTTAAGAAACCCTACTTGAAATGGCATCTTTTACAAACGAAGAATACGCTAATATTATCTACGTTTATGGGATGTGCAACGGAAGTTCTATTAGAGCACAACAAAGATACCATCAGCTTTATCCTAACCGAAGAGTACCTAATCCCCGCGTATTTACAAATTCGTTTCGAAGACTTCGGGAAACGGGATCTGTTTCAACAAGACGACCTAACGCAGGAGCTTCACCAGGAAGAATTGCAGTTGATGAAAGAATACTGGAAGCGGTTGCAAATGATCCATCAATCAGCATCAGGCGCTTATCCTTGCGATTTAATGTTTCAACACATAAAATTGTTCGTCTCCTGCATACGGAAAACTTGTATCCATACCACCATACACCTGTGCAGGAACTGCTTCCGAGTGATTTGGAGCCGAGACTTGAGTTTTGCAACTGGCGAGACTTGGTTAAGAATTGGCTGGATGAAAAGTACGCTGGTCGTTGGATAGGAAGAAATGGACCAGTTCACTGGCCTGCAAGATCTCCAGACCTTACAATTATGGATTTTTTTGTATGGGGGAGAATTAAAGAACTTGTTTATTCTACAGAAATATCAACTCTAAATGATTTAGAAGATCGCATTCTCCAAGCCTCGTCACAAGTGAGGCAGGAGTTATCCTCAATAAACGTTGACAGCGCAATCCAAAAACGCGTTCTAGCATGCATACAAAATGGAGGAGGACCCTTTTGAACACCTTATTTGGTTATAAAGTAAACTAATGAAATAAAAAAAAAACATAAACCAAACACAAGCATTTTTATTCAGAATAATAGGAATTGAACACTATGAATCGAGTTTTTCATAATTTTACCTGCTATGGAATTTCCCAAGTATCATAAAATCTGTGGGTTTTTCGGGTAACTTGTCTTAGCAATTTTTATTAAGTATTGTTAGGTGCACTAGAAAAAAAATTACCGATATGTTTATTATGCATTTTTCGCAGAAATGTGTCTTGAAAGTCAAAAAAATGTCATGGGCAGGGAAAAAAGATCCGACTTAAAAGCAAATATCTCGAAAGTTAAAAAATCATCAATTTTATTTTAACGCAGTTACTATTTAATAACGCAGAGTACTATTTCTTCTAAAATTTAAGTCGTAAATGAAGTACCTGTTGTAAGTGTTAGCGGAGATATTTGTGTTAGTATGGGTCAAGGTACCTCAAAGTAGGTGTTTTCTTAAATTCCCAATAAGTGGTATCAAAATTTGAGATAGGCCCATACTGTAGAACAATTTTTTTTCTTCAAATATACCCAAGAATCTTGTGTCAAAATATTTGCATCGAATTTGGAAACACCCTGTATATTGTTTTTTTTTTTATTTTTTTTTTACCATATTTTGTGCTTATTTGTCTTTAATCACTGGAAGGTTTTGTGCCTTCTAGTTTATGCGAAAATTGAAAATTACCAAAACAACTTTTTTATTCAATTTTGATATTTTAAAAATGTCCCTCCCACCTTAATAGGAAGAGATAGATCCCTCCCTTCCATAGTAAAAAAAGATTGCTTTTTATCCCTCTACAAAACAGCGTTATCAATTTTTCGCGCAGAAGTTATTATACTTCCCCCCCATTTAGTTTTGGTGAAAATATGTCCTTCTTTATCTAGCTGTAAATTTTTACTGACATTGTTTTTTTCTTTGTTGTAATAATAAAAATTGCTCCATATTTGACAAACTTCACCCTCATAGGTCTCATTCGAGGTGGAAATCTAGACTACTTTTGCCCATTGTCTTTTGGTGAGTTAAGTCAAGACTTCGACGAAGCTCAGGCTTCTTTTCCTGTTTATTCTATGTAAAATGACAGTTGAAAAATTGTGAAAAATTAAGTTTGGTAACAAACTTCTTGAACTTCTTTGCCTGTTTTTTCCTATGTAAAGTGATAGTTGGGAGAGTCAATAATTTCGATATTGTTTTGGTTCGGGATCGGGGCTAAGCTGGGCTTAAGTCTGCATTGAAAAACCGACCCTTAATGGAAGACAAGTCTCTGCAGCCAATCTTCTAACACAATTGGAGTAGGTACCGAGGCATAGTAAATTTGGCTTATTAGTTTTCAAAATTGTAAAATTATGACGATATACCCCAAGACTATAATGATCGAGTTTCGAGATCGATTTATATGTCTATTGCATATAAATATAAAAATGAATAATGCCCGTCCTTACAAATGGATCTTTCACCGAAATGTGCACAAATTTTTCTGTATCGGTCAACCTTAAATTTACAAAGTTAAGTTTGTTTCATTTCACTGGGAATTTACTTTTTTATACCGCATCGGTAGGTAAACTAGGGTGTTCAGGAGCAAAATCTCATCTTTTTTTTATAACGTTCCTTTACCCGTGCATTGCTCTGTGAGACTGTAAAACTACTTTTACGCATATATTTCAATAGCGGTATAGGAAGCAAGAAAGAAAACGGTTGAGAATATCGCTGCAGCGTGTGCCCCGCCCGAAAGATAGCGCTTTTCGTAAAGGGCGACTAAGGGGTCTAGGTCGCTGTAACATCTAACTCAGCTTAGCGACACATTTTACATCTTAAACTTTCCCACAAGTGTGCGCATGTACGTTCGTGGGTTGACATGACTGGGGGACCACTGATGTCGGAAAAAGACGGTCTAACAACAATTAGGACTATACACGTGTCGAAAAACAAAACAAGTCGTTTAGACAAGAGCATTATCAAAAGGTACACTACAAATGGCACTACCCGGCCAGGCACTGCTCAAAGTTTAGATGTTAGTGATCCTGGGACGCGCAGAAATGCTCGGGTCAGAGCATTTCTCTTGGAGAATAATGCAAGTGTGCTTAATACAATGTTAATTAAGGAAAGCAGGTACTTGATCACTTACCGGTGCGGTGGGAATCAGACCGCGGTTGTCTAGAGTGATACAGGAACCACCAAATAGAATGGTGGTTCCTGTATCAGTAATTGGGAGAAGTTTTTTCTCCGATACCCTCCGATGGTTGGGTCGCATCAGAAACCCTTAGAGTTTTGGAAAAAAAAAATGGAAGGAAGCGGACCCAGTTGGCTCACGATCTTCATCTGCAAAGTAATTAGAGGTGATACAATGCCTATAAGTGGTGGTAAAGTCATCTACTTTCTTTGTACAAAAGAAAATGTGGTACAATAAGCTACGACAATTATCGTTTTATCAAGCTGATGTCACACACAGTGAATATCGTAGAGCGGGTTCTAGATAGTCGACTGCGAAAAATATTTAGGCTATCTATAATAATGGAAAAACATCGTGTAGTCCTTAAAGATCTGCATATGGTGCTTGTTTATTTTGAAAAAGCTTTAATTTTTTTTTTTGTAATGTCCTCTTCAGGAAAGGCGAACCGATAACACTGAAACAGTGCTCCGAGATGTACTGTTATTTACTTTATTTTTAAAAGTTTGAAGTTTATAAGTGTTAGGAAATATGTTATTATTCTATGATATAGAAATATATATTATTCTATAAAAGAAAGAATTTTAAAAAAGGTTAGTGTTGCACTGTTGTGTTTCGAGGTGAACATGGAACTGGTAAGCGCTTAACACTTGCCTTGTAGATCGAACAAAAGAAGAATTTTCAGGAATTAAATTACTTAATTCTTCAGAGCATTTGCCATTATAATATTTATAATAAAAACATAAATCAGCAACACGTCTTCGTTGAGACAGTGATTGAAGATTTGTTCTTAACTCAACATTATCGATTAAACGAATGGCTCTTTTTTGAATTGAATCAAGAAGGCAGAGTGAATGCTTAGGAGCAGAGCTCCAAATATGAGAGCGGTGGTAGAGATCATACAGCCATGCAGCGAGTTCTTGATATATGGGTGGATGTTTTTGAGGGGAATGGGTACCATATTAGCCAAAAGAAGACAGGCTACCTGTCCTGCCAAGTCTGATCCACCCGAGCCAATTCCAGACATTAAATTGAATGAAAATGTGCTTGCCAAATGTGAAAAGTTTAAGGACTTGGGATCTATCATCAATAGCAAAGAAAACTGTGATGAAAACGTCAATCATTGTGTAAGCGTAAAGTGAATGAAGTGGCGAGAAAACTCCGCTATCTTTTGTGACTGAAAATTCCCCTAAAGATGAGTAACAAAGGAAAATAAAATCAGAAAGGCGAAGTTCCGAGGAACCCTCCACGTAAAAGAACCTATCTCCAGGAAAATGGAGCTCGACCGGCTCAGTTGGTATTGCCCTGTTCCAAGGAGAGTTCCTATCAACCCTCTCAAAAGGCAATGTCAATCAGCATTCCAACACAGTTGGCGAAAGAGAGGAAGGCTTAAGCTAGGGGTCCCTTGAAAAAAAGGCTTGTTGTTATGTGAAAAGCCTCGTAGCGTTCACAATATTTGGAAGATTTTATCAAAACCAACGGCATTTGATTAAGAAAATACTAGGCCACTTTATTGATACCTTTGATTTTTTTTTAGAATTATTCGTTTTATCTTAAAACTGTTAATTAAAGTCAAAAATTATGAAATTTAGTTAGGTAATTTTTATAAATGATGGGGCATATTCAAAAAACTATTTTTTTATTTTTTTTAAATTTTATTTTACAAGAAAAAAAGATTCTACAACCAGTGTGGATGCTCCTTTTTTAAATTTTTTACTTCTTTATTTCGGAAAAAAATATTGAAAATAACGAAATTTGGGTTGATATGGAAGGTAATGCAAAAGTTTCATGTGCCAGAACTTCTAAAATTAAAAAGGTACTTAGCTGAAATAACTTTTTTTTTCAAAGCCAATTTACGTGTACTACTTACTTACTACCTTTAATTTTTTTAGTTTTAAATTTGCTTAGTTTTGAAGTTTTGGAGCTTGAAACAAGACAACTCATTTTTTACACCTTTTTTGTTTATTTTTCTTTGGGGCTGTCACGGTTTAATTTTTAAATTTTTTGAATTTTTTAATTATGAACGAAAATGTATTATTACAACCAGTGTGGATCCCGAAAAAAAACGTTATTTCCATCCTAAGGTATTTAAAAACGCAATTTTATAAACCAACAATAGACAACATTTGCAACGCTATTGTGAGGAAACAATAGGCACAGATATTGCAAATAATTTTTATTTATTATTTTTTTATTTATTTTTTATTTATTATTATTTTTTTTTCGTATTATGTGAATCAGACTGCATTCAAATAACAGGCTTCTTATTTGCAGTATCTTAGATATTAATTTTTGAAAAAGTGTCTGTTCGGCTATTTTTGCCCAAAAAATTCGTTGAAAACGCACACAAGGAACATGAAGTTCGAAAAAATGCCACACTATGTCGTGGCGCCTTCGTTTCATCAGTCTCTTTCTTGTACAGATTCGGCAGTGGGCACTCACTTGGTTCTTAGTAGGGTAGGTATAGATATAGATCGCTAAAGAGAATTTTATCGATCTTGTGTTGGCTCTTGGCTCTGTCTCTAATGTAGTTGTAGATGTATACATATATATATCTGTATGTGCATAGTTTTTTGACGGCTATGCGACCAAATAATGATCTAGCGGAGAGCATTTAACATCTATTTGAACATCTATTTGACGGTAGGTAAGGCCTGAGACACCTTATCCTTATTTTCTGTAATAGTTATGTGTACAGTCGTATTTTACCTTTTATTTGGTGCAAGGTCATGAATGAAATGTTTGCTGGCATTGCTGAAAGATTTTATGAATGAATTTGGGTAGGTAGGTACGTTGTGGTTAGGTAGGTAATTTACATTTCAATGCAGGTCAATATTATTATCGTTTATTGCGTTACAATGAAAGTGTCAAAGGATTGGCAAAATTGTAGGTACGTAGTTAATAAAAAATAAGGGCAATTGGTTTCTTCTTGCTGTCAATTGTTGCGGAAGGACATCATTCGATGCACTAGAGTGGGAGTAGGAGAAATGAAGCGGGCATCTGTTTGATGTGGTCCGCAGTAAAAAAAAAAAACAAGTATAAGTAGGTACGCAGTATAAAGTTCAAACACCTAGACACAATATAAATATACAGATTGACACAAATATCCTGGCCACAGTATAACGACAAAACTCGTTTGAGATACCCACGAACATAAGCATAATATGCATAAAATGCCTATATAAATAAATACCTATATAAATAGAAAATAATAAATAGTAAATAGCAGTTATTAATAGTAATAAATAAAGCATCATTGTAACAGATTTCCACTGAGCAGGAATGCACTTAGTCTAAAGAAGGTCCAACGTATTAATCATCAGTCAACAAAACTGTTTAAAGAACGTAGATTTTATCAAACCGATCAAAAAATTTTGATTAAAATGTTACGAAATTGCATATTTTTATGACTGATAACAAAAAGATCGTATTGACGCAAGGGTGAAGAACCATGGCAATTTTATGTTTTCTTACGTTGCGATTTGTTTGTTATAATCCTTCAGAGAAAACTACACCGAATAATTTTTTGACAGCAATTTCCCAATAACTCCACGCCATCCTACACGAACATGTTTTGCACCGAACAACCAACTCTATTTACCTACCACATTTTGTCGCAGCCTAAACAACTATACAAAATAGCCCGTATGTATATCTGTCTTCGTACCAAAACGTTTTTTAAAAAACAATGAAAGGTATAATGTTTCGTAAAAAATTGCCGCAAAAATTATTTTGCAGGACCAGTTTTTTCCCAGATAGGAATACCATATATGTACATACTTTATCAGACATGTTATTCAAAATTTAGCGGCTGAACCAATGCACCTTCCGTGTCCACGTAACGGGCACTGCTCAATTAAAGTAATGTAGCTACCTCAAGTGTTTGCACCTACGAAATCAATAGCAAACATTTTCAAAATCAAAAGCAGACATCCGAATTCAAAATCGCCATAGCTACCCATAAATTTTTGCCTGCATGCATATTGGACAACGATTCAAATATCATATTTATCAACTTGACAGAATTGGTGGTCAAAGGATAGACATGTGCACTCAAGAGAATACAAGCATCCACAGGTTTTTTAAACCCACCTCTGTCTATCAACTCCAACTCTCACCTCCCCGTGGTGAACACCGAGTGCCTAGCGGGCTATCCGGCTCTCTGTCCTTAGAGCTAAGCAAAGGATCTGGTCCTCCAGGTTGGGGGTCGTGCCGTCGGGGTGACTTCCCGGCCACGTAAAAAAACACCAGTCACGAAGCGGAAACAAGCCTCGGATTCGGACGGATTTACTGTTGACGACCAATGCAAACGAGAAAAGGACAACGAGCTCCGGATCTGCACGTGGAATGTTAGGTCCCTTAACAGACCACGTGCAGCCGAGCAACTAGCGGAGGCCCTTAACGACTGCAAGGTAGACATTACTGCCATCCAAGAAATGCGGTGGGACGGGCCGGGCACAAGAAGGATGAAAAACTGCGACATCTTCTACGGCGACTGCTATCGGCATCAAAGACAGCGCCTATTTGGATGTGGTTTCGTTGTTGGAGGCAGACTTAGGCAAAAAGTCTTGAGCTTCAACCCTGTAAGCGAGCGCCTCGCGACGATCTGCATCAAGGCTAAATTCGCCAACATTAGCCAACATGATATGCGCACATGCCCCCACAGAGGAGAAAGATGACGAGACCAAAGATATGTTCTACGAGCTCCTGGACAAAACTTATGAGCAGTGCCCTAGCTACGACATTAAGATTGTCCTAGGCGATTTTAATGCCAAGCTAGGAAGGGAGGGTATCTTTGGTCGTACTGTCGGAAAGCATAGCCTGCACGACACGACCTCCGATAACGGATTCAGGCTGATCGACTTTGCTGCGGGGCGACACGTTGTGGTAGCTAATACACAGTTTCCGCATCTCAATATCCACAAAGGGACATGGAGATCTCCCGATCAATCAACCGTCAACCAGATTGACCATATTGCGATCGACGCAAGGCACTCCTCCAGTATCATGGATGTCCGAACTTTCCGAGGGGCCAACATTGACTCGGATCACTACCTTGTTGTAGCCAAGGTTCGGCTGCGGATATCCCGACCAGCGCCAAGTAATGGAAATACTGTGAGGAAGTTTGACGTCGGCCGACTACAATAGCAAGAGATCGCCAGGTCCTTCTCCAACCGAGTCTCTCAAAACCTTCTAAGAAGTCCTATGCAACCAGCATCAAGTATTGATAGCCAGTGGCAACACTGCCAAAATGCCATCAGAGACGCCGCCTCTGAAGTGCTGGGTTTCACACGGCGACCACAACGAAACCCCTGGTTTGACGATGAATGCCGGCAAGCACATGCAGCTAAACAGGAAGCATACAAAGCGGCGCTGCACAGTAGGACTAGAGCTGCTCGCGAGCTCTACGAGCAGAGGAGGAGAGAGGAGCACCGGCTTCTCCGAAGGAAAAAGAGAGAGCACGAGAAGCGCGCGGTTGAAGAGATAGAGAGATGTTACAACAGGAATGAGGTTAGAAAGTTTTACCAAAGGATCAAAAGGTCCTGCCAAGGGTATAAACTTCGAACTGAAGCCTGTAAGGACCATCAAGGGAACATCGTTGTAGAATCGCAGTCGGTGCTGAGGATTTGGAAAGACCACTTCTGCAGACTGTATAACGGCGAGGACGAACCAAATACCGCTGTCAGGCAGAACGAACCATTCAACCTGGGCGAAGTCGTTACCGACGAAGCATACGAACGATACCGCCCATCCGACCTGGAGCGGGTGAAAGCACCTGTGTCTAAGCTCAAGTGCAACAAAGCAGCCGGAGCAGACGGCCTAGCTGCCGAGCTTTTTAAATCCGCTGGCGATGAGCTGGTTAGGAGAATGCACCAGCTCATCTGCAAGATATGGTCGGAAGAAAGCATGCCCGACGAATGGAACCTCAGCATTGTTTGCCCGATCCTGAAGAAAGGAGACCCTCTGAGTTGTTCCAACTACAGAGGAATCAGTCTTCTTAACATCGCATGCAAGATCTTTTCTGTTCACACAGTACAACGCCTGAAGCCGTTTGTCAACAATCTGATAGGCACATATCAGTCTGGCTTTAGGCCAGGAAAGTCCACCATCGATCAAATATTCACACTGCGGCAGATCTTGGAGAAAACCCAGGAATTCCAAATCGATACACACCACCTCTTCATCGATTTCAAGGCCGCGTATGACAGCATCTATAGAGACGATCTATATAGCGCAATGTCTAGTTTTGGCATCCCTGCCAATCTCGTCAGTCTGTGCAGGATGACGATGGAAAACTCACGCTGTTCCGTCAAGGTCGGCAAAGACCTCACCGACCCCTTTGATGTCAAAAACGGATTTAGACAAGGCGACGCGCTGTCATGTGACTTCTTTAACATCATACTTGAGAGAATTGTGAAGAACTCTCGCGCCAACACCAGAGGTACAAAAGTCCGTTCAACTACTCGCATACGCAGACGACATTGACATAATCGGTAGAACAAAGCGTGATGTCAGTGAAGCCATCGTGAGTATTGGGACGGAAGCGGCGAATATAGGTTTAGCAGTCAATGAGGGCAAAACCAAGTATATGCTGTCATCAAGAAAAGACACCCAACACCGACGTCTTGGACAAAACATCACCATCGACAGCTATAACTTTGAGGTAGTTAGGGACTTTGTCTACCTGGGTTCCGCTATCAATTCAGACAATGACACCAGCGCTGAAATCAAACGAAGGATAACTCTTGCCAATCGCTGTTTCTTTGGGCTAAGAAGGCAATTGAGTAGCAAAGCCCTCTCTCGAGCAACTAAAGTGTCCATGTATAAGACCCTCATCATCCCAGTCCTGCTTTACGGTGCAGAAGCGTGGACCCTGTCAAAGGCGGATGAAAACACTTTAGGCTGCTTCGAGAGGAAAATTCTTCGGACGATTTACGGTCCCGTCTGCATAGACGGAGAGTGGAGGAGGAGATATAACATCGAACTGTACGGGCTGTACAGCGATACCGACCTAGCCAAAAGAGTCAAAACACAACGTCTACGATGGCTGGGTCATCTCGAGTGGATGGACACTAACGCCCCGGCCCGGAAAATCTTCGAATCCACACCGCAGGGACGGCGCGGTAGAGGAGCACCGAGACTCAGGTGGCGCACGCAAGTGGAAGGGGACCTCATCCAACTTCGCGTGCGAAACTGGAGACGGCTAGCTAGAGACAGAGCTGGCTGGCGAAGCTTGTTGGCTGAGGCCCAGGTCCACCCCGGACTGTAGCGCCACCTTAAGTAAGTAAGTAACTTGACAGAATTTCGCTGTCGAGGAACGAGAAATAGAAAAGAAATCGAGAGAGGACAAATAGAAGCAAGATCCTCAGCAGTCAACACGCTTCCAACAACCGGTTTTTGTGCTGCAGACGGAGATAGGAATAGAATAGATAGTTTCTGTGTATGGTAGGTGTATACACTCCATACACTCTTGCGCGTGCCACCCAGAAAATGATGGAAAATAAAACAAAGAGCTCATAAGGAAGAGAGCGAAATTCAATCGCTGTTGACGTCAGACTCAGAACAGGTTCACATTCGAAGAGAAGCTAATTTGGTTACCCATACATGCAAGTGCATTTACTTGAGCTCTGACTTCGTTTCTGAGGGACACCTACCCTTAAACATTCATGGATCGCGCAAATGTTACAAAAGTAGCATTAAGTTTGACTCAGTGGTGAAGGGATCTAAAACCGTGTGGTTTGCTGGTGTATTAAGGGGTCCAATCGGCGTACCCCACAAGCGGACCATTAGGAATGCAGTAGGAGTGAGAGGGTTATGATCCCTCAATTCAGATCACAACCTCGCGTCTTAATGAAAATAAGAAGAACGGTATAGGGCGCAATGCGCTTTATGGTTGCTTCAGTAGTGATTTTCGGGAGAGACCGTGGGTATATACGTAACTACTGTCGAAGTCGCTTATAACAACGTTGAACAATGTGGTCGTAGTCCAAGTGGCAAGAGACGAATTCTTAGTTGCTAAAAACTAGCAGCAGGGTTACAATCCGCTTAGGCAAACCATTGGATACCCCATCCCAACTGACCACTGCCAAGCTCCAAATTGCGTCAAAATTCTTGGTTGTTAAATTTCAGTTTCTATTATTTCTATATTCAGTTTCTATATTGAGTTCGAGAAAAGCTATCGTTTTGTAAAACTGAATTTAAAATAGCGAATCCACCATTTATATGCATTGGTTGCATCATAATATAATTTCTCTCTAATGCAAGAATATGTAAAATCTCACAGGTAACAAAAGTTACGTTCAGTTTCATTCTTATAAACTATAAAACTAGAGGAAGGGTTACAATCCGCTTAGGCGAATCGTTGGATACCTCATCTCAATTGACCACTGTCAAGCTCCGAATTGTGTCATAAATCTTGGTTGTTATATTTTAGTTTTATTAGATAGATAGATAGATATTTTATTTTATTTCAGTACTTTATATATTTATATTTATAATATTTATACTATAATAATATTTATATATTTATATTTTTACGTCAGTACTATTAAACTAGAAAACAATTTACAATTTGATACAATTCATTAAAGTTAGAAATTAAAGTACGGAAATTTACTTGACATTCTATATTTTTATATTAATAAATAAGAAAATAGTGTTGAATGTCTACCGAGCATTTTAAAACAATACAGTATAAATATGGGTGGGGTGACCCTTAAAAGCAAAATAAAAACAATGCATACCTTTATTACATACTTGCGGTTTCAAAAGAAAATACATTAAATTTACATTTGAAGTTGAAAGAAAATCTTATCGAGAGACCTAATACTTGAGAGAAAATCAAGCGAAAAAACTAAATTTTTAAGTCACACCAGATACTCGGAAAGAAGTTGTTCAATGGCAGCAAAGTTAAAACCAAGAAGTCACTTTTTTACAAGATTAAGAAATTTAACAGTTAGAGAAGCCGATCTGTACGATACTGGAAGTTTGTTAAATAGCCGAATCGAGGAAATACTATAAAAATTACGATACGCTGTGGTGCGGAAAAAGGAACATTAGCTGAGTATGAAGTTGCCACGTAAATTATAATTAGAAATAATTCTAAAATTGCGATTACCAGACTTCATAAAGAAAGTTTTTAATACCTTAAAACAATACAAATGACGGACAGGAAGAATTTTAAAGTTATAGAACAAAGGGTAAGAAGGATGTCTACTTTGTTTGCGGAGTAATCTACGCACCATACTTTTCTGTAGAACCACGAGTGGCTGAATTTTGTTCATATACGCGCCTCCCCAGCAAGTGATCCCATATTGTAATTTTGATTGAAATATGCCATAGTAAATGGTTTTTAACAAATTGGCTGAACATATATTACTTAGATAGTAAAAATGTCTAATGGTGAAACGGAAATACCTCCTCAAGGAATCTATATGATAAGCGAAGCTTAATCTTCAATCTAAAGTAAGTCCTAAATATTTAAACTCTATCACAGATTCAATCAAAAAACATTTGTCACTACAATTAATGTTACAATTAAATGTAGGAGTGGATAATTCTTGCGAAGAGTTGCAACAAGCAAGTTTCAGCCTTTGGCACTCTGGTGCATGTCCCCTTCGGGTAGGGGTTAGAATATACCCGAGGTAAGGCATGCCTGTCGTAAGAGGCGACTAAAATCCACCCTCCGTATGCCGAGCGCGTAGCGCATACAAACTATGCAATGGACAAAACAAAAGATTTTATTACCCCAGGTGGCAATCCAGTTTCACTGGCAAATCCACCCTCTTCGGAGGTAGGCTCTACGGATTCTGGGGAGAGCCATTTATTGCTTATAAATCCCTTTTTGAAAAAATCAAGGGTGCCTCGATCTCCACCAGCTGGATCGAAGGTCTCCGGGAAAGGTAGTCCACCGGTTAATCAGGACTCAGCGAAAATTAAATGCTTTGAAGCGGAAAACAACGAACTCCGCACTAAGCTTAATGAAATGGAACGTCTCTACCATGAGCTTAAAAGCGAAGTAGATTCCTTACGTAAAGAAAATGAAGCCTTAAGGAACCCCCGTGGTACTATAGTATGCGAGGAAACGCCGAAACGTCAATGTGAATACCAGACGGACGAGGAAGAACTTGCACGCGAAACGAATCCGGTCTTTAGGAAAAGGCTTACCAAGAAACGAAAGGCCGGTTCTTCACCCGAAGTAGAAACCGTGCAGCAAAAAGAAGAAACACCAGTCGTATCAAACAAAGCGACAGGAATACCCCAAGAAAAAAACCGCCGACCACCTGCAATAAATGTCGTTGGGATCGCGGACTACGGAAAGTTGCGAAACATCCTTAAAAATACGCTTGGGACGAAATATAACTTAACATCACTTCGAAACAACGTATGGAAAGTTAACGTCGATGACTCTGATGCCTATCGGTCACTGTCACAAAAGTTAAATTTAGAGAAAATCCAATGGTTTACTTATGAAAATCACCTCGAAAAGCCGTTGCGGGTTATAGCGAGGGGACTACACCCATCCTGTACCAAGGACGAAATAATACAAGACGTTCAAGCCCAAGGCTTTAAAATCCTTGACGCCGTGAACATAATAAAGAAAGAGAAGCAACGTACGGACGAAGGCAAAGATTCCGCTGTTGTCCGACGCGGCCTGCAAATTTTTATGCTTTCTTTTGATAGAACCGAAAATATTAACGAAATCTACAAAATTAAATCAATCCTTAACATCAAGGTAAAAATCGAGCCCAAGCGGAAGGGCAACAGGCTAGTTCCCCAATGTAAGCGATGACAGGGTTTCCGACATACGCAAGCGTACTGCCAGAAAAAGCCGCGATGCGTAAAATGTGCCGGCGAACATCTCTCGACGGATTGCAATGTCAGCAGTCAGGCCCCCGCGGTTTGCGCCAATTGCAGGGGAAGTCACCCAGCGAGCTATGTTGCGAAACTACCATTGAGTTGCAAAAACGACATGAAGCACTCCAAAAATAGTAAAAATAAGTGCTCAAGCCTAAAACCTCCTAAAGTAGATAAGCCAAAACCCCCTTAGTTGACAAGGGATAAGAGTTTGATTAAAGGCAAAATTCAAAACGCACAAGAAAACGTCGCTGGTCCTAGTTCCCACCGGAGTCAAAAGGGAGAATCCACACTTATTGGTCCAAGATCGTACGCTCAAGTCGCGTCACGTGAAAGTAAGCCACAATCGGCCGCATCAGATTCGGTCTCTCAAATTCTAGGCATGATTTTAGAAAAGTTTGAACAACAGGCGAAACTTAATCAAGTAATATTCAACAAATTGAGCGAGCTCGAGTTTAAACCTCGAAAAACATTTAATAAAAAATCATGAATATGGGAAAGTCAATCAAAATAATTACATGGAATGCAAACGGCCTTTTGCAAAAAATTGACGAACTAGAAGTATTCCTACGGAAGAATAATGTAGACATATGCCTAATTTCGGAAACCCACTTTAAAAAGGGTTCAGCACGCAAAATAAAAGGTTACATTGACTATCACGCGCATCATCCTTCAGAAAATTCGAGAGGTGGATCCTCTCTCTACATTAAAGACTGCATAAAGCACTCCAAAAACGAAGAAATAGAAATTGACTCTATGCAAATAACCTCAGTCTCAGTAAAATTAAGTCACATAAATTACAACATCGCGACGAGCTATTTTCCTCCGCAGTATCGGCTGGCAGATGAAGATCTTGCTCTGCTCTTTGATTCACTTGGGTCAAACTTTATCATCGGCGGGGACTTTAACGCGAAAAATACTTTTTGGGGCTCACGGTGCAATTCAACAAGAGGCAGAGCCCTCTTTAAAGCAAGTACAAAACGCGGCGTGATCTTCTTATCGACGGGAAAGCCAACATATTGGCCAACCGACAGAAATAAAATACCTGATCTCGTCGACTTCTTTATCGCCAAGGGGGTACCTGGTTACCTTACGAACGTAGAAGAACGCTTTGATCTCTGTTCAGATCACTCGGCAGTTCTTTTGAAGATCGGCGGAAGCCTAGCGAAAAAGAATAGAGCGCCTAGATTAACTAACAACAACACCGACTGGGACGGC
Source organism: Neoascia interrupta (assembly GCA_947623515.1). Classification (NCBI taxonomy): domain Eukaryota; kingdom Metazoa; phylum Arthropoda; class Insecta; order Diptera; family Syrphidae; genus Neoascia; species Neoascia interrupta. Next base: position 92,343,218 of record OX392463.1, read on the forward strand.
TTTAGAAAATACTGTAAAGAAAACATAGCTTTAAATGTACCGCTCAAAACGCCACTTGAAATAGAAGAAGAATTAGATAAACTCGTGAGAGTTGTTCAGAGCGCTGCGTGGAATAACACTTCTTTTCGGAGGTCCGAATTATCGAACAGCGGAACAATATATCCGCGAGAAATAGAAGAGCTAATATGCGAAAAGAGGAGAGCGCGCAAGAGATGGCAACGTTCGCGAGCACCCCCGGATAAGACAATCTTGAACCACCTTTCTAACAAACTGAAGCACGAACTTCAAGATTTTAAAAGTCGCGAGACTACTGCTTACCTCGAAAGTTTGACTGCTGATAAAGGTTCGAACTACTCTCTTTGGAAAGCAGTCAAGTCCGTTAAGAAGCCTATAGCACACTCTGCGCCATTAAGAAAAGCCAACGGCGAATGGGCAAGAGAAGACAAAGGAAAAGCGGATTTATTTGCAGATTACCTAGAAGAAACATTCAAACCGTTTGACGGGGAACCGTTGGTCGAGGAGCTCAATCCTTATGCGGTACAAGATAATTATAGAATAAAAACCGTGTCATTGGCTGAACTTCGTCAAACGATAAATAATCTGAAAAACAACAAAGCCCCTGGCTACGACTTAATTACTAGCGAAATTCTAAAGGAGCTACCGAAAAAAGCTTTGGTCAAGCTACTCTATATCATTAACGCTTCCATGAGAGTTTTATACGTTCCAAGGCAATGGAAAGTGGCCGAGGTCATAATGGTTCCGAAACCAGGAAAATGTCCGAACGACAAAAAGTCATACAGACCTATTTCGCTACTGCCGATAATAGCTAAGGTGTTCGAGAAACTGTTGCTTAAAAGGTTGCAACCAATCATTGAAGAAAGACGATTGATTCCGGATCACCAATTCGGATTTAGAAAAAAACATTCAACAATCGACCAGGTCTATCGTATAACACACGAAATCGAAAAAGCTCTGGAAGCGAAAAAGATATGTACTAGCGCTTTTCTCGACGTATCGCAAGCCTTCGACAAGGTGTGGCACGAAGGCCTGAAGTACAAATTAAGGCTTTGCTTACCAGAAAAACTCTATAGAATCTTAGAGTCTTACCTTAAAGACAGAATCTTTCGCGTAAGGTACGAAAATGAGTACTCGGAATTCAAAGAGATAAATGCCGGTGTCCCGCAAGGAAGCGTTCTCGGCCCAATATTATTTTTGCTCTATACAAGAGACATACCCCACGATGAGGGAACAATTTTAGCTACGTTCGCAGACGACACTGCTATTCTCGCTATTGATACGACAATTGAATTATCAACAGGGAAACTCCAGCGCGCTTTAGACAAAATATGCGACTGGACGAAGAGCTGGCGAGTTGTCCTTAACGAGACTAAGTCAAGGCATGTTAACTTTACATATAAAAAGATAAACAACAAACCTTTATTCATTAACTCGGTACAAATCCCGTACTCAAATGAAGCGAAATATCTAGGAATGACTCTAGACGCAAAACTTAAATGGAAGCCGCACGTTAAAAAGAAACGCGACGAGCTCGAAATCAAGTTAAGAGAAATGAATTGGCTTATCGGAAGATTTTCGAAACTAAGCATATATAACAAACTGCTTTTGTATAAGCAAGTGCTAAAACCATCTTGGACATACGGTATACAACTCTGGGGTTGTACTAAACCAAGCAATATATCTATTTTAGAAACTTTTCAAAATAAGACACTCAGAGCAATCGTTAATGCTCCATGGTATATAAGAAATAGCGATCTACACCGAGATCTAGGAATCGCAACCGTGTCTGACGAGGTAACAAACTTTGCTCGCAAACTTAGTACTCGTCTTCGCGGACACTGCAACAATGAAATTATCCGAACTTTGGATCAGACAAATCTTACGCGCCGAACGAATGAGACCGTTAGATCTAGCAGCATAAGATGAAACCGCATAAAATGACGGTATTGTAGGTGCCTTCGTTGGAAGGCAGCCTGCCACACGCGACTACTACGGAAGCTTGAACTACTTGTTAAGGAAACTTAGTCGTAGTCTGACGGAAAATGGGAGGTTTTTTAGTGAGTAAGAATCTCACACTACTATGAGCACGCGCGGCCGGTCCTCGTAGTGCCTATGAAGGTTTTTCCTACCCACGGAAAAAAAAAAAACTCTGGTGCATGAAAGTAGACATTCACATCGGGAGCAGGAATAGGCGACAAATTAAAAAACATTATCTTTGTTTTGGAACTCATAACCAGGTTATGTTTTGAGAACCAAATTCTCAGCAGACTTAGGTCCCAATTAATGTCCGAGATGAGATCAAGGCGACTGTCTGAACCATAACAAAAGTCTACATCATCTGCAAAGGCAGTTGGAACACCTTTGAAATCCAGTTTAAACAGAGAGTTTATGTAAATAAGAAACAAAATTGGACCTAAGACGGAACCTTGGGGCACCCCTAAGTTGAAAAACAAAAGATTGCTTCTTATATTTTCGATCTTTACTTTTTGGCATCTATTTTTTAGGTACGATCTAAGCCAGTCCAACATAAAGCCACGAATGCCTGCCTTTTCAATTTTGTTAAGAAGGATATGGTGATCAACCATATCAAAGGCTTTAGTAATATCTATGAATAGGCCAGCCGTACACTTCTTACCATCAAGATTGGCCATAACTTTGCTACAAAATTCAAGAAGCGCATCCTCTGTTGATTTTTCCTTTTGAAAGCCAAACTGAGATTTATGAAAAAAATTATTTTTGCTTAGAAAAGAAACCAGTCTATCCTTAACGAGTTTTTCAAAGATTTTGCTTAAAGTTGGAAGAAGTGAAATAGGCCTATAATTACACATTTGTAAAGCGGAACCTTTTTTAAAAAGCGGTAACACATCAGCGCACTTCAGCTCTTCTGGAAAAACTCCCTCAAAAATGCAGCGATTGAAGACAAAAGACAGTACATCTATAGTATACCAACCAATAATTTTAAGTAGAGTACTAGAAATACCGTCAAACCCACATGACCTGCTGTTCCTTAGAGAGCCGATTACCTCTAGAATTTCTAGTGGAGTTATAGGCTCAAATCTAAAGCTAGTAGAGGAAGACGACTCCAAAAGACATCTACTTGAAAAACAACGTGGTTGCACAGAACAAGACTGCAAACTGGTGGCTATGCTGGTGAAATAGCCATTCAAAGCATCTGCAATAGCTTGCTTGTCAGATACAGGATGGTCATTAACCAAAATAACTGACAGTTTTTTTGTACCAGAAGGTTTATTTAAGATGCTTTTGACTAGTCTCCATTCACTTTTTAGGTTAACCTTCACTGAACTGAATTTCGAGCAGTAGTAATTATCGCGGCAAACTGGAATTTCATTTTTAAGTTCCCCACAAAGCTTCTTATAACTGTTTTTTAAACTCATATTACCAGGTTCTCTATAAAGTTTTAGTCTAAGTTTGTTTTAAATCTTAACTTTGTTTAATAAAAAACTGGAGATCCAAGGTTTAAGCCTCTTCGGTAGACATTTTGCACTCAAAGTGGTGGAACAATCAAAAATATGACTCTTTAGACACTCAATAAAAACTGAATAAGAGGAACAGACGTCAGTACACGAATAGACATTAACCCAAAATTCATTCAAAAGAGCGGTTTGTAGTTTCCTTATATCAACATTAGTAAAACTATCAGGTGGTTCTTTACTAGGCTTGCTTTTGGTTGTAGAAGAGCTAAAAAAATTTAACTTTAATTGTTTTTAGAATTTCTCAGTTAAGAATTTTCTCCCTAAGAAAGGGGCGTGGCATCCACCCCTTCTCAATAACATCGTTTTTTTGTCTGCAAATATATCATATAAAACCGTTTATTAGAATACATATTAACGATGAAAACGCCTACAAGGGGGCGGTTTTCGCTTTTTTTAAATGCCAATCACATTACACATTACATTAAAGCGAGGATATCGCATACCAAATTTCAGCTTCCTGCGACAACTTTAATTTTCAATGCTTATAAGCAAAGTGGGCGTGTCAGTGGGCAGATTTCAAAAAATTTTACACTTGTACGGCTTCGGGACCTATGAAGAACAGGTATCTAGTTTCAAGGACGGACATGGCTCATTCGACTTACAATTCGGCCTCGATCATATGCCCTTAAGGTCTTGGGGGTCTGCGGTGATTATTTCTCTATGTTACAAACTATGAATCAAATACCTCCTATCCTATGGGATGGGATAAAAAAATGTGTTTAACAAATACACATCCGCATAATGCATGAAGAACTGTTAGAAGTATTGAAAATAAGGTCTCCAGAAAGTACGAGATGTATTATTCACTCACTCATACCATTGATATCCATTGATTTATTTCCAAAAACTTGCCGTTTTATCCGGAGCGACGTTATAAACGACAAAATAGTATATGTAATTCTTGTTTTTTTAAGAAACAACATTATCATTCAATTTATTGTATATATACGGAAATGTATTTTTCCGTATGTTTTTCCGACGGTTTATGAACGTCCCCGGTTTGCAGTCGGCCTGTTTGGCATCGGTTCCACACCCGATGTGGGACTTGGGAGCAGCGAAACAAACAAAGCGGGATTTAAAATAACATAAAATATGAAATATATAATGAATTTAAAATATTAATCTTTTAATAGCTGCTGGTTTCTATACGCAGTACATAAATTATTTTAGGTTATAAAAAAACCACACGTCTATACATATTTTTTTAAACAAAAAACATTCAAAGAACTATTTATTATATTGGCGTCCTACCTTTTCTTTTTAGGAGTATCCTGATTACTATGACATAATAAGAGACCCTATAGATATGGAAAAAGTTTTTCAAAAACTGAAACAAAATTCGTACGAAAGCGTTGATGAATTGGCTGGAGATTTTCTATTAATGCTAGAAAATGCATGCAAATATAATGAACCAGACTCACAAATCTATAAGGACGCATTGGTGTTGCAACAGCTGACAATGCAAATGAAACAAACATTAAGGTAAGTTAAATTAATATAATGCCACTAATACCGGGTGATTTGTAATAGGTCGTTTTCCCTGTAAGGGATGATAGGGGAGGTCAAAAGAAATTTTTTGTTATTTAACGTTTTAACGATTTTGTTATGTAACTTTTTTCAAAACCTAACGATTTTTGAGTTATTCGAGATTTAATGGTTTTTCAGAAAAATTACGTTTTTGACCATTTGAAAATACGTAAAAAAAATTCTGATCCGATTATTTTTTTTTTGCAATCTTTGCTATAAGTCTACATCTTAATTATTCATAATAAGTCATAACATTATCGAAAATTATAAGCGTTTTAAAAAAAAAATCTTACAAAAAAAATAAAATTTGCTTTTGTCCTTTTTTTGAAAAACAAAGCTCTCTGAAAAAGTTTAAATAACTAAATGTGCAAAATTTTTGAAAATATCTTCATCTTTTTAGTTTTCATTTGATGTATAAGACTTAGTTATAGCTTGAGCACTTGGCCAGCAAAGCTATGACTAAACAATGCGACATCCAATTTTCGAATCACGCCAAGGCTTTCTTTCCCACTTCAATTAGTCCAACATAACAATTCGAAGGTTAAGTGCATATATAACAGGTTTTTCTTCTGATGCTTACCAAGGGTAGATAAAAATCCTTGACGGGAATTGTGTTAAAGAAATACAAAAGGGATACTGGAGTATTAAAAACTTTTATTAAAACTTTTTTTTTTCTCTATAAATCATGCTCAAATTGTGAGCCCCGATTCCTAACGCATCTTCGCAATCTGTGGCGCAATTCAATTCCCGTGATTCTTGTGGAGAGGTTTCTCTTGATTCTTTCAGCTGCGTTCCTGGTTCTCGACACAAGTTCCTCCCGGGAAGAGACTGGATTCAGGTCGTATACGAGTGTTTTCATGTAGCCCCACACATAAAAATCTCTTGATGTGAGATCTGGGCATCTTGCTGGCCAAGCAATGGGTCCCCTTCTTCCAATCCACCGATTTGTAAATGTGGTATCTAAAAACTCGCGTACTGACCTTATAAAATGAGCAGTACAGCCGTCTTGTTGAAATACCATGCCTTGCAGATCTAAAAAAAAGAAACGTCTTCCATTAAGTCAAACAATTTTTTTCTCAGAAAGTCTTCGTAGACTTCGCCGCTTAAATTGTTGTACGCTTGAAAAAAAATGGTAGTCCGGTAGATTAGGTTAGGTTGAAGTGGCTGTCAGGTTCGAAGAACCCAACTCACTTAGACCGATGTTGGTCCATTGTGATACCACGTGGATCTGGAAAAACGCTATTCTTATTAAAAAAGCTATATTTGAAAAAAATTAACAAAATTTTGGATAGTTCTTGAAAAACTATAAGAACTATGTAATTGTTTTCACCAGTAAAATTTTGACGAAAATGGACTTGATTCCTTTTTCCCGTAAACCCTTCAAATACTATCGCACAAATCAGAAATACTTATATACCTTAGCATTATTACGTATAGTCATCATCATAATCTTAAATATGTTATTTGTTTCTGTTCTTAAAATAGTAACTTATGGTTATTTTTGCATAGTGGCATTATCAGATTGCTGAAATAAAAATATTATGGTTAACTGAAATACCATTTTACCTTGAAGAAAACATAGTTTTTACAAAACATTTAACTTTTACTCCGATTGTACTTTTTTGCTGAACCCGGCCCAGTACAATTGTATTGACCTTCCCACCCTTCAAGCGAAACTAACATATGACAGGTCTCACCTATTCCCACCTATAGTAGCACAAAAAATCTTTTCTTATACGCAACAAAAAAAAAAAAAAAAACACATTAATATGCGGATCGTAAATATCATATAAAAATTTTAAGTGATGTGTTTGAAGTTGTCCAGTTATAGTCCAGTGTTAGTCCGCTATCTTACTAATATCAGTTTCAAGCAGTTCTGTAGAGCAATGAGCAATTAGTCGTCAGTTCGCAGGTCGTAAGTTCGCCGGCTGTGAGAGTAACTCAAGTTTAATACAGGCGGAAAAGTATCACAGAGAAATAATGAGGATAAACCTCCGGCCCAGAGCTCCCGCGTAGAAAGCACACACTAACACCACTGCGTCACGGCACCTCATATCCATCATCTTCTTCTTCTTTTTCATTTAGGTGCGAGGTTATGATCTGATGGATTATAAGCCTCCCACTCTACTGCATTCCTTCTGATCCACTTGTGGGGTTCGCCGATTTGACCTCAGAATATCCCGGTAGGCCACCCGGTTTTGGATCTCTTCGCCAAATAAATGCTGTTGTCGTTGCATTGATTTGTGTGATCTATTCACGATAGGTCCCTCTGTTGACAGCTTGATTAGATGTAATTACACATTGCTGTTCTAATTCTAGCATAATATTAACAAATCAAATCAATCGACATGCTATTGCCGTCTGAAAGGGCAACTTAAAAAAAATAGATGCACACTACCGGCTGGTGTGCCCCAGGGTTCGGTTTTATGTCCACCGCTCTTCCTGATTTTCATCAATGATTTCTTGTCTGCCACATCAAATCTGATTCATTCTTTCACTCCATATTTTATACTCGTTTTCAGGAAGAAGTCCCAGCCCTGCGGATGTAGAAATGGAGCGGTTACGTATGTTGAATTCATTAATTTCGGACCTTGAAAGCATAATAACGTGGGGGAAAGTAAAAAGAGTAGAATTTATAGCTTCAAAATGCCAATGCTGTTTACTATCATCCAAGAGAAATAGAGATCTTCAGTCATTATCAATGAATGGTACTTGCATAACTGTGACTGAAAATCTATGTGTGTGGATGACAGACCTTCCGATCTGGGTACCATTTACAAAGCCAGAACTGGAGTATAATTCTCACGTCTGGGCATCTGGGCAGGTGCACCTAATACCACCTTGCACCCACACGATAGGCTCAAAAAACGTGCGCTGAAACTTATAAGAGACAGTACCGTTGAAATGTCATTTGCCTGCTCAAAGCATTGTCGCAATGTATCCTGTCTTTCATTCACCCCAATTACGCAAGTCGTGTACAAAAAGTTACCTCGACTCGTACTCGTATCGTATTTACTTTGCGATTATACAAGTCGTATGCGTTGAATACGACTCCATCACAGATGCAGTCGAGTAGCAACGCATTTCATCGCATTTCAAATGCACAAGTAGTGTCAAAATTTCAGATAAAAATAATCAAAGCAAGTCTGAAAGGTTCGGTGAATTTTGTAAGAAATCAAATTGAAGAACGAAAAAGAAGAATCCATCCAATCGATCTGTTTTTCCATGACCGCATTGATGTGGAGGAACCAACACAACACAACGGTTGGCAAATATTCCAGCGGAGACATAAGAGATAGTTCCTACCAAATGAATTTGCCGAATGAATGGTATGTTTTTAAAGTAAAAATTTGAAGCCCATTAAGAACTCAAGAAATTAATTGTAGTTATTAATTTTAATCGACTGCCCAAAAAAGCATTCACACAACTTTTGGAAAAAGTAACAAGTAAGCCCATTGAGAAGGAGTACACACACATCCGAGGCACCAAATTCGAAGTTACAGGCTGTGCTCCGTTTCATCGCTTAAGGAGCATATCAAACTAGCGCTAAAAAGCCAATTTTTTTTTTCAAATATTTTAAAGGAAATGCTTAGAATCCCAATATAAAAACATTTAATAAATATGATTAAAATTGTTTGTTTTCCATGTTTTTGATAAGGTTCACTTGAAGTCACTTTTAAAATGGCTAGTGAAGCATATACGACTGAATCCGATGAAAAAAACGACTTAATACAACTTCCATAATTACCGATGTGAATCGAAAACCGCAGGCGATTGTATGCGTTTTTCTGTATGACATGAAACTCACTCAGTTTCGTGATTGTTTTAAAGTTACTTCTAAGAAGAATACTCCAGTGAAATAACTAAAGGGTCCGCCAAATAACTTTTTTTAAATGCTATAAAAAAACTACTGAATATATTCTCAAATTTCTTTTTTTATTTGAAAGTACAATGCTTCGGGTTAAAAATGGAGAATAATTTTATTCAAATGGCTGCGTCGGCTGGCCATGCAGTAGCCTACATGATCGGTCCAATTTTTAAGCACATTATCGATTGCGTGCAGCTGTATTTCACCAATGGCTTCACGAATATTGTCCCTTAAACCGTCAATTGTGTCTGGCTGGTCGGCGTAACACTTATCTTTTACAGCCGGCATCCCACAAATAATAGTCTAACGGTGACAAATCGCAGCTCCAATGTGGCCAAACGACATCAGCTCTGCGGCTGATAATGCGATCTTCAAAAACAGGCCGCAAAACATCGAGTGGAGCTTCGGCTGTGTGGCACGTAGTGCCTTCCTGTTGAAACCAAATGCTGCCAATATCATCGTCCTCAATTTTTGTAAACAAAAATTCGTTCAACGTGGCAAATACATACTCAATGATGTCTCTGTTTTTGGCTTTTCACGCTTTGGTTTATCGATGAGAATGCCAGTTTATATCACTTTTTCATAAGATAACGAACATACGGAGCTGACGGTGTTTCTCTTCTTCCAAAATCCGTACGCAATTCACATTTTACGCACACATTCTGCAACATTACCATGATTTTCAAAGTAATGTCGCAATATTTCACAACCATATTCACAAGCGTATACACAACCATATTCGGTCAGCAGAAGGATAAAACTAATTATCTGTCAAATCAGACATTAGCTAAGTGTTACCATTCACGAAAAAAGCACTAGTTGAAAAAAAAAGTTAGACGCGGATATGGAGAAAAACGTGGATCCTGCACAATATCCGCGCGGGAAGGAATGCTTATCAATGCACCTTAGAGCTCTATTTCGCACGTACCGCGTTGTATTGGAATTCCTTCTATAGCAGTAAATCAACGATGTGGAACAAACTACCACCTGCGGTTTTCCGCGTCATTACAGTTCTCAGTTGTTTAAAACCAAGGTGCACCAGTATCTCTCCTGTCTCTCGTCTGATCCTTTCCGCTCGCGTTATGTAAACTCATAATAAGGGAATTCGTAACCCCTTAAACGAGAGTGTACTATACAACTATAATAAAAAAAAAAAACAGTAAAATAATGACACGTAAAAACAAAATTAGAAGCTCCCAGTCATTATGTTTGCTCTTGGGCCTGCAACTCGCCCTGAAAAAGTCTTCAAATAAGCGAGTTAGTGGCAACTCCAAGATAACTCGGTGTGTCATGTATGAATCGAAAGTACATAATTTGAGAGTACTTTAGGCAAATATTACAAAAAATTACTGTGGCGGAACATACCGAAAATGAGGATTTAACAAAACACTTACCTTGATAGACTCTGGCGCATATAATTCTCAATAGCTCCAGCTATGTTTGTCCGAAAGGAATTGTCGACACGTTTTTTAACCGGGAAATCGATACCCTATATTTTTGTGGTAATTTTTTTGGAATTAATTTCTTGGGCTATACAAATTTTAACTTTAAAGACAAATATTTTATTCTTAAGCTAAGTACTGTGATCGCGAAAAATTTTGCTTCTATACAAAAATCTCTACAGTGCAAAAATATTGCAACCGGTTTTGCAAAGCCGTACGCAGCTGGCGTGCAAAATTCTTAGGTTATTATAGATGTGCTAGTCGAAAGTCTCCACACAATTTTGCACGCAAAATAAATTGCACATTTTTTCTCGTGCAAAATTTACAAAAGCATGTACTAGGCAATAGATGATTTCATTTTTAGGCAGAAAATGTGAGTTTTAGATATCGGAGATTGTTTAAAGTTTGGAAAAATATGGAAATATGTATCAGAATTTTCAGTAAACAAAATTTTCATTGAGGGAGACAATTACCTTTGACAGATACTTCTATTGGCGTGTGTACATTTGGTTATTTTTTGCAGGCATTTTGCTCGGTGTGGAGAAAATAACTGGAGACTGCTGCTGCAAAATTTTTTCGCGATAACCATACTAGCCTTTAACCTCATGAGCTATCAGGTCTTAAGTAATTATATCAACTTTTTGCGTTATAAACCCTGTTTTTTTATATTTTACTAGCTTAATTTCGCCCGCTTCGCTGGGTGAAAAGTAACTTGTACAAAATATTAAATTGTACGTATTCAAAGCTTGAATTTTAACTCCACAACGCATGTATCCCTTCAAACGAAAAGGGAAAAGCCATTGCAAGATCTGGTATTCGTGACTGGGTGAGGAAGAATCTATCTAAATTCAAATTCCACTTCTACCAGAACACACGGGAAAAACATCCCAATGCCTGGACCACGAATGTGTGCCCAACCCAACCAGCGGGCACTACAACGCATATCCTGGTTTACAAATCTTAAGTGAGAGCAGGGGAGGGGAGAGGGGGAAAATCCATAGGACGACATCAGCCAAGGAACTCAAACTCGTAGAGACCTGTAATAGCATACCCGTCTTAACACGCACGTTACAATATTTCTGGCTCCTAAGATAGCATAGGTGGTATAACCAGCAGTGTATTAAATTAAAACATAAACCCACCATATCTGGTAAGCGTTTCCCTATCTGCCTCCTGTGGAGGCATCCCAATTCTAAATGAACCTGAACGTTATTTTTAACTTAAAAACGGCTTCCGTATTTCGAGGCATAGTTTTCAAACTTTCCTTTATAGACCGTAAGCCCACAGCGCATTTAGGGTTAGGGATGGTTATAAAGGGTGGTTTAATTTTAAGGGCCGATGTTGAATGTGAACCACAAATAAACGTCAAGTTTTTTTCTGCATTTCATTTGACATTTCTCAATTTCAGACTTACTCAATTTGAATGATGGAAAGATACACAATCGAGCAACGCGTTAAATTTATTAAGGCTTATTATGAAATGGGCGTTCAAATCAAAATGCATATTTTGCACTTCGTGATTTTTTCGGTCAATTTCATCGTTCATATGTGCGTTCATATTTCTCCAATTGTACATTCCTGCAAAAATTTGAGCTTACCGGGTCTGTAGGAGATGTGAAAACACCAGTGCATACTCGTACAGCTCGTACTGCAGAAAATATTGCTGCTTTTTACGATAGTGTGGCTGAAGAGCCGTCCACCTCAAATCTATATGGCCCGAATTGAAAGATATGAGTGTGGACGATATGTGGTTTAAACTGGACGGTGCCACTTGCCAAACAGCTAACGAAACAATGGCTCTTTTGCGCGACAAATTCAATGGCCGTGTTATCTCACGTGGTGGCCATGTCAATTGACCGCCCATATCATGTGATTTGACACCGTTGGATTTTTTTCTTTTGGGGTTATTTGAAAGAAAAGGTGTACGTCGATAAGCCAGCAACAATTCAAGAGCTAAAGGATGAGATAATTCGGCACATTAACGGCATAGAACCTCAATTATACTTCAGCCGCATCGAAAATTTATATTATCGGTGTAGTTGTGCCGCCGAGGTCGGCGGCCATTTGGCCGATATTTTGTTCCATACATAATTGAACCATACCAATATTATCATAACAAAAAGAAATGACTATAATTTTCTAAATAATTTGCGTTTCTTTTTCAAAATCAACATCGGCCCTGAAAAATTAACCACCCTTTATAACCAAACAAATTGCATATCATTGGAAAGGTCTATTTTTCTGCCGTGGCACGTAGTGTTAACTTTAGAATGGTACCTTTGTTATCGAGGGTGTAACCACCTTAAATTTGACTTAAAATAAAGAACTTATTGTCCTGATTGCAAATACATATATAGGTTTCTGATCTTTTTAGTCCAGCCTTCCCTCTGTTATGTACCACTGAAAGTTAGCATTTTAGGCTTTTTCAATGCCATATGGTAGATTGAAATCTACATTGGAAATGGTCAAAGCCTATATTTTTGCAACAAGGACAGTGTATAGTACAAAGTGTATATATTTGTTTATTGTAATTATGTGCACCATAAAATATAAAAAAAATAAGATTTAAAACTCAAAATTTTGATATAATTACTTAAGACCTAAAAATTCATAAGGTCAAGCATAAAATATTTGTCTTTAAAGTTAAAATTTTTAAAGCCTAAGTACTTTATTCCAATTAAATTACCATGATATATAGGGTATCAAATTCCCATTTGAAAAAGGTATAGACGATTCCTTTCGAACTAACACGGCCGGAGCAATTGAGAATTTAATGCGCAAAAGTCTATCAAGGTAGGTGTTTTCTTAAATCATTATTTTCGGTATGTTCCGCCAGAGAATTTTTTAGTAATTTTTGCCTGAAGTACTCTTTAACGATGTACTTTCAACTTATGTTTGGCTCATCGAGTTATCTTGGAGTTGCCAGTGGAGTCAAAAAAATGAGGGCGAGTTGCAGGCCTATCTATACTGAAGCGTGAGTTTTCGGTGTTTAGTGATACGTTCGTTTACAGATTTTCGAACAAAATCTAGATTTGAAAAAACTTAACCAAGAAGCGATCGCTTGAAATGAAAGTGACAACGAAATGCAGTTTTTAATAACTCTCTTGAGAAACTGTTTCTGTATTTTCCTCGAATACAGACCTTAATACATGACCCAACATCCCAGCCCCTGTTGAAGCATCTGCCATTCTTGAAAGTGCATTCAACAATTTTCTTCCGTCGAATAACTTCGCATTTCATCTTTAAGTCAACGACTCGACCTTTTCCATAGCTCCCTTTGATAACTTGCATGACTCAACCGACGAACCACTAATGGGATGGCATGTTATCATCGAAGGCCAAAATCAAAGTGTCTGGTTTTATTTTCTTTGGACCCTACTTTCGCCACTTGGCTTTCGACTGCAACTCGAAGACTTACTCTTCTCCATCGGGCCCGGAAATTTTGACGCAGAATAAACACTTCTTTCCATGTCTCTAAAACCCCTATGGATGTTGATTCTTCGAGGATTGGCTCGGGCTACTGTACGCTTAAGGGCAACGATGATAAGAATGCCCTGTAGTAAGGACTTCGTCGTTGTTTAGGTCCGCTGACATTGAAAGAAGGGATCTTGAATTGATGGGGATGTGTTTGAACTCTTTTCCCTTTTCTGCACATTCAGCTTAAATGTCACCCAACACCTGTTGATTATAAAACGCACGCTTGAGCTCTTCTAATTCCCGTCTAGCACCCCAAAAAATACGTCGCATCGTCGGAGTATATGTAATCTGACATTCTTCGACATGCAATGAATCGTTTAAGCGCTGCTATAAGGCGCTTGACGTAAGGACCACCTCTTACACCACAGGTACACGGGTGCACCCAAAACAAACGAAGACAGCCACGTAAACTTTTTTAGGCGTCCGTAACATTTGGATAGCCTCACATATAGTTTTTCTTAAACTTAACTGTTTTAGGTATGTTCTTGATGTTCACTCAAGGTAATGTATAATGAGTGACAAAGTTAGACTGAAACTGTTAGGACTAAGAGAATTTTTAAAAAATTACTCTAAGCCAACGGAATTTTCTGAGTTGATTTTGTTTGTAGTCACCAAAATGTGCATTTTTTTTTGTCTCTGCACACTTTGCACCTCAGTGTGAGTGAAAATTTGTCAGCGTGACCATCGAAAATTTATATCGGAGTGATTAACTGTTTTTTTTTTGTGTTTTGGTTAGTTTAAGTATTTAAATGGGTGAACAAAATTCATTAACTGCGATGGAAATTGCTAAAATTGACGTATCATGAGCTAGGACTTTCTAACCGCTCTATAGCCCAAAAAATAAATCGTAGCCCGAAAGTAATTAATACTTCTTTGAAAAATCTAGAATCTTATGGAAAAAACTATAAAGGACGTACTTCGTTTGCACTTAATAAGCAAGACAAGCGAAGAATTGTAAGATTGGCTTCCAATTCCACCCATTCGTTGAAGCTGGACTACAAGTAAGCTGGATTCATGAAGCTGGACTACAAGTAAGCCGAATGACTATAAGCAGAGTTATTAAAAGTGCCGGGCATCTGAAGCGTCTGAAGCTCAAGAAAAAACCACCTCTCAACACCCAGCGCCTTAATTTTGCAAGAAATCACATGACATGGAGTACCGATGGAAACAATAGCTTAAACGATTGTCGAAAAGTGATTTTTATCGATAAAAAAAGTTCAAGTTAAACAGGCCAGATGATACAATTTTTATTTTCACGATCTGAGAAAAAAAGCTGTTTTTGGATGGCCATCATAGCCGTGAATTTTTTTGGAATGAATTTCTTGGGCTATACAAATTTTAACTTTAAAGACAAATATTTTATTCTTAAGCTAAGTACTGTGATCGCGAAAAATTTTGCTTCTATACAAAAATCTCTACAGTGCAAAAATATTGCAACCGGTTTTGCAAAGCCGTACGCAGCTGGCGTGCAAAATTCTTAGGTTATTATAGATGTGCTAGTCGAAAGTCTCCACACAATTTTGCACGCAAAATAAATGGCACATTTTTTCTCGTGCAAAATTTACAAAAGCATGTACTAGGCAATAGATGATTTCATTTTTAGGCAGAAAATGTGAGTTTTAGATATCGGAGATTGTTTAAAGTTTGGAAAAATATGGAAATATGTATCAGAATTTTCAGTAAACAAAATTTTCATTGAGGGAGACAATTACCTTTGACAGATACTTCTATTGGCGTGTGTACCTTTGGTTATTTTTTGCAGGCATTTTGCTCGGTGTGGAGAAAATAACTGGAGACTGCTGCTGCAAAATTTTTCCGCGATAACCATACTAGCCTTTAACCTCATGAGCTATCAGGTCTTAAGTAATTATATCAACTTTTTGCGTTATAAACCCTGTTTTTTTATATTTTACTAGCTTAATTTCGCCCGCTTCGCTGGGTGAAAAGTAACTTATACAAAATATTAAATTGTACGTATTCAAAGCTTGAATTTTAACTCCACAACGCATGTATCCCTTCAAACGAAAAGGGAAAAGCCATTGCAAGATCTGGTATTCGTGACTGGGTGAGGAAGAATCTATCTAAATTCAAATTCCACTTCTACCAGAACACACGGGAAAAACATCCCAATGCCTGGACCACGAATGTGTGCCCAACCCAACCAGCGGGCACTACAACGCATATCCTGGTTTACAAATCTTAAGTGAGAGCAGGGGAGGGGAGAGGGGGAAAATCCATAGGACGACATCAGCCAAGGAACTCAAACTCGTAGAGACCTGTAATAGCATACCCGTCTTAACACGCACGTTACAATATTTCTGGCTCCTAAGATAGCATAGGTGGTATAACCAGCAGTGTATTAAATTAAAACATAAACCCACCATATCTGGTAAGCGTTTCCCTATCTGCCTCCTGTGGAGGCATCCCAATTCTAAATGAACCTGAACGTTATTTTTAACTTAAAAACGGCTTCCGTATTTCGAGGCATAGTTTTCAAACTTTCCTTTATAGACCGTAAGCCCACAGCGCATTTAGGGTTAGGGATGGTTATAAAGGGTGGTTTAATTTTAAGGGCCGATGTTGAATGTGAACCACAAATAAACGTCAAGTTTTTTTCTGCATTTCATTTGACATTTCTCAATTTCAGACTTACTCAATTTGAATGATGGAAAGATACACAATCGAGCAACGCGTTAAATTTATTAAGGCTTATTATGAAATGGGCGTTCAAATCAAAATGCATATTTTGCACTTCGTGATTTTTTCGGTCAATTTCATCGTTCATATGTGCGTTCATATTTCTCCAATTGTACATTCCTGCAAAAATTTGAGCTTACCGGGTCTGTAGGAGATGTGAAAACACCAGTGCATACTCGTACAGCTCGTACTGCAGAAAATATTGCTGCTTTTTACGATAGTGTGGCTGAAGAGCCGTCCACCTCAAATCTATATGGCCCGAATTGAAAGATATGAGTGTGGACGATATGTGGTTTAAACTGGACGGTGCCACTTGCCAAACAGCTAACGAAACAATGGCTCTTTTGCGCGACAAATTCAATGGCCGTGTTATCTCACGTGGTGGCCATGTCAATTGACCGCCCATATCATGTGATTTGACACCGTTGGATTTTTTTCTTTTGGGGTTATTTGAAAGAAAAGGTGTACGTCGATAAGCCAGCAACAATTCAAGAGCTAAAGGATGAGATAATTCGGCACATTAACGGCATAGAACCTCAATTATACTTCAGCCGCATCGAAAATTTATATTATCGGATGTAGTTGTGCCGCCGAGGTCGGCGGCCATTTGGCCGATATTTTGTTCCATACATAATTGAACCATACCAATATTATCATAACAAAAAGAAATGACTATAATTTTCTAAATAATTTGCGTTTCTTTTTCAAAATCAACATCGGCCCTGAAAAATTAACCACCCTTTATAACCAAACAAATTGCATATCATTGGAAAGGTCTATTTTTCTGCCGTGGCACGTAGTGTTAACTTTAGAATGGTACCTTTGTTATCGAGGGTGTAACCACCTTAAATTTGACTTAAAATAAAGAACTTATTGTCCTGATTGCAAATACATATATAGGTTTCTGATCTTTTTAGTCCAGCCTTCCCTCTGTTATGTACCACTGAAAGTTAGCATTTTAGGCTTTTTCAATGCCATATGGTAGATTGAAATCTACATTGGAAATGGTCAAAGCCTATATTTTTGCAACAAGGACAGTGTATAGTACAAAGTGTATATATTTGTTTATTGTAATTATGTGCACCATAAAATATAAAAAAAATAAGATTTAAAACTCAAAATTTTGATATAATTACTTAAGACCTAAAAATTCATAAGGTCAAGCATAAAATATTTGTCTTTAAAGTTAAAATTTTTAAAGCCTAAGTACTTTATTCCAATTAAATTACCATGATATATAGGGTATCAAATTCCCATTTGAAAAAGGTATAGACGATTCCTTTCGAACTAACACGGCCGGAGCAATTGAGAATTTAATGCGCAAAAGTCTATCAAGGTAGGTGTTTTCTTAAATCATTATTTTCGGTATGTTCCGCCAGAGAATTTTTTAGTAATTTTTGCCTGAAGTACTCTTTAACGATGTACTTTCAACTTATGTTTGGCTCATCGAGTTATCTTGGAGTTGCCAGTGGAGTCAAAAAAATTAGGGCGAGTTGCAGGCCTATCTATACTGAAGCGTGAGTTTTCGGTGTTTAGTGATACGTTCGTTTACAGATTTTCGAACAAAATCTAGATTTGAAAAAACTTAACCAAGAAGCGATCGCTTGAAATGAAAGTGACAACGAAATGCAGTTTTTAATAACTCTCTTGAGAAACTGTTTCTGTATTTTCCTCGAATACAGACCTTAATACATGACCCAACATCCCAGCCCCTGTTGAAGCATCTGCCATTCTTGAAAGCGCATTCAACAATTTTCTTCCGTCGAATAACTTCGCATTTCATCTTTAAGTCAACGACTCGACCTTTTCCATAGCTCCCTTTGATAACTTGCATGACTCAACCGACGAACCACTAATGGGATGGCATGTTATCATCGAAGGCCAAAATCAAAGTGTCTGGTTTTATTTTCTTTGGACCCTACTTTCGCCACTTGGCTTTCGACTGCAACTCGAAGACTTACTCTTCTCCATCGGGCCCGGAAATTTTGACGCAGAATAAACACTTCTTTCCATGGCTCTAAAACCCCTATGGATGTTGATTCTTCGAGGATTGGCTCGGGCTACTGTACGCTTAAGGGCAACGATGATAAGAATGACCTGTAGTAAGGACTTCGTCGTTGTTTAGGTCCGCTGACATTGAAAGAAGGGATCTTGAATTGATGGGGATGTGTTTGAACTCTTTTCCCTTTTCTGCACATTCAGCTTAAATGTCACCCAACACCTGTTGATTATAAAACGCACGCTTGAGCTCTTCTAATTCCCGTCTAGCACCCCAAAAAATACGTCGCATCGTCGGAGTATATGTAATCTGACATTCTTCGACATGCAATGAATCGTTTAAGCGCTGCTATAAGGCGCTTGACGTAAGGACCACCTCTTACACCACAGGTACACGGGTGCACCCAAAACAAACGAAGACAGCCACGTAAACTTTTTTAGGCGTCCGTAACATTTGGATAGCCTCACATATAGTTTTTCTTAAACTTAACTGTTTTAGGTATGTTCTTGATGTTCACTCAAGGTAATGTATAATGAGTGACAAAGTTAGACTGAAACTGTTAGGACTAAGAGAATTTTTAAAAAAATACTCTAAGCCAACGGAATTTTCTGAGTTGATTTTGTTTGTAGTCACCAAAATGTGCATTTTTTTTTGTCTCTGCACACTTTGCACCTCAGTGTGAGTGAAAATTTGTCAGCGTGACCATCGAAAATTTATATCGGAGTGATTAACTGTTTTTTTTTTTGTGTTTTGGTTAGTTTAAGTATTTAAATGGGTGAACAAAATTCATTAACTGCGATGGAAATTGCTAAAATTGACGTATCATGAGCTAGGACTTTCTAACCGCTCTATAGCCCAAAAAATAAATCGTAGCCCGAAAGTAATTAATACTTCTTTGAAAAATCTAGAATCTTATGGAAAAAACTATAAAGGACGTACTTCGTTTGCACTTAATAAGCAAGACAAGCGAAGAATTGTAAGATTGGCTTCCAATTCCACCCATTCGTTGAAGCTGGACTACAAGTAAGCTGGATTCATGAAGCTGGACTACAAGTAAGCCGAATGACTATAAGCAAAGTTATTAAAAGTGCCGGGCATCTGAAGCGTCTGAAGCTCAAGAAAAAACCACCTCTCAACACCCAGCGCCTTAATTTTGCAAGAAATCACATGACATGGAGTACCGATGGAAACAATAGCTTAAACGATTGTCGAAAAGTGATTTTTATCGATAAAAAAAGTTCAAGTTAAACAGGCCAGATGATACAATTTTTATTTTCACGATCTGAGAAAAAAAGCTGTTTTTGGATGGCCATCATAGCCGTGAATTTTTTTGGAATGAATTTCTTGGGCTATACAAATTTTAACTTTAAAGACAAATATTTTATTCTTAAGCTAAGTACTGTGATCGCGAAAAATTTTGCTTCTATACAAAAATCTCTACAGTGCAAAAATATTGCAACCGGTTTTGCAAAGCCGTACGCAGCTGGCGTGCAAAATTCTTAGGTTATTATAGATGTGCTAGTCGAAAGTCTCCACACAATTTTGCACGCAAAATAAATGGCACATTTTTTCTCGTGCAAAATTTACAAAAGCATGTACTAGGCAATAGATGATTTCATTTTTAGGCAGAAAATGTGAGTTTCAGATATCGGAGATTGTTTAAAGTTTGGAAAAATATGGAAATATGTATCAGAATTTTCAGTAAACAAAATTTTCATTGAGGGAGACAATTACCTTTGACAGATACTTCTATTGGCGTGTGTACCTTTGGTTATTTTTTGCAGGCATTTTGCTCGGTGTGGAGAAAATAACTGGAGACTGCTGCTGCAAAATTTTTTCGCGATAACCATACTAGCCTTTAACCTCATGAGCTATCAGGTCTTAAGTAATTATATCAACTTTTTGCGTTATAAACCCTGTTTTTTTTATATTTTACTAGCTTAATTTCGCCCGCTTCGCTGGGTGAAAAGTAACTTATACAAAATATTAAATTGTACGTATTCAAAGCTTGAATTTTAACTCCACAACGCATGTATCCCTTCAAACGAAAAGGGAAAAGCCATTGCAAGATCTGGTATTCGTGACTGGGTGAGGAAGAATCTATCTAAATTCAAATTCCACTTCTACCAGAACACACGGGAAAAACATCCCAATGCCTGGACCACGAATGTGTGCCCAACCCAACCAGCGGGCACTACAACGCATATCCTGGTTTACAAATCTTAAGTGAGAGCAGGGGAGGGGAGAGGGGGAAAATCCATAGGACGACATCAGCCAAGGAACTCAAACTCGTAGAGACCTGTAATAGCATACCCGTCTTAACACGCACGTTACAATATTTCTGGCTCCTAAGATAGCATAGGTGGTATAACCAGCAGTGTATTAAATTAAAACATAAACCCACCATATCTGGTAAGCGTTTCCCTATCTGCCTCCTGTGGAGGCATCCCAATTCTAAATGAACCTGAACGTTATTTTTAACTTAAAAACGGCTTCCGTATTTCGAGGCATAGTTTTCAAACTTTCCTTTATAGACCGTAAGCCCACAGCGCATTTAGGGTTAGGGATGGTTATAAAGGGTGGTTTAATTTTAAGGGCCGATGTTGAATGTGAACCACACCCAAACGTCAAGTTTTTTTCTGCATTTCATTTGACATTTCTCAATTTCAGACTTACTCAATTTGAATGATGGAAAGATACACAATCGAGCATGGGCGTTCAAATCAAAATGCATATTTTGCACTTCGTGATTTTTTCGGTCAATTTCATCGTTCATATGTGCGTTCATATTTCTCCAATTGTACATTCCTGCAAAAATTTGAGCTTACCGGGTCTGTAGGAGATGTGAAAACACCAGTGCATACTCGTACAGCTCGTACTGCAGAAAATATTGCTGCTTTTTACGATAGTGTGGCTGAAGAGCCGTCCATCTCAAATCTATATGGCCCGAATTGAAAGATATGAGTGTGGACGATATGTGGTTTCAACTGGACGGTGCCACTTGCCAAACAGCTAACGAAACAATGGCTCTTTTGCGCGACAAATTCAATGGCCGTGTTATCTCACGTGGTGGCCATGTCAATTGACCGCCCATATCATGTGATTTGACACCGTTGGATTTTTTTCTTTTGGGGTTATTTGAAAGAAAAGGTGTACGTCGATAAGCCAGCAACAATTCAAGAGCTAAAGGATGAGATAATTCGGTACATTAACGGCATAGAACCTCAATTATACTTCAGCCGCATCGAAAATTTATATTATCGGATGTAGTTGTGCCGCCGAGGTCGGCGGCCATTTGGCCGATATTTTGTTCCATACATAATTGAACCATACCAATATTATCATAACAAAAAGAAATGACTATAATTTTCTAAATAATTTGCGTTTCTTTTTCAAAATCAACATCGGCCCTGAAAAATTAACCACCCTTTATAACCAAACAAATTGCATATCATTGGAAAGGTCTATTTTTCTGCCGTGGCAAGTAGTGTTAACTTTAGAATGGTACCTTTGTTATCGAGGGTGTAACCACCTTAAATTTGACTTAAAATAAAGAACTTATTGTCCTGATTGCAAATACATATATAGGTTTCTGATCTTTTTAGTCCAGCCTTCCCTCTGTTATGTACCACTGAAAGTTAGCATTTTAGGTTTTTTCAATGCCATATGGTAGATTGAAATCTACATTGGAAATGGTCAAAGCCTATATTTTTGCAACAAGGACAGTGTATAGTACAAAGTGTATATATTTGTTTATTGTAATTATGTGCACCATAAAATATAAAAAAAATAAGATTTAAAACTCAAAATTTTGATATAATTACTTAAGACCTAAAAATTCATAAGGTCAAGCATAAAATATTTGTCTTTAAAGTTAAAATTTTTAAAGCCTAAGTACTTTATTCCAATTAAATTACCATGATATATAGGGTATCAAATTCCCATTTGAAAAAGGTATAGACGATTCCTTTCGAACTAACACGGCCGGAGCTATTGAGAATTTAATGCGCAAAAGTCTATCAAGGTAGGTGTTTTCTTAAATCATTATTTTCGGTATGTTCCGCCAGAGAATTTTTTAGTAATTTTTGCCTGAAGTACTCTTTAACGATGTACTTTCAACTTATGTTTGGCTCATCGAGTTATCTTGGAGTTGCCAGTGGAGTCAAAAAAATTAGGGCGAGTTGCAGGCCTATCTATACTGAAGCGTGAGTTTTCGGTGTTTAGTGATACGTTCGTTTACAGATTTTCGAACAAAATCTAGATTTGAAAAAACTTAACCAAGAAGCGATCGCTTGAAATGAAAGTGACAACGAAATGCAGTTTTTAATAACTCTCTTGAGAAACTGTTTCTGTATTTTCCTCGAATACAGACCTTAATACATGACCCAACATCCCAGCCCCTGTTGAAGCATCTGCCATTCTTGAAAGCGCATTCAACAATTTTCTTCCGTCGAATAACTTCGCATTTCATCTTTAAGTCAACGACTCGACCTTTTCCATAGCTCCCTTTGATAACTTGCATGACTCAACCGACGAACCACTAATGGGATGGCATGTTATCATCGAAGGCCAAAATCAAAGTGTCTGGTTTTATTTTCTTTGGACCCTACTTTCGCCACTTGGCTTTCGACTGCAACTCGAAGACTTACTCTTCTCCATCGGGCCCGGAAATTTTGACGCAGAATAAACACTTCTTTCCATGGCTCTAAAACCCCTATGGATGTTGATTCTTCGAGGATTGGCTCGGGCTACTGTACGCTTAAGGGCAACGATGATAAGAATGACCTGTAGTAAGGACTTCGTCGTTGTTTAGGTCCGCTGACATTGAAAGAAGGGATCTTGAATTGATGGGGATGTGTTTGAACTCTTTTCCCTTTTCTGCACATTCAGCTTAAATGTCACCCAACACCTGTTGATTATAAAACGCACGCTTGAGCTCTTCTAATTCCCGTCTAGCACCCCAAAAAATACGTCGCATCGTCGGAGTATATGTAATCTGACATTCTTCGACATGCAATGAATCGTTTGAGCGCTGCTATAAGGCGCTTGACGTAAGGACCACCTCTTACACCACAGGTACACGGGTGCACCCAAAACAAACGAAGACAGCCACGTAAACTTTTTTAGGCGTCCGTAACATTTGGATAGCCTCACATATAGTTTTTCTTAAACTTAACTGTTTTAGGTATGTTCTTGATGTTCACTCAAGGTAATGTATAATGACAAAGTTAGACTGAAACTGTTAGGACTAAGAGAATTTTTAAAAAATTACTCTAAGCCAACGGAATTTTCTGAGTTGATTTTGTTTGTAGTCACCAAAATGTGCATTTTTTTTTTGTCTCTGCACACTTTGCACCTCAGTGTGAGTGAAAATTTGTCAGCGTGACCATCGAAAATTTATATCGGAGTGATAAACTGTTTTTTTTTTTGTGTTTTGGTTAGTTTAAGTATTTAAATGGGTGAACAAAATTCATTAACTGCGATGGAAATTGCTAAAATTGACGTATCATGAGCTAGGACTTTCTAACCGCTCAATAGCCCAAAAAATAAATCGTAGCCCGAAAGTAATTAATACTTCTTTGAAAAATCTAGAATCTTATGGAAAAAACTATAAAGGACGTACTTCGTTTGCACTTAATAAGCAAGACAAGCGAAGAATTGTAAGATTGGCTTCCAATTCCACCCATTCGTTGAAGCTGGACTACAAGTAAGCTGGATTCATGAAGCTGGACTACAAGTAAGCCGAATGACTATAAGCAGAGTTATTAAAAGTGCCGGGCATCTGAAGCGTCTGAAGCTCAAGAAAAAACCACCTCTCAACACCCAGCGCCTTAATTTTGCAAGAAATCACATGACATGGAGTACCGATGGAAACAATAGCTTAAACGATTGTCGAAAAGTGATTTTTATCGATAAAAAAAGTTCAAGTTAAACAGGCCAGATGATACAATTTTTATTTTCACGATCTGAGAAAAAAAGCTGTTTTTGGATGGCCATCATAGCCGTGAAGGAGGCGTCATGGTATGGGGCGCAGTATCGTATTATGGCACAATTGACTTAGTCCTTGTAAGCAGTAAAATTACAGCAGCGTCTTATAAATCCATACTGGAAACTGCTTTGCCTAGGTTTCAAAATATTTTTGGACCGTTGCCGATTATTTTCCAGCAGGATAATGCGCCTTTTAATACAGCTGGAATAGTTAAAGCCTGGTAGCAAAGCCAAAACATACAGCAACTATCCTGCCCACCCTACTTTCCATATTTAAACATTATTGAGAATGTGTGGGGTTGGCTAGTACGCACAACCTATGAAGGCGGAAAACAGTATTATGCATGTTTTTCCATGACCGCATTGATGTGGAGGAAACAACACAACACAACGGTTGGCAAATATTCCAGCAGAGAGATAGTTCCTACCAAATGAATTTGCCGAATGAATTGTATGTTTTTAAAGTAAAAATTTAAAGTCCATTAAGAACTCAAGAAATTAATTGTAGTTATTAATTTTAATCGACTGCCCAAAAAAGCATTCACACAACTTTTGGAAGAAGTAACAAGTAAGCCCATTGAGAAGGAGTACACACACATCCGAGGCACCAAATTCGAAGTTACAGGCTGTGCTCCGTTTCATCGCTTAAGGAGCATATCAAACTAGCGCTAAAAAGCCATTTTTTTTTCAAATATTTTAAAGGAAATGCTTAAGCCAATATAAAAACATTTAATAAATATGATTAAGATTGGTTGTTTTCTATGTTTCTGATAAGGTTCACTTACTTTTAAAATGGCCAGTGAAGCATATACGACTGAATCCGATGAAAAAAAAGACTTAATACAACTTCCATAATTACCGATGTGAATCGAAAACCGCAGGCGATGGTATGCGTTTTTCTGTATGACATTAAACTCACAAGCGTACGTAAGTTCGTAGTGACTCTCAGTTTCGTGATTGTTTTAAAGTTACTTCCAAGAAGAATACTCCAGTGAAATAGCCAGCTGCATTTCACCTCCCAAAGAATTTAACTAAAAGCCCGCCAAAAAACTTTTTTTAAATGCTATAAAAAAACTACTGAATACAATCTCAAATTTCTTTTTTTATTTGAAATTACAATGCTTCCGGTTAAAAATGGAAAATAATTTCATTCAAATGGCTGCCTCGGCTCCTACAAGGTCGGTCCAATTTTTAAGCACATTATCGATTGCGTGCAGCTGTATTTCACCAATGGCTTCACGAATATTGTCCCTTAAATCGTCAATTGTGTCTGGCTGGTCGGCGTAACACTAATCTTTTAAAGCCGGCACCCTAAAAATAATAGTCTCACGGTGTCAAATCGCAGCTCCGAGGTGGCCAAACGACATCAGCTCTGCGGCTGATAATGCGATCTTCAAAAACAGGCCGCAAAACATCGAGTGGAGCTTCGGCTGTGTGGCACGTAGCGCCGTCCTGTTGAAACCAAATGTTGCCAATATCCTCGTCTTCAATTTTTGTAAACAAAAATTCGTTTAACGTGGCAAATACATCTCAATAATGTCTCCGAAATGTTCAACTGTTAAGAACGGCGATGAATTGGTGTTGATGGCGCTTCACGCACACTTTCGGCCACAGTAGCGATTTTCTCGGGTGTACGCACTGTTTTTGGCTTTGCATGCTTTGGTTTATCGATGAGAATGCCAGTTTATTTCACTTTTTTCATAAGATAACGAACATACGGAGCTGACGGTGTTTCTCTTCTTCCAAAATCCGTTCGCAATTCACATTTCACGCACACATTCTGCAACAGTTAGTTATTTTAAGTTTATTATTTTCATTTAAAACTTAAGATTATTATAACGTTCAAGCTTTAGTTAAAATAAGGCGGAAAATAATAGTAATCAATCCGAAACTTACAGTTAGTGTGGAAAGAAACCAAATTAATTACAATATAAAGATACAATAATTGATGTGGGGGAGCATCGATTAATTGAAATTCAAAATTTAAGGAATTTATCTAACAATATAAACAAAATAAAATAAAAAATTCATTTAAAATAATTGCAAATATAAATTCATTGGTTTTTAAATTTAATCATTAGAAGCTAACACCAAAAATACAGGAATGACTTGTGCTCTTGTTTAAGGTAGCAGATTATCCAAGTAATGATTCAAGGAAGTCATAGTTGAGTCTAAATAACCAGTCTTTTACGCGATTTAGGAATGAATTAAATCGTAAGGTTGACCTAACGGAAAAAGGTAAATTGCTAAACGTTGAAGGAGCTGTAACAGTGTAGAAGCGCGAAAAGTGGGTTGTGCAGGCAAATGGAACATTTACCAGGTGCATGTTATTTGTACGAAGACTATAAAATTCATTTGTTCTACTAGGAAGATTTCCACATTGCTTAAAAAATTCTTTTAGTACTTTAAAAACGTAAAGATGTCTCATTGGTAAAATTCGCAGATTTATAAATAATGGCCAGCTCGGAGTTAGACGATTTTTTTTACTAATAATTCTAATTAAATGTTTCTGAGCTATCAACAATGGTTTAAAAGAGTTGTTTTAAGAGCCATGGGAGTGTACATTACCATGGGAGTGTACTATACAACTATAATAAAAAAAACAGTAAAATATTGACACGTAAAAACAAAATTAGGAGCTCCCAGTCATTTTGTTTGCTCTTAGAACTGCAACTCGCCCTGAAAAAGTCTTCAAATAAGCGAGTAAGTGGCAACTCCAAGATAACTCGGTGTGTCATGTATGAATCGAAAGTACATAATTTGAGAGTACTTTAGGCAAATATTACAAAAAATTACTGTGGCGGAACATACCGAAAATGAGGATTTAACAAAACACTTACCTTGATAGACTCTGGCGCATATAATTCTCAATAGCTATGTTTGTCAGAAAGGAATTGTCGACACGTTTTTTAACCGGGAAATCGATACCCTATATTTTTGGGGTAATTTTTTTGGAATGAATTTCTTGGGCTATACAAATTTTAACTTTAAAGACAAATATTTTATTCTTGAGCTAAATACTGTGATCGCGAAAAATTTTGCTTCGATACAAAAATCTCTACAGTGCAAAAATTTTGCAACCGGTTTTGCAAAGCCGTACGCAGCTGGCGTGCAAAATTCTTAGGTTATTATAGGGTTATTATAGATGTGCTAGTCGAAAGTCTCCACACAATTTTGCACGCAAAATAAATTTCACATTTTTTCTCGTACAAAATTTACAAAAGCATGTACTAGGCAATAGAAGATTTCATTTTTAGGCAGAAAATGTGAGTTTTAGATATCGGAGATTGTTTAAAGTTTGGAAAAATATGGAAATATCAGAATTTTCAGTAAACAAAATTTTCATTGACGGATGCAATTACCTTTGACAGATACTTCTATTCGCGTGTGTACCTTTGGTTATTTTTTGTAGGCATTTCGCTCGGTGTGGAGAAAATAACTGGAGACTGCTGCTGCAAAAATTTTTCGCGATAGCCATACTAGCCTTTAACCCTATGAGGTCTTAAGTAATTATATCAACATTTTGCGTTATAAACCCTGTTTTTTTTTATATTTTACTAGCTTAATTGCGCCCGCTTCGCTGGGTGAAAAGTAACTTATACAAAATATTAAATTTGCATATGTACGTATTCAAAGCTTGAATTTTAACTCCACAACGCATGTATCCCTTCAAACGAAAAGGGAAAAGCCATTGCAAGATCTGGTATTCTCGATTGGGTGAGGAAGAATCTATCTAAATTCGAATTCCACTTCTACCAGAACACACGGGAAAAACATCCCAATGCCTGGACTACGAATGTGTGCCCAACCCAACCAGCGGGCACTACAACGCATATCCTGGTTTACAAATCTTAAGTGAGAGCAGGGGAGGGGAGAGGGGGAAAATCCATAGGACGACGTCAGCCAAGGGACTCAAATTCGTAAAGACCTGTAATAGCATACCCGTCTTAACACGCGCGTTCCAATATTTCTGGCTCCTAAGATAGCATAGGTGGTAGAACCAGCATATTATATATAGCAAAACATAAACCCACCATATTTGGTAAGCGTTTCCCTATCTGCCACCTGTGGATTCGCATCCCAATTCTAAATGAACCTGAACGTTATTTTTAACTTAAGAACGGCTTCCGTATTTCGAGGCATAGTTTTCAAACTTTCCTTTATAGACCGTGAGCCCACAGCATATTTAGGGTTAGGGAGTGGTTATAAAGGGTGGTTTAATTTAAGGGGCCGATGTTGAATGTGAACCACACCCAAACGTCAAGTTTTTTTCTGCATTTCATTTGACATTTCTCAATTTCAGACTTACTCAATTTGAATGATGGAAGGATACACAATCGAGCAACGCGTTAAATTTATTAAGGCTAATTATGAAATGGGCGTTCAAATCAAAATGCATATTTTGCACTTCGTGATTTTTTCGGTCAATTTCATCGTTCAAATGTGCGATTTTTCCGATTGTACAATCGTGCTAAATTTTTTTTTTTTTTTTTTTTTTCCCGTGGGTAGGAAAAACCTTCATAGGCACTACGAGGACCGGCCGCGCGTGCTCATAGTAGTGTGAGATTCTTACTCACTAAAAAACCTCCCATTTTCCGTCAGACTACGACTAAGTTTCCTTAACAAGTAGTTCAAGCTTCTGTAGTAATCGCGTGTGGCAGGCTGCCTTCCAACGAAGGCACCTACAGTACCGTCAATTTATGCGGTTTCATCTTATGCTGCTAGATCTAACGGTCTCATTCGTTGTAGTCGGCGCGTAAGATTTGTCTGATCCAAAGTTCGGATAATTTCATTGTTGCAGTGTCCGCGAAGACGAGTACTAAGTTTGCGAGCAAAGTTTGTTACCTCGTCAGACACGGTGGCGATTCCTAGATCTCGGTGTAGATCGCTATTTCTTATATACCATGGAGCATTAACGGTTGCTCTGAGTGTCTTATTTTGAAAAGTTTCTAAAATAGATATATTGCTTGGTTTAGTACAACCCCAAAGTTGTATACCGTACGTCCAAGATGGTTTAAGCACTTGCTTATACAAAAGCAGTTTGTTATATATGCTTAGTTTCGAAAATCTTCCGATAAGCCAATTCATTTCTCTTAACTTGATTTCGAGCTCGTTGCGTTTCTTTTTAACGTGCGGCTTCCATTTAAGTTTTGCGTCTAGAGTCATTCCTAGATATTTCGCTTCATTTGAGTACGGGATTTGTACCGAGTTAATGAATAAAGGTTTGTTGTTTATCTTTTTGTAAGTAAAGTTAACATGCGTTGAGTTAGTCTTGTTAAGGACAACACGCCAGCTCTTCGTCCAGTCGCATATTTTGTCTAAAGCGCGCTGGAGTTTCCCTGTTGATAATTCAACTGTCGTATCAATAGCGAGAATAGCAGTGTCATCTGCGAACGTAGCTAAAGTTGTTCCCT
The DNA here is from genome assembly GCA_947623515.1 of Neoascia interrupta. NCBI lineage: Eukaryota > Metazoa > Arthropoda > Insecta > Diptera > Syrphidae > Neoascia > Neoascia interrupta. The sequence goes on from OX392463.1 coordinate 92,373,142, forward strand.
CATCGTGGGGTATGTCTCTTGTATAGACCTGGTCGATTGTTGAATGTTTTTTTTCTAAATCCGAATTGGTGATCCGGAATCAATCGTCTTTCTTCAATGATTAAATTCAAGTGCTAAAATTTGAGTTTTTTTTTTTTTTTTTTATAATGCACTCGCGAATATAAGGGATTGGATACCCTTTTTAATGTAACACATCTCACGAGCGGAAAGGATTAGAAGAAGAGGAAAAGGAGGAGAGGTACCGATGCACTCTTGTTTTGAACAGTTGAAATTCACATCTCCCACAGTTGAGCTTACCGGCTCTGTGGGAGATGGGAAAACACCAGTGCATACTCGTACAGCTCGTACTGCAGAAAATATTGCTGCTTTTTACGATAGTGTGGCTGAAGAGCCGTCCACCTCAAATCGCCGTCAGTCAGGCAGTTACTGTGAATGGTGTTCGCTATTGTGAAATGATAACGAATTTTTTATTGCCCGAATTGAAAGATATGAATGTGGACGATATGTGGTGGTTTCAACAGGACGGTGCCACTTGCCACACAGCTAACGAAACAATGGCTCTTTTGCGCGACAAATTCAATGCCCCTGTTATCTCACTTGGTGGCGATGTCAATTGACCGCCAATATCATGTGATTTGACACCGTTGGATTTTATTTCTTTTGGGGTTATTTGAAAGAAAAGGTGTACGTCGATAAGCCAGCAACAATTCAATAGCTAAAGGATGAGATAATTCGGCACATTAACGGCATAGAACCTCAATTATACTTCAGCCGCATCGAAAATTTATACCATTGGATGTAGGTGTGCCGCCGAGGTCGGCGGCCATTTGGCCGATATTTTGTTCCATACATAATAATTGAACCATACCAATATTATCATAACAAAAAGAAATGACTATAATTTACTTTTAATATAAAAATCAACATCGTAATCATAACATATCAAAAATCAACCACCCTTTATAACCAAAGAAATTGCATATCATTGGAAAGGTCTATTTTTCTGACGTGGTAGCGTTAACTTTAGAATGGTACCTTTGTTTTCGAGGTTGTAACCACCTTAAAGTTTACTTAAAATAAAGAACTTATTGTCCTGATTGCAAATATATACATAGGTTTCAGACCTTTTAAGTCCAGCCTTCCCTCTGTTATGTACCACTGAAAGTTAGCATTTTTGACTTTTTCAATGCCATCTGGTAGATGGAAACCTGCATTGGAAATGGTCAAAGCCTATGTTTTTGCAACAAGGACAATGTATAGTACAAAGTGTATATATTTGTTTATTGTAATTATGTGCACCATAAAATATAAAAAAAAAATAAGATTTATAACTCAAAATTTTGATATAATTACTTAAGACCTAAAAATTCATAAGGTTAAGCATAAAATATTTGTCTTTAAAGTTAAAATTTTTAAAGCCTAAGTACTTTATTCCAATTAAATTACCATGATATATAGGGTATCAAATTCCCGTTTGAAAAAGGTATAGACGACCTTTCGAACTAACACGGCCGGAGCTATTGAGAATTTAATGCGCAAAAGTCTATCAAGGCAGGTGTTTTCTTAAATCATTATTTTCGGTATGTTCCGCCAGAGTAATTTTTAGTAATTTTTGCCTGAAGTACTCTTTAACGATGTACTTTCAACTTATGCTCATCGAGTTATCTTGGAGTTGCCAGGGGAGTTAAAAAAATCAGGGCGAGTTGCAGGCCTATCTATACTGAAGCGTGAGTTTTCGGTGTTTAGTGATACGTTCGTTTACAGATTTTCGAACAAAATCTAGATTTGAAAAAACTTAACCAAGAAGCGATCGCTTGAAATGAAAGTGACAACGAAATGCAGTTTTTAATAACTCTCTTGAGAAACTGTTTCTGTATTTTCCTCGAATACAGACCTTAACACATGACCCAACATCCCAGCCCCTGTTGAAGCATCTGCCATTCTTAAAAGTGCATTCAACAATTTTCTTCCGTCGAATAACTCCGCATTTCGTCTTTAACTCAACGACTCGACCTTTTCCATAGCTCCCTTTGATAACTTGCATGACTCAACCGACGAACCACTAATGGGATGGCATGTTATCATCGAAGGCCAAAATCAAAGTGTTTATTGGGTGTTATATTTTATGATGTGAATCCACAAGAAAACAAAAGACAACCGACTTGTTTCGTAGCTTAACTCAGACTCGTCGATTCGCGTTCCAGTTGGAACCGTCGGCGGAGCTCAGCGATCCGGTCGTTGTCTTACTTACTTACTTACTTAAGGTGGCGCTACAGTCCGGGGTGGACCTGGGCCTCAGCCAACAAGCCTCGCCAGCCAGCTCTGTCTCTAGCTAGCCGTCTCCAGTTTCGCACGCGAAGTTGGCTGAGGTCCCCTTCCACTTGCGTGCGCTACCTGAGTCTCGGTGCTCCTCTAACGCGTCGTCCCTGCGGTGTGGATCCGGTCGTTGTCGCTTGACCTAATTATCACTGCGAAAATGCAATCAAGCGATGTGGTCATTGACAACATTGCGTATTGCACGTCCACGAGTATAACGCTGACAACGACGTATTTGCTGTTTTGAAAGACTACGGCCAATGCCTCTGACCACCTTTCAGTGAATATGGGTCAGGGCATTAACCGTTACACAACATTCCTCCCCCTCCTGGGAAAGTTCCAACTAGATTTTAAGAACGACGGGCTGAATCTATTTATTTAAAAAAAAAACTTAACCATAAGACTAAAACTAGCTATGCTAATATGACTATCATAAAAATAAACATTTAAAAATAAAAATTTAAATTCATTAGAATTGACTAACGACGGAGCCGCAGGAACTTGCAGAGACAACGTAGGATGGAACTGCTGGGGTATGCGTAGAGGCAGATGGCTTAGTGTTGTCCAAACTAAACTCGCGCCGAGGTGAGGTGCAACGTTGATTCCGGAGGTTTATTTTTGTCTGGTCGAATCGGGGCTCTTCTCTGAGTGGTCAGTCTTATGGTTTCGGCTGTATTGTTGCCACCTGGGCCTGCTTGATCGAAACCTACAACCACTTGGTTTGGTTCTCGATGTACAAGTCGTCGTGTTCTTTTCTTTCTTAACCTTTTTACAAATAAAGCGACGCCGGCTAATGTTAACCCCAACGCGCTTATCGTAAGGAGGGAGTAACGATGCACCGAGATCTCAAGAGACCGCTTTCCGTTCATCAGCTCGCCGACGATATTTTTGTGGTTCCCCACTTTAATTGACAGCGTCTTCGGTGTTATGATACTATTAACAACTTTCGTTGGGGCCAGCTGCCTCGCGGCCTCCATTAGATCCGAATGGTTTACCATAGGCTGCTTAACTTCCATAGTTGTGTGATGATTAGACTGGTACCAGAATTTGAATTCCTCGGTGCTGGCTTCGCACAGTTTCATCATTTTGAAGATACCGGCACCATGTAATGTGGGGGTATATCGTGCTCCCTCGCAGTTAAGGTTGATGACAATAGGGCTTTTGAAATTGAACAGCCATTTGTTCGGTGTCATCATTTTGATGAAAATGCCTTCGTTGGCTGGTACTGCGGTGTATCTGCAGGTCTTCATCGATGTGGAAGCATGTTGGAGAAGCTCCACTAAACACTGGGTGGATCCAGATGTCAAGACGGGACCTTCCGATCGGCATATTTTAAGCGTAGAGGTGACGTCGTTTCCAGTGATAATCGTGCAACGGTCGTGGTCTTCGTGGCTCATCAAACAGAAAAGAGCATGATTTACCGTTTCGGCTATAACCTCGTACCTGCTGTCCAACATCATGTCCCATTCATAGTTGTAGGAAGTTGGTAAGGGGTAAATTTTTCAGCTGATATTTTAGCGGATCGGGTAGCGGGACAACCGTTTTTACGAATATGGTACCTCCGTTGGAAAAGGCAGATGTTTTTGCAGCCTGACCGTAGAACCACAGTGATGTAGCTGTGGCGGTAGTAGTAGCGGTAGTAAGAGCTGTCAAAAGTTAAAACACATGTATTCAGTGTATTGCGCACACAATGTGTGTCTGTGGCGGTAGCGCGTAGCTGTGGCGGTAGTAAGAGTTGGCCAACTTTTAACTTTCGTAGCGCTACACGGTTGACAGCGCTACACGGTGGACAGTTCAATACAAGTTAAGTAAACAATGGAGGAATAGGACGTCGAAAAGTTTATTGAGATGGTTAAATCTAAAGAAATTTTATGGAATTTGTGTCATCCGTTGTACAAAAATATTAAGTCTAGTTCAAATTAACTCAGAGTATCGGCCATTTCTCCTAAACGAGGTTTTTGTTCGACATAGCCGCGCTACACCATTGTGTTCAATTTTTTTCCGTACTACGCCACATGGCTCCGCGGCTGTACTACGTACTACTGCTACATACCACCGCTACGGGCTCCCGAGGTTATGTTATCTACTTCTGCTGCTAACTGAATAATTGGCTTACCCAGTTTGGCGTAATTTGAGCTCATGAGACTTGCCGCCGCATCAATTGGAAGGCTGATTCTTCTTTGGTGCTGAGTATTTCAAACTGATTTTAAATTTTGTTGGCATCATTGTTGTCCATTGTGCCAGATGCCCATTTCGAGAAATGTCCGATGAAATCCAAGGCTCGTCTGTGGCGACTATGGAACATATTTTTTAGACGAATTGCGTCACGTCGCAAGTTGTCTATTTGAACTGCTGTCTCCTGAGCCACTAGTGCACAATACCGCCGAAAATCGTCAGATTGAATCGTCTGGCAAGGTTCCTCTCGCAAGTTTCCGCAAATCGAAGAATTGTGGAGTAGTTTGTTGGCGTAAATTTGGTCAGTATCGTCCACGTATCGCTGAAGAAGACTGCTGGTCCTATACCTTCGAACAACACTGGCGAAGTTTCCTGGAGTTCCTCGATTTCATAAGGTTCATCGGCTTGTCCCTTGCGTAGCAGCGCAAACAGTAAAACTAAGATAAACTTTGGGTTTACGGTTGAGGAAAATGGTATACACATTTTGTGTGTCTTCTTTGAAATTTTTTCTGATATAAAAGTAACTTCACAATTTCCTTCCTTTTGAAAAATCAAATAATTTTAGCTAATTTACTTAAATCTTACTTTTTATAATAAATGTTCTTTGCAGGCTACAAATTGGTATTTTTAAATTAACATCCAAAATATATTATTTCTACGTTCTATTTAGATTTTAATATTTCTTCTGTTTTTCTATATGCTTACTAAAAAAAAAATTACCATAAATATATCTTTCCTTTCTACAATGTATACGAATTGTTTACTACTGAAACTGTATATTATATTATTTAGATTTTTTTTATTCTTAATCGGGTATTATTGATCCTTTTTTTAACAATAAATTTTAACAATAATAATATTTTTCTTTTATTTTTGAATTTTGTTAACTTAACCCAATTATTTAAGGAAAACAATAAAAATTATGAGCTCAATAATAATTACAAATTATTTAGGGAAACCATATAAAGTAAGAGCTTAAAATACCTTTTAAATTTTTGGATTTATTTATTTCGATTTATGTACCTACTTAAATTATTTTGAGCTTTTTCTTTTTCTCTTCTTATTATTCCTATTGTTTTAAACGCTTGTTAGGAAAATTAAAGTTTTAGTAAAGCAATAAATTTATTGAATTGTAAATTTTGGCTTGATCTGTAAGTGAAAAAAGAAATTAGTTAACTTATCCTTCTTTAAAATTGTTTGGAATACGTAGATATTCACTTAAAAATATTTACTATTTATTAATAAAAAATTTTTATTCGGTTGTTATGCACCTTTTTCACTGCCCTGCCTACATTAATGGACGTATTGACGGGTCCGTTCGTGCCTACGACTTCAAACGGGCCAGTCCAAATTGGTGAAAATTTGTTCTTCCTTGCCGGATTTTTGAGCAGCACATTCTGACCGACCTTGAACGAAACACTGTTAGTGCTCTTGTCATAGTCTGCTTTCGCTCTAGCCTTAGCTTGGCGAAGATTTTCATAAGCTAACTGGTGTGCCGTTTCAATTTGATACTTTAACTGGGATGGGTAGTCTTCTGCGTTGCATAGCGGAGTTGGTTTCCTTTTGAGATTGGTTGGCATCTCAAATTTAAAACCGAATAACGCATTAAGTGGTGTCAACTTCGTTGACGTATGCATAGCTTGTCTTTTGCCACGAACATTCTCAAAAATTCAGCTAAAAGACGGTGGTTTCTCTCTAAGGATCCGTTGGACTGTGGGGGGCAAGCGGTTGTGTGCATCTTCTTAATACCAAGTAATTTACATGTCTGGGAAAAAACCTGAGATATAAAATTTCCACCGTTGTCTGTTACCAGTATGCGCCGAATCCTGTATCTTGTGATTATTTGGTCGTAGAAAATTCTTGCCACCGTCGAGGCTTCAACGTCTGGAAGGGGTGCGCAATCCATAAATTTGGTCAGATCATCTTGGAAGGTCAGAATATATCTGTTACCGCTATATGAGCGGGGTAAAGGCCCAACAATATCCATGTTAACTTTATCCAAGGGCAATGTTGGGGGTATCCGTGATGACCATGGGCATTTTGGCTGGCGGGGAGCTCTTATTTTTTGACATTCTGAACACCTTTTTACGAAATTAAAAACGTCTTTACTCATCCCTTTCCACCAATATTGTTGCCTGATATGCTCTAGAGTTCTTTTTCCACCTTGGTGGCCTCCCAGTGCCGACGCATGAAAATCTCGTAATACGATTTTGATTTCAGATGGATCCGATAAAATTTCGATATCATGGGGAGTTTTATACGGAGTGTTTGCTTGTTTTATTGCATTTACGGTTGCTGCGTCGACGGTTGGTTGACGCGTTGGTGTCTGATGAGGGTTCATAACTTTCTGAGATTGAGACCTTGTGACGGCCAGACATTCCGCAGAGCTTTCGGGCTGTGGTAAACGACTAAGTGCATCCGCGTTTTTGTTCACCTTTCCGGGTTTGTACTCAATTTTGTAATTGTACTCCGAAAGTTTATGGTGAAAACTGACTAATCTAGCAGTGGGGTCTTTTACATTGAACACACCTTTAAGGGGTTGATGGTCCGTATATACTGTAAAAGGACGTCCCAGTAGATATGTGCGGAAGTTTTTGGTTGCCCATACTATAGCTAATAGTTCCTTTTCTATCGTGGAATATCTTTTTTCAGCTGGACTCAGTGCCCTACTTTGCCTTGAGACAACACGGTTTATCCTGCCCTACTTTGCCCTGAGACAACACGGCTCCTAAGGCTTCGTTGCTTGCGTCCGTTGTAAGCACGAAAGGCTTTGTAAAATCTGGATAAATCAAAACTGGGGCAGAGGTTATTGCTCTTTTGAGTTTTTCGAATGAGCACTGATGATCTTCCGTCCAGGTAAATTCTGTATCTTTTCGTAGCAGATTGTTAATAGGGGCTGCGATGCGGGCAAAGTTGGGGATAAACTTCCGGTAATAATTTGCGAAACCCAGAAAAGACTGAACCTCCTTGGCGTTTTTAAGTACTGGGAAATTTGTTACGCAGCTTGTTTTAGACGGGTCCGGATGCGCGCCTTTCTCTGAACAAACATGACCTAAGTAGACAATGCAAAGGAACCTACACTTTTCAATGTTAAGCTTCAGATTGTATTCTCTTAATTTAGAAAATACGTTCGTCAGCTTTATAGTGTGATCTTCAAGGTTCTTGCTGTAGACCACGATATCGTCTAGATATACGAAACAATCAAGCCCATGGAGACCGGTTAGAATATAATTCATAATCCGTTGGAACGTTGCCGGTGCTCCTGTCAATAAAAAAGGCATTCGATTAAATTCGTAATGGCCCAAACCAGTGCTGAAGGCTGTTTTTTCCCTGTCGCCCTCTTCAATCACTTGGTGGTAGCCACTGGCCAAGTCAAGGGTTTAAAAATAACGACAATATCCTAACTGGTCTAGAATATCTTCTGTTCTTGGCAGAGGGAACGCGTCTTTAATGGTTATGTCATTAACCCTTCGGAAATCAACTACAACTCGCCAATACTTTTGGCCATCGGGACCAAGTTTTTTCGGGACGACCAAAAGAGGGGAGTTCCAGGGTGACTTGCTGGGTGAGATTACACCATCCTGCAGCATTTTACTAACCTGGGCGTTGATTTCGTCTTTTGCGATTTGTGGCAGACGATATTGCTTTAGGTTAATTGGAGCCTGATCAGTTTTTATAGCGATTTTGTTAGCTGAAACATTGGTATGGGTCAACGTGTCGCCCTCTAAGTGAAAAATGTCATTGAATCGGACGCAAATTTCTTCAATGGCATGTTTCTCCTCTTTGTTTGTTTATTGATGTTTAAAACAGAGGGCCTCGATTTTCCAAGTTTCTCAACCTTAAAGTTTCTTACGTCGCTAAATTTTGGAAGGAAATCTTCATTAAGAAAGAAAGGTTCGGAGCTGGCATTTAAAATTGGTACTAGGATGTGGCTGTTCCCTAGTTATGGTGCTTGCCAAGAAGACGCCAGGTTTAAGTTCTTGATTGTGAACCAATATCTCCTTTAAACCCGTTTTGACCTTTATTTAACTACTGCCTGAGTCCTTGCCTTGACAAGGGAGACTTGCGAAAAGGCATTCCTTTTGTTACTTTTCGTCTCCAAAGACTCAAGCGGGAGTTCGAGTATTACCTGTTGTGACTGCTTATCTAAGAAAATTAATTTTTTATTGACTTAGTCAATTATTGAGCAGTTCCAAAAAATGTCGCGACCCAAGATACCATCTGCGGGTAATCCGCTAGTGTCGTTTATGACGTGGAGTTTTGCTTTGGGTTGAAAATCAGCGGTCAAAGGAATTGTTGTATTTAAAGTACCCAGAGTCTCCATTATTCCACCAAATGCGCCACCTAACTCTTGGCTTTCAGCTTTCATAACGGTATGTGTATTTCGGAGTCTTCTTTGGTTAATCAAACTGACTTCGGCACCAGTGCCGATCAGGAAAATGGCAGTGCCTCCTTTTACTTCAGGAAGAGGCAACGTAACATACACGTCGTGTCCGTGGCGCTTGTAGGCTAGGAACAGATCGTGTTTTTTTACAAAGGGCCTTGCGAAGTAGCTCCTTAACATTTTTAAATGTTTTTTAACATTAACCGCATTTAGTTGCTGTGCCTTTGTCTTTGCAAATCGTGTGGTCCGATTGCAAAGATCTTAAGTTGGGTAGAGAATTTTCGTAATGACAATTGAATAAAGTAAAGAAAAAGTAAGTGAATTTGGCCTATTGAAACACTCGCTTTATTTTTTATTTTCTTGATATTCTTTATTGGTTTTTGGGGGCTTGTGATTTCTAAAGGCTTGGATTTCTGAGAAGGCTTGAATTCCGGAGGCTTGGAGGCACAGCTTATTGATGGCTTTGCCCGCTCGAGTTTTCCGAGGTTAGCTTAATATAGTTTCTCTTACAATAGCACTCCTCCTCCTTGTGCCCTAGCCGTGAGCACCATAAGCATTTTTTACGAATTGTTGGCTTTTTTTGTCTGGACCGCGAAGACAAAGGATTTTGGACATATTTCGTCTGTTTGTCCATACGCGTTGCATTTGGTGCAGTACGGCGTATTCTTTCTCTGTCGGCAGTCCGCGTAGGTGTGGTTTGCTTTATTGCAAAAACCACATCTCAAACCAGTGCTTTGCTTGTTTTTTGCGGGTGGTGTATCCGCACTATAAAACGGGGGAAAACCTGATGAAGTCCCATTTGGAGCCCTATGGATCTGATTTGAGTGAAAACCTGATAAAGTCGCATTAGGGGCAATAAGGATTTGATTGGAGTGTGCACTGAAAGTGAAATGCTGCGGTGCGTATTGTTGCAAAAAATTAGTCGGGTTGTGGGGAAGGGAATTGCGGAGTTATGGATTGGGAGTTATGATTTGAGGAGGAATGTTGTACCATAGAAAAAGATGTTTCTACACACTGTGGGTGTAGTAGCAATGACGCTCTATGAGCTTTTTGCACCAGTTGATCAAAATCTTCTTCCTCTATGGTGAGCATGGAATGTCTTAGAGGTGCTTCCACAAGTCCTCTTCGGAAGGATAATTTCGCCAAATTATCCAATTCCTTTAACAGAGCCACCGAATCGGCCGTTGAATAATTTAGCTTAATTATTCAACGGCCAATTTCAATTCAATTTCAATTGGTGGTCAAAGGATAGACATGTGCACTCAAGAGGATACAAGCATCCACAGGTTTTCTAAACCCACCTCTGTCTATCAACTCCTACTCTCACCTCCCCGTGGTGAACACCGGGTGCCTAGTACCTCAACTGGAGATTGGGTTCCAACCCCTTTGGAAGGTTGTTGGGGGTAGCAGACGAGAGAGGGGGGAGGAGTGTTCCCACTAAGGCACTTCTCCTTGCATCCGGACGGCAGCGGAGGAATTCCCCAGATGGAATCAACGGTGGCGTCCATAGTTCCAGTCAGGCCGAACTACTTAGTGAACACCTTATATGGGCTACTACGACGTATTCGGAGCTCAGGCCTATAAGGAGCGGGCTATCCGGCTCTCCGTCCTTAGAGCTAAGCAAAGGATCTGGTCCTCCAGGTTGGGGGTCGTGCCGTCGGGGTGACTTCCCGGCCACGTAAAGAAACACCAGTCACGAAGCTGAAACAAGCCTCGGATTCGGACGGATTTACTGTTGACGACCAATGCAAACGAGAAAAGGACAACGAGCTCCGGATCTGCACGTGGAATGTTAGGTCCCTTAACAGACCACGTGCAGCCGAGCAACTAGCGGAGGCCCTTAACGACTGCAAGGCAGACATTACTGCCATCCAAGAAATGCGGTGGGACGGGCCGGGCAAAAGAAGGATGAAAAACTGCGACATCTACTACGGCGACTGCTATCGGCATCAAAGACAGCGCCTATTTGGATGTGGTTTCGTTGTTGGAGGCAGACTTAGGCAAAAAGTCTTGAGCTTCAACCCTGTAAGCGAGCGCCTCGCGACGATCCGCATCAAGGCTAAATTCGCCAACATTAGCCTGATATGCGCACATGCCCCCACAGAGGAGAAAGATGACGAGACCAAAGATATGTTCTACGAGCTCCTGGACAAAACTTATGAGCAGTGCCCTAGCTACGACATTAAGATTGTCCTAGGCGATTTTAATGCCAAGCTAGGAAGGGAGGGCATCTTTGGTCGTACTGTCGGAAAGCATATCCTGCACGACACGACCTCTGATAACGGATTCAGGCTGATCAACTTTGCTGCGGGGCGACACGTTGTGGTAGCTAGAACACAGTTCCCGCATCTCAATATCCACAAAGGGACATGGAGATCTCCCGATCAATCAACCGTCAACCAGATTGACCATATTGCGATCGCCGCAAGGCACTTCTCCAGTATCATGGATGTCCGAACTTTCCGAGGGGCCAACATTGACTCGGATCACTACCTTGTTGTAGCCAAGGTACGGCTGCGGATATCCCGACCAGCGCCAAGTAATGGAAATACTGTGAGGAAGTTTGACGTCGGCCGACTACAATCGCAAGAGATCGCCAGGTCCTTCTCCAACCGAGTCTCTCAAAACCTTCTACGAAGTCCTATGTAACCAGCATCAAGTATTGATAGCCAGTGGCAACACTGCCAAAATGCCATCAGAGACGCCGCCTCTGAAGTGCTGGGTTTCACACGGCGACCACAACGAAACCCCTGGTTTGACGATGAATGCCGGCAAGCACATGCAGCTAAACAGGAAGCATACAAAGCGGCGCTGCACAGAAGGACTAGAGCTGCTCGCGAGCTCTACGAGCAGAGGAGGAGAGAGGAGCACCGGCTTCTCCGAAGGAAAAAGAGAGAGCACGAGAAGCGCGTGGTTGAAGAGATAGAGAGATGTTACAACAGGAATGAGGTTAGAAAGTTTTACCAAAGGATCAAAAGTCCTGCCAAGGGTATAAACTTCGAACTGAAGCCTGTAAGGACCATCAAGGGAACATCGTTGTAGAATCGCAGTCGGTGCTGAGGATTTGGAAAGACCACTTCTGCAGACTGTATAACGGCGAGGACGAACCAAATACCGCTGTCAGGCAGAACGAACCATTCAACCCGGGCGAAGACGCTACCGACGAAGCATACGAACGATACCGCCCACCCGACCTGGAGGAGGTGAAAGTAGCTGTGTCTAAGCTCAAGTGCAACAAAGCAGCCGGAGCAGACGGCCTAGCTGCCGAACTTTTTAAATCCGCTGGCGATGAGCTGGTTAGGAGCATGCAACAGCTCATCTGCAAGATATGGTCGGAAGAAAGCATGCCCGACGAATGGAACCTCAGCATTGTTTGCCCGATCCTGAAGAAAGGAGACCCTCTGAGTTGTGCCAACTACAGAGGCATAAGTCTTCTTAACATCGCATACAAGATCTTTTCTGCTGTACTGTGTGAACGCCGTTTGTCAACAATCTGATAGGCACATATCAGTGTGGCTTTAGGCCAGGAAAGTCCACCATCGATCAAATATTCACACTGCGGCAGATCTTGGAGAAAACTTAGGAATTCCAAATCGATACACACCACCTCTTCATCGATTTCAAGGCCGCGTATGACAGCATCTATAGAGACGAGCTATATAGCGCAATGTCTAGTATTGGCATCCCTGCCAAACTCGTCAGTCTGTGCAGGATGACGATGGAAAACTCACGCTGTTTCGTCAAGGTCGGCAAAGACCTCACCGACCCCTTTGATGTCAAAAAAGGATTTAGACAAGGCGACGCGCTGTCATGCGACTTCTTTAACATCATACTTGAGAGAATTGTGCAGAACTCTCGCGCCAACACCAGAGGTACAATCTTTCAAAAGTCCGTTCAACTACTTGCATACGCAGACGACATTGACATAATCGGTAGAACAAAGCGTGAGGTCAGTGAAGCCTTCGTGAGTATTGGGACGGAAGCGGCGAATATGGGTTTAGCAGTCAATGAGGGCAAAACCAAGTATATGCTGTCATCAAGAAAAGACACCCAACACCGACGTCTTGGACAAAACATCACCATCGACAGCTATAACTTTGAGGTAGTTAGGGACTTTGTCTACCTGGGTTCCGCTATCAATTCAGACAATGACACCAGCGCTGAAATCAAACGAAGGATAACTCTTGCCAATCGCTGTTTCTTTGGGCTAAGAAGGCAATTGAGTAGCAAAGCCCTCTCTCGAGCAACTAAAGTGTCCATGTATAAGACCCTCATCATCCCAGTCCTGCTTTACGGTGCAGAAGCATGGACCCTGTCAAAGGCGGATGAAAACACTTTAGGCTGCTTCGAGAGGAAAATTCTTCGAACGAATTACGGTCCCGTCTGCATAGACGGAGAGTGGAGGAGGAGACATAACATCGAACTGTACGGGCTGTACAGCGATACCGACCTAGCCAAAAGAGTCAAAACACAACGTCTACGATGGCTGGGTCATCTAGAGCGGATGGACACCAACGCCCCGGCCCGGAAAATCTTCGAATCCACACCGCAGGGACGACGCGGTAGAGGAGCACCGAGACTCAGGTGGCGCACGCAAGTGGAAGGGGACCTCAGCCAACTTCGCGTGCGAAACTAGAGACGGCTAGCTAGAGACAGAGCTGGCTGTCGAAGCTTGTTGGCTGAGGCCCAGGTCCACCCCGGACTGTAGCGCCACCTTAAGTAAGTAAGTAAGTAATTTAGCTTAATTATGTCCCTAGCCTTTGTCTGTAGGCCCATTAGACGCCTGGCAAACGAATGGATATCTTCGGTTGCTAGTTGATTTAACCGTTTGATTTCGGTCATAACGCTATCTAATGTGGTTACAGGCAAGTATGCGGTTTTAATAACCGTTTCCAGCTCTTTCAACGATTTTGGTGCATTTACCCGAACTAGTTCGAATGCACCATCAATAAGTCGTATGGTTATTAAGGACACGTACCGTTCCTCACTTCCACCCTCAAGACACTTGAAACCAAGCTGGCATGCGTTAAGAAACTCATACACCTTATTGCTTAGATCTGGCGATCTTGTTCCTGAAAACTGAGGGATTACCCGGGCCACCACTTTAGAAATATTTTCCATGCTCATGCTTGCCTTATTGCTATTCACAAGAGTACTAACTTGAATCGTTGCTTTGCTCTGCAGCAACTCCTGACCTAAATCCAGTATGTTGCGTTCAGTATCTACTGATGTCTGAATCCCTCTACTCGTACTCGGAACGAGTTTTTTGAGACAAGGTGTGCAGTGAAGCAAATTTATAGGCAACGGCAATTGGCTTTTTGGGCAATCAGGTTTAGGTGATTGTTGAAGTCTTTCTCTTAATTCTTTCTGGGCTGATAAGCTTTTATCCAGTTCACTGGTCAACTACCTGCTGGTCAGCCTCTTCAGACGCTTCCTGGAGTTGTTCCTCGACCTCCTTCCGCAAACGCTCACTTCTCTCAAGTTTCTTTGCTAAGGTCCGTGTCTCTTTAGTATGCTTTTCTATTAAATTCTGTACGGCTTTAGTATATTCCGTCAGAATCGCAACTGTTGTTTCGACACGTGTGAATTGACCCCACTGAGAGCTTAGCTGCACGCTTACAAGTCTAAAGACCTCAGGATTTAGGATTAGCTTCAACTCTGAGAGAAAAACTTCATTAACTTCCTTAACCTGCCTTTGCTGTTCTTTAAATTTTTTCTTAAGTTGTTCGTTTTCTTCGGTTAAAGCGCTTAGTTTGGCTTCAATGCTGCTTTTAGCCATCAACTTTCGCGTTTGACAAACACTTAATACTTTTTTTTTTCGAGGCACAAAAAAGAATTGTTTTAGCGGAGTCTGAGAAAACAGAAAACCCAACTCGAGGTATTCGGAAATGCTAAAACTGATTGAATATACAATGGGGAAATTCCTATTTAAAAATACCTAATGACGAAAAGGGCATAACCGACCAACAAAAAAAAATTAAAAACAAAAATGAATCACTTACCTGAGCTTATTCAGGTTGCTGGCTATGTGGTGCGCGCTGGTATATGCGATTTCGTTTATTTTTGTTTTTAGTTTTTTGTCTCTAGCTTCGATCTTCATTCACTGGTCTTGTTGCACAAACACTTATTGTTTTAGTTTTTAGTTTGTCGTCGATGTTTTGTTTTTGCACTGTTCACTATTCACTTGAAATGTTTTCTATATTTTTAATTATTGCACTTTTAATAAAGGTTCGAAAATACAGGCTGCGCCAATGTTATATTTTATGATGTGAATCCACTAGAAAAACAAAAGACAATCGACTTGTTTCGTAGCTTAACTCAGACTCGTCGATTCGCGTTCCAGTTGGAACCGTCGGCGGAGGTCAGCGATCCGGTCGATGTCGCTAGACCTAATTATCACTGCGAAAATGCAATCAAGCGATGTGGTCATTGACAACATTGCGTATTGCACGTCCGCGAGTATAACGCTGACAACGAAGTATTTGCTGTTTTGAAAGACTACGGCCAATGCCTCTGACCACCTTTCAGTGAATATGGGTCAGGGCATTAACCGTTGCACAACAGTTTTATTTTCTTTGGACCCTACTTTCGCCACTTGGCTTTCGACTGCAACTCGAAGAGATACTCTTCTCCATCGGGCCCGGAAATTTTTACGCAGAAATTCTTTCCATGGCTCTAAAACCCCAATGGATGTTGATTCTTCGGGGATTCGCTCGGGCTACTGCACGCTTAACATAAACGATGTTAAGAATGACCTGTAGTAAGGACTTCGTTGTTGTTTAGGTCCGCTGACATTGAAAGAAGGGATCTTGAATAATTGATGGGGATGTGTTTGAACTCTTTTCCCTTTTCTGCACATACAGCTTAAATGTCACCCAACACCTGTTGATTATAAAACGCCGCTTGAGCTCTTCTAATTCCTGTCTAGCATCCCAAAAAATACGTCGCATGGTCGGAGTATATGTAATCTGATTCTTCGACATCCAATGAATCGTTTGAGCGCTGCTATAAGGCGCTTGACGTAAGGACCACCTCTAGGTGCACGGGTGCACCCAAAACAAACGTTGACAGCCACGTAAACTTTTTTAGGCGTCCGTAACATTTGGATAGCCTCACAGTTTTTCTTTAACTTAACTGTTTTAGGTATGTTCTTGATGTTCACTCAAGGTAATGTATAATGAGTGACAATTACAATGAGTGAATTTTCAAAAAATTTCTTTAAGCTAACGGAATTTTCTGAGTTGATTTTGTTTGTAGTCACCAAAATGTGCATTTTTTTTATGTCTCTGTACACTGTGCACCTCAGTGTGAGTGAAAATTTGTCAGCGTGACCATCGAAAAGTTATATCGGAGTGATAAACTGTTTTTTTTTTGTATTTTGGTTAGCTTAAGTATTCAAATGGGTTAACAAAATTCATTAACTGCGATGGAAATTGCTAAAATTGACGTATCATAAGCTAGGACTTTCTAACCGCTCTATAGCCCAAAAAATAAATCGTAGCCCGAAAGTAATTAATACTTCTTTGAAAAATCCAGAATCTTATGGAAAACACTATAAAAGACGTACTTCGTTTGCACTTAATAAGCAAGACAAGCGAAGAATTGTAAGATTTGCTTCCAATTCCACCCATTCGTTGAGCAAGATAGCACATGAAGCTGGACTACAAGTAAGCCGAATGACTATAAGCAGAGTTATTAAAAGTGCCGGGTATCTGAAGCGTCTGAAGCTAAAAAAACCACCTCTCAACACCCAGCGCCTTTATTTTGCAAGAAATCACATGACATGGAGTACCGATGGAAACAATAGCTTAAACGATTGTCGAAAAGTGATTTTTATCACTCGATAAAAGTGATTTTTATCAGACTATATAATTTTAATTTTCACGATCTGAGAAAAAAAGCTGTTTTTGGATGGCTATCATAGCCGTGAAGGAGGCGTCATGGTATGGGGCGCAGTATCGTATTATGGCACAATTGACTTAGTCTTTGTAAGCAGTAAAATTACAGCAGCGTCTTATAAATCCATACTGGAAACTATGTTTCTAGGTTTCAAAATATTTTTGGACCGTTGCCGATTATTTTCCAGCAGGATAATGCGCCTATTCATGCAGCTGGAATAGTTAAAGCCTGGTAGCAAAGCCAAAACATACAGCAACTATCCTGTCCACCCTACTCTCCTTTATTTAAACATTATTGAGAATGTGTGGGGTTGGCTAGTACGCACAATCAATGAAGGCGGAAAACAGTATTCAAGCAAAGAGGAGTTGATTGAAGGCGTCAAAGGAGCATGGGAAAAAATTTCACTTAAATATTTAAAATCCCTGTACGAGTCCTTAAAGGATCACTTTTTCGAGGTAATTAAAAATAATGAAGGTTGTACCAAGTATTAAAATAATCCGTTGTGTTGCAAAACCTAAAATAAAAGTGATTCATCAAAAAACGATTGGCTCTTGTTTTTACTGTAATAAGAATGGTGAGGCTATTCTAATGTTACAATAAATAAAGCACATTACAGCGACCGCACACAACATCAGTTAGAAAGTTCCGTTAACTGCATCGAATCTGTTTGAATTTCTCTTGTTCTCGAGAGCCGAATTTTATCTTGACATTGAAAATGCTTACGGCCTAGCGTCAGCACTGAAGAAAAACAGTTACCAATAAATTTCAATTAAAACTATGTCTGAGGCTAGGCATCCAAATGTTACGGACCATGTAAACTTCTGCAACCCCCAAACTCGTAATATGTCTTGGCAAAAAGATGTCTGTAAAAAGGGCGACAATGATTAAATGCCTCCCTGCTTGGGTGGTTACTTTCGCTTTTTAAGCGCTTTAGTTTGTTGCACATTCTAAATGATTCGCATGAGTGCTGCTTCTAATTTTCTGTATGTACGGCAACCTCCACCCTCCTTGTCTCAGTAAGGGTTTCTATGCTTACTGGCACCTTCGATTTTGGCACTTAGTTTCATAGGAGCGAAGGCCCTTTTTACCGAATTGTAGTTGCCAAAATAACTGTGGGTGAACAAATTTAACCAATATACTTAGTGAAAGAAAACAACCTAACTTTTCGAGTCTAATACTATGTTTTCATTATGCCCGAAATGAACTCATTATGAAATTCGAGAGTGAAATTCGAAAAGTGTTTTCATATATAATTTCTAATTAGCTTTGGCAGCTGCTCCAGGGACGAACCTGGAGACACACTGCAAAAACAAAAACTCAATGAGTCGCCCATTTTGAATTCATCAGCACGATTAATGAATTTTTTTTACTAAATGCTTTAATGAATTAACCGTAAAAATTAAAACCCTATTGCATTTTTGTTATCTCTTCAAGCTAATTAAAAATAACAATTGCATTCCATCGAAACGGCGCTTTTTCTTAAAAAAATGTGCAGTCAGCTTGCAAACTTTCGATACATGTTGGGTTAAAAAATAGCAAACCATAAATTTAAGCCAAATCAGAAAAATTGTTATTTCCATGAATGAACATGCAAGTTCAATGTCACTTGACTCTTGAATTGCATTTATGTATAGACTGTTAGGTAGGTAAGTAGGTAGGTAGGAAAATGGCTTATTAAATGCAACCAGTCCAAAAAGTAGGCCCATTGTACCGCTACGTGGGTATATGACCAAGGGAGTAGGTTGGCGTGAATTCTATGACAACCAGCCAGTCTTTTCGATGAATTTTAGTAGCTTTTGGACCGGTGTTTTGCTAAGGTCGCTTAGGTAGTCGTAGAAGTAGGAGCCTAGAATGGATTTCCTGTACGAAGCGAGTTCCGGGCAACAACAGAGAAAGTGTTGTACACTTTCTTCCTCTTCCTCATCTAGACAGCTTCTACAGAAGTCGTTTGAGAATAGACTTAGTCTTTTTGCGTGAAGACTTAATAGGCAATGTCCGGTGATAATTCCCACTGCAGTGATAATTTTGGATCTCCTTAAGGAGATCAAGCTAACTGATCTTTTTGGATCGAGGCGATGCCAGATTTGCTTGGAAGTTAAACAAGTGGTGCCTGTCCTCCACCTGGCGCTGGTTTCTTGTATGCTGTGATTTTTGAGCTGTAATTTGAAGATAGCAAGGGGAGCACCTATATTACAGGAGATTTCGTCTTCTGGCAGTCTAGTGGCGTTCTTAGCGAGTTTATCAGCCTCAAAGTTTCCCATGATGTCTCTGTGACCTGGCACTCAGACAGGCGGATGTGAAACTGTTCGGATATTTCATCAAGAGATTTGCGACAGCTAATAACTAATTTAGAGTTTAAAGAGATCGATGTCAGGGATTTGATGGCAGCCCGGCTATCCGTAAAAATACAGATATCGCGGGCGGATATCACGTTACACTTTAGCCAGGACAGGGCTTCACTAATTGCCATTATTTCTGCTTGGAAGACGCCTCATTGGTTGGGTAGGCGAAGGGATTTATTTAAGTTAAGGTACTCAGACAGTACACCACTTCCTATAACGTCTTCCGTCTTGGATCCGTCTGTGTAAAAGTGTATGAAAGGGTTAGAAAGGGTATATTACCGTTTACCACATTGCTCTGTTCGGAATCCGGGTTTCGAAGTTTTTCTCTGGAAAGTATAAGGGTGAAGTATAATCCAGGTTCGTGGAGGTGAGATGCTGTTCGTTTAAAATATTGGCATGTCCGTGAACGTAATCAGGAGCATGCTTTAAGTCGAATCGCGCAGTTGGTAGCTGCTTACCAAAGATGTCTAAGGGGGTAAGGTTCAATAGGATTTTAAGCGCATCCGTAGGAGAGGTTCTCAGGGCAACACTTATACAGAAACATGCTTGCCTATGTACCTTTCTTAAAACGTTGAGATGTGTGCCGACGTTCAGTATATGCCACCATATTGCTACGCCGTATAGAAGGATTGGTCTAATCACAGCTGTGAAGAGCCAATGCGTCATGTGAGGTTGTAGTCCCCATTTGTGCCCAATGCTTTTTTCGCTCATATAAAAGGTCGGGTTGGCTTTCCTGGCTCTTTCAGCTTATTAGCTTAGCAGCTTATTCACCACTACGTTCCAGAAGAGAGGGGATAGTACTCCTCCTTGAGGTGTACCTCTTCTGGTAAAGCTTTTCAAGGAAGCGTGACCTGAAGTGGCATTAGTTACTCTACTAGTAAGTAGTTGTTTTATTAATGCTACTAGTCCCGTCTCTATGTTTAACTCTTTCAGTGCTTGTGTGATTGCGCGTGGATGGATGCAGTTGAAAGCGCCTGCTATGTCTAGAAAAGCAACCATCGCAGATTCTTTTTGGTTGAATGATTTCTCAATGAATCACATTAGTGTGTGGAGATCCATTTCTACGGATCTTTCTTTGCTGTACGAATGTTGAGATAGAGAAAGTTTAGACGGGTCTATAGTTGATCTTAGATGTAGATCAATGAGCCTTTCTAATGTTTTAAGTAGAAATGATGATAAGCTGATAGGTCTTAGATCATTGGGATAAACGTGGGAACTTTTTCCGGCCTTGGGGATAAAGACCACTTTGATTTGCTTCAAGTTTATTTATTTATTTAGTCACGTTAAGTACTAATGCTTAAGGTTTACAATTAAAGTATTACAATTTGTACATTAAGTTATGGATACCTAAATTGCAGCGTATACTAAGCTCTTGATTGTTTTTGTTTAAAGATTGTCATGAAAAAGATCAATAAGTTGATTGTATTTATTTCCTGTTTTAATAATTTGTTGAATAGGACCAAACATTAAATAATTGCGACGCATTGTTTTTATATAAAATTGGTTAATGTGTCTTAGGTTTCTTACATTAGTATTTATTTTAATATGGTTTAAAATATTTGGTAAATTAATAGATCCGTTTAAGAGTTTTTGACAAAAGCATAATCTAAGATATTCTCTACGTTTTGAAAGTAAAGGTAAGTCAATTTATTTCAACCTATTTACATAAGTTGGGAGGTTAAACCTGTCCGTCCAAGGGAGAAATCGTGGGCAAAACCTAAGGAATCTTCTTTGGATGGATTCAATTCTGTCTGTATGAACCTGATAATATGGAGACCACGCATATTCAAGCGTAGGACGAACGAAACTAATGAACAATAACTTTAAAACGCAAGGATTATCAAATTCACGTGCGAACTTTTTCACAAATCCAAGAACAGAGTTGGCCCTTTTAACAAATACATTAATGTGGGATTTGAAGTCTAAACAACAATCTAAAGTTACGCCAAGGTCAGATATATGACTTACACGGTTTAACACATTAAGGCTTAGTAAGTAGTTACTTATAAATGAGATCCTCTTGTGTGAAAATGTCATCACTTTACATTTACCGAAGTTTAAGAAGAGATGGTTATTATTGCACCAATTTACAAAACAGTCGAGTTTCTGTTGAAGCATTAACCAATCAGTTGAAGTATTTATAATTTTAAATATCTTAACGTCGTCAGCGTACATAAGAATGCGTGAAAATTTGAAACCAGCGGGCAGATCGTTCATATAGAGGACGAACAAAATGGGACCCAAGTGACTACCTTGAGGTACACCTCTAGCACGAAAAACACTTTCATGCTAGAGGACTTAAACAGAACTTTATACGATCTATCTTTTAAGTAAGATTCTAACCAACATACAAACTTGTTGCCGAATCCAAGCGATGATAGTATTTTTAGTAAAACAGTGCGTGAAAGCTTGTCGAAAGCTTTACTGAAGTCAGTGAAAATGCAGTCTACTTGTTAACATTAAGAGAAGGATTCAAGACAATACGTTCTGAAATCCAAAAGATTAGGTTAGGTTAAACAGGAGTGTGGTGAAAAGGACCACACAAACACTAGGCACCAAAACGGGCCAATCGCGATCCCCGGGGAACCAGTTGAACTTTACATTCAACAAGCAAAAACAACCCAAACATTATCCCCCGTGACACAGCCAAATTCCCTGTAAAAGCCAAGGAGGCCTTTGAAGTTTGTGCCGTCTACTTCTTCTAAGCTTTCGTAGAAATATTTCCCTAAAAATTTCCTGCGCATACGCGAAATTGCCTCACATTCGCACAGAATGTGTGCTATATCCTCAACCGCCTCTAGATCACTGCAGAAGCGACGAATATCCGTGACAGAAAGCCTGAACCTCTGCGTGTTTACGCATGAGGCAGTGTCCTGTCAGAATTCCTACTAAAGCCCTTGGCATGTCCCTGCTCAGTTTTAATAGTCCCTTCGATCCTTTTTCGTCCAGTCGTGGCCAGAGAGCCCTAGATACCCTGTGTCCAGTCAGACGAGACCACCTATGGTTGGCCATCGTTTTAATTTTCTTTTCAATAGTGCCTCTTGCTACGCAGAGGGGTGGTTTGATGTTAGAAACCTCACTATTTCCAAGGATCCCTCCTCTTCTTGCAAGCTCATAAGCCTGTTCGTTTCCCTCTATACCGCAGTGTACTGGCACCCAGCACAGCCTCACCCGGTTCTGACTGCACAATGCCTTAAGCATTGTGCGACAGCCCCTGACTATATCAGATTTGATGTTGATCGATTTCATTGCCTTGAGCGTAGCCTGGCTATCGATGTAAATGGCGATATCTCTGCCGGATATCGATCTCATCTGTATAGGCCAGGCCGCCCTTATTACGGCCAGAACCTCTGATTGGGAGACACTGCATGTATCTGGTAGTTTTAAGGATACTTTTAGTTCCGGGTCTTTTGAGAAGATACCGGAACCTGTTCCTACCCCTGTTTTCGAACCATCTGTATAAGTTGCAATTTCATTATGGCTGACATTGCACTATTTTCCCATTCCTCCCTCGCTGGATAAATGACTTCATACGTTGTGTCGAAGTCGACCAGGGAGGGAATTTCATACGTTAGAGTTGGATTGCCTTGCATTAGCTCCGACAGGATCGAGCCGTGTCCGTAGCTGTTGCTCTTGAAATAGTTTAAGTTTGTGAGCCGTATCGCACTATTGCCAGCAAGTTTTTTTATCTGTAGATCAAGCGGTGTTATGTGTAGCAGAGTGTTCAAAGCTTCCGTAGGTGTAGTACGGAGCGCACCTGTATACAAGCCGTTCCTTGTACCGCTGATAATTTTCCATAAACTGTTTTTCTGTTAGTTGCTTTCCACCAGACCAAGGCACCGTAAGTAAGTATGGGTCTTACCACCACAGTATACAACCAGTGGACCATGGCAGGTTTTAAGCTCCAAGTTTTCCCTACCGTTCTCTTGCAAATAAAAAGCGCATTATATGCCTTCTTGATTCTTTCCCCTACGTTAAGATTCCAATTCAGTTTTTTGTCCAGGATTACACCCAGATACTTCGCCGACTTCTGACAGGGATAATTCCACTCCATTTAACTTGGGGACCTTGAATTGCGGTATCTTATGCTTTTTTTTATATGTTTGAAGTTTATTCAGACTATAACAGCACAAAAATATATATAAAACTAATAAACAAAATTTTTTTTCAAGATAATAATTAGTTTAACAATAATGGCACTAAGCACTCAATTGTTTTTTTCAATAAATTATTAGGACCTGTGCTAAAATTTGTGTATATATATAGTTTAATTAAATTCTTAAGTAAATGTATAAATATTTTCTTTGGTTTTATACCAATTAGTTGTTCATAAACAATTTTTAATAAAAAGTTATTCTTAAAACTAAAAATAATACAAGGAATAATAATAAAAACAAAACGGAAAAAAGAAAAAAAAAACTAAATAACTAACCTTAATACTATAATTTATACTAATTTTTATTATTATTTATAACAAGTTTGTGACGAAATAAAGCAAACATTTAATTAAGACAAAAATATTTGCTCGAATTTAATTGGGTTTGCATATTTCTCTCCGTAGTAGCCATACTATACCTCCAGTTAGGGTGTGGTATACTCGAGTCTAAATTTGAATCGTATAGAAATTTTTTTATCTGTGGCCCTACGATATGCATGATAGAACACAGGTACGTTGTGACTGTCATTTATATACCCTAGGCTATCAAGATACATAATTAATACACTATCAGAACTGTGATGCAGTTTGTTTAATACAAACAACATCTGCAGCAGATATTTGCCAAGCAGAAAACTGCCAACACGGGCTCATCAGTTAGTGCAAGTGTTAGTGGTTAATAAATTAAATATAAGCTAACACCAAACACAAAACACTAAGAATTACAAAAAAGCAAATGATAGAAATATTATTATTACAACAGATAAAAATTAGTTGCGTTAACGCAAGCAAAAAAAAAAAAACATAAAAATAAAAGTATATTTAATATTTAAGACGAACAACACCGAAGCAGCCTCTTAAGTTTGGCTTTGTCCATGTCAAAGTCTAAAATACTGGTATGCACGTTGTAGGTGGAACACATACGGCTGATAGGCTCATTTTTCCCATAATTTGTTCTGTGCCGTGGAACGTGTAAAAGCTGAATTCTTCGGAGGTTATGAGAGCCGCCCTGAAATTTAAAGTTGATACTAGAAAAAAGGTCCGGTGCATCTATTAGACCTTGGACCAATTGCTGAATAAAATTCAAGTCATTATTTATCCGTCTTTGGGAGAGACTTTGAATGTTAAACAATTTAAGCCGGTCGAAGTATGAGGGGAGATTGAGTGGATCTTCCCATGGAAGTCCCCTGAGCGCGAGCCGAATGAATCTCCGCTGGATCGCCTCGATCTTATTCGTATGGCATACTTGCGATGGAGACCACACTTGTGAAGCGTATTCAAGGTGAGTACGAACAAAGCTATTGTAAAGGGAAAGCGTGACGTAAGGGTCATTAAATTCTTTAGACCCACGCTTAATAAAGCCAAGCATGCAATTTGATTTATTTACAATGTAGTTTATGTGTTTTGAAAAGTCAAGGTTTTGACTCAAGAAAACACCAAGATCCTTAAAATGTTCAACACGGCAAAGAGCATGCTCACTGATGGAGTAAGAGAATGTTGTTACGATACGCTTTTTAGAAAAAGTGATAACTTTACACTTAGCTGGATTGAGGAAAAGACCGTTTTTGTTACACCATGTAGCAAAGCTGTTTATATCAGTCTGAAGAAGAACATGGTCATCAGAACTCTTAATAGTTCTAGATATCTTCATATCGTCTGCATATGATAGAATTTCGCTATAAGCAACACACGAAGGCGCATCGTTTATAGCAAGAATGAATAAGAGTGGGCCTAGATGACTTCCCTGGGGAACGCCGGAAATGGCAGGAAAAGAAACTGAAAAAAGTCCTCTAAATTTAACTTGGTAAGATCTTAAATGAAGATAAGACATAATCCAACAGATGAAATTTGGTGGAAAGCCAAGAGAAGTAAGCTTAAAACCAATAATTTCATGCGAAATCAAATCGAAAGCTTTGGAAAAGTCGGTGTAAACGCAAACAACCTCGAAGCCATTTTCTACTGCATCAGAACATTTTCTATAAAACGATAAAAGGTTAGTTACGGTAGACCTATTTTTAACGAAACCATGCTGTTCTTTGCAAATTATGTTTCGGCATTAAAATATAAGGCTATCGCAAATTAATTTTTCAAACACTTTTGGAATGGTTGAAAGCTTAGCAATCGGCCTGTTAGCTTAGCAATCACATTTAACACCCTTTTTAAAGACAGGCGTAATAAATGAAAGTTTCCACATGGAGGGGAAGTGACCGGACGATAGCGAAAGTTTGAATAAATTTTGTAAGGGAGTGGCAAGTACATCCTTACAGTTTTTTAAAACGATAGGTGGTATACCGTCTGGACCAGTAGAACAATCGTCTTTAAGGCTAGATAAGAGCTCATAAACAGCTTCTAAATGTACTGGTATATCACAAAAATTAACTTGAGCAGATTCTGTGAGATATTAAAAATAATCAAAGTCGACAGTAAATGGAGAGTCTCTAAATGATTTGGAAAAGTGATCAGCGAAAAAATTGCATATCGTGCCAGGATCGTTGGAAGAACTGCCATTATATTTGAGAGTGGATGGATAGCCATCAACTTTTCTTTTAGAGTTAACAAACTCCCAAAATTCCCTGGGATTAGTTTTAAAATCTGAACCAATTTGAGAAACATAGTTATAATACAAACGCTCTGCGAGAGCATTGAATTCACTGAAATGAAACATGAAATTGTCAAGGTCAAATGTACTCAAATTCGTGATGTACTTTTTCCATGCTTTATGGCGTTTATTACGTAAGACTTTCAGTTCCTTGGTATACCATGGGTGGCTGAAGTTAGAGTTCTTGCTTTTCTTTATAGGTATAGTATTACTGATACAGGTATTGAGAATAGAATAAAATTTATCTACAGAGTGCTCAAGGTCACTGGAGCAAACTATATTAGAAATACCGGGTTTATTCAGTTCGTCAGATAGTGTGTGAAAGTTAGCCTTTCGGAAGTCAAAAGTGTATGAACAGTCAAATGAGTGGACATTCTCATGTATATGACAGTTCAAGTCAAGAAAAACATCCAACGGGGGATGGTGAGTATCTATCTTAGTAATGTTGCATTGGAATTTACAAGCAACAGTACTAATTGCGTCAGAAGTAAAGACCAAATCGAGTATTCGATTATTAATGTTTTTTATACAGCTTACTTGCTGTAAGTCAAAAGAAATAATGTAAAACCCTCGGGAGGAATGTGTCCCGCTTCAATTGCTCTTTTATAAAAAGCAAAATTGCCATATAAAGCTGGCTGGTTGTTTTCGATAATATTTGCAGACCGAAGAAAATGGTTTCTTATTAGATTTATGATAAACACATCAATTCACATAATCCCTGCTTCATCGTATATATTTTTGTTAGATATAAAATGCAGATAGTCACTCTCGGCGGATCTATATTTCCCCAAACATGCACGAAGACATTTTCTTTCGAATATTCGTAATTTTTCCATAACTGATGGGCTAATTTTGAACCATATGGGACAGCCGTAAGTCAATATTGGTCTGATCAATGTTAGATAACATATAATTTTTATATCAGCAGTGAGATGAGTGGAGTAAAACAGCCTTTTTAGGCTCATAAATGCGGCTCTGGATTTTTTAAGTTGTATTTTAAAATGATCGTTTAAATACAAATATTGATCTAAATTAACGCCCAAATACTTTACACTCGTAGAGATTTTGAGTTGCGAATTGCTATTTTTTTTGATAGGTTTGATAGTGAGAGACGAACAAGTTCCGCTATTATTCAAACTATTATACATTTTTAAATTTTTCCAATTCTTCCTTAAATCACGATTTCCTTTATTTAAAACTGTCCTATATAATATAGTTTCACATTTTGCCAAATTAATTTCAAGTTTCCAATCAGAAAAGAATTTTTGTAATTCATTGAACATATTTTGGAGACTGCTGTTAATCATACATACTTTTGAACTAGAGAAGTACAAAATTATGTCATCGGCGAAGGCTATAGTACCCTCCATGTTTTTCAAAAAATCACATATATAAGCTAAATAAAGGGGGTGCATTTACTGTTCCTTGTTGCAATCCATTCACTATTATAAATATTCTGTTTGTTGTCTCACACCATTTGTTACAACAAATTTTCTGCCGCGAATCATATTAGATATCATTTTTATTAAAAAAATTGGAAACCTATATCTAATTAACTTTGCTATAAGGCCATCTAGCCAGATTTTATCAAATGTTTTTTCAAGATCTACTAAGCATGCCCCAGTTGATGGTTTACTCACTAACTTCCAGGTTACATCAGAAACTAATTTGTTTATTGCGTGAATTGTCGAATGATGCCTACGGAATCCAAACTGATTTTCTGGTATAAGACCCCTTGATTCACAATTGTGCTGAATTGCTTTACTTATAAGAATTCCGAATATTTTTCCGACATTTGAAAGGAGGCTTATCGGCCTATAATTTGACGGGTTTGTTGGATCCTTGTTTTTCTTTTCAATAGGAAAAACCTTGGCTATTTTCCAGCATTCAGGAAAGTATTGATTGTTTAGTGAATTGTTGAACAAAATACAAAATTTTCTTACAATATCAGGTTAATGTTTTAATGCAATGTTTGGAATTTCATCTAGACCAAAAGATTTTTTATTGTTTAATTTTGAAAAAATATCACCTAAATCTTCAGGAGTTGTGAAATAACTGCCCAATTCCTCATCACTAAGCTCGTCTGATTTCGAATTCATGCTAAAATGTACCTCGGGTATTGTGTCAGAATTTTGTTCCTCAAAATTTAATATTTCGTTCTGAATATTAGTTACATTAACAGAACGGTCAGAAATGGAACAGTGAATTTTTTCAAAATGAGATCCTATAAGATTTAGTTTTTGCTTGTTGTTGCTAACCAAAAGTTTGTTACCGTATCTGTTAGTGGCAGAAGTATTGATTTCAGCACTATGTAAAAGTTCTGTTCCAACATTATCATCATTAACCTTTAGTGTTGGTATCGTTATTTGGCCTTTTGGGTAATATCAATCACCTCTTGCCTATTTCTTACCACGAAAGTGGGTAAATTCCCTCTATTACAAATGTTGAGGTCGAAATATATAATAAAATCATATAAACACTCACCTCTTGCATATATGTCGCTGCTTTTCCATTGTGAATGATGGGCATTAGCGTCGCAGCCCATCACCAGCATGCAATCAGTTTGTGTTGCCAAGTCTCTAAGTTTTTCCGGGATGACCACCTCGGAGTCATAAGGGAGATAGATTGAGGTCAGACAAAGTGGTTTGCCGCCTTCTCTCTCCCATACTGCAATTTTCTAAAAGAAATGCCTTTAATTGTTTTTTGATTAGGATGCAAGTCCTGATCTTACCTATTGTCCTGAAGAACAAGTTGTAGCCTTTTAGCCTGAGTCCTCGGATCGTGTTCTCCTTATCGATCCAGGGCTCTTGAATTAGTGCGGCTGTTACGTCCTGCCTGGTGATATGCTCGACCAGACAGGTCGTCGCTACCCTACTGTGGTGCAGGCGAAAGAAATCTACCGACAGTTTGTTTCCACAAGCTACAACCTTCCGGCCGCCCTCCCAACCAGCACCATCGAATTGAAGCTCCTCGTTTACTGCGGTGGATAATTCCTTCCACAGGGCGCCCTGGAACTTCTCCTCGATGTTTTTCCACTGGTCGATTGTCAGACGACCGCAGGGTTTCAGCTCGCTTACCACAGCAACAAGAAGCTCGTCATTTGGGTCGCTTCGTATATGTTGTTAATGTGTACATTCCCCCCGATAGTCCGGTTGAAATTTATTCTGAGCTTGCTAAGGCCCTTGAGTTTATATTTTATTTAGCCTGTGGACAAAGTACGGTATTGCTCTTTGGGGATTTTAACCTTTCTGCTTTGAAATGGGTCTTATCTAATGATGTTTCGCATTTCATTCCTCATATTTCGTCACCACATGCAGCACTTAACAAGTTAGATAACATTATTTCTTTTGACTTACAGCAAGTAAGCTGTATAAAAAACATAAATAATCGAATACTCGATTTGGTCTTTACTTCTGACGCAAATAGTACTGTTGCTTGTAAATCCAAGTGCAACATTACTAAGATAGATACTCACCATCCCCTGTTGGATGTTTTTCTTGACTTGAACTGTCATATACATGAGAATGTCCACTCATTTGACTGTTCATACACTTTTGACTTCCAAAAGGCTAACTTTCGCACACCATCTGACGAACTGAATAAATCCGATATTTCTAATATAGTTTGCTCCAGTGACCTTGAGCACTCTGTAGATAAATTATATTCTATTCTCAATACCTGTATCAGTAATACTATACCTATAAAGAAAAGCAAGAACTCTAACTTCAGCCACCCATGGTATACCAAGGAACTGAAAGTCTTACGTAATAAACGCAAAAAAGCATGGAAAAAGTACATCACGAATTTGAGTACATTTGACCTTGATAATTTCATGTTTCATTTCAGTGAATTCAATGCTCTCGCAGAGCGTTTGTATTACAACTATGTTTCTCAAATTTGTTCAGATTTTAAAACTTATCCCAGGGAATTTTGGAAGTTTGTTAACTCTAAAAGAAAAGTTGATGGCTATCCATCCACTCTCAAATATAATGGCAGTTCTTTCAACGATCCTGGCACGATATGCAATTTTTTCGCTGATCACTTTTCCAAATCATTTAGAGATTCTCCATTTACTGTCGACACTTATTATTTTAAATATCTCACAAAATCTGCTCAAGTTAATTTTTGTGATATACCAGTACATTTAGAAGCTGTTTATGAGCTCTTATCTAGCCTTAAAGACGATTGTTCTTCTGGTCCAGACGGTATACCACCTATCGTTTTAAAAAACTGTAAGGATGTACTTGCCACTCCTTTACAAAATTTATTCAAACTTTCGCTATCGTCCGGTCACTTCCCCTCCATGTGGAAACTCTCATTTATTACGCCTGTCTTTAAAAAGGGTGTTAAATGTGATATTGTGAACTACAGGCCGATTGCTAAACTTTCAACCATTCCAAAAGTGTTTGAAAAATTAATTTGCGATAGCCTTATATTTTACTGCTGAAACATAATTTGCAAAGAACAGCATGGTTTCGTTAAAAATAGGTCTACCGTAACTAACCTTTTATCGTTTTATAGAAAATGTTCTGATACAGTAGAAAATGGCTTCGAGGTTGATTGCGTTTACACCGACTTTTCCAAAGCTTTCGATTTGATTTCGCATGAAATTATTGGTTTTAAGCTTACTTCTCTTGGCTTTCCATCAAATTTCATCTGTTGGATTATGTCTTATCTTCATTTAAGATCTTACCAAGTTGAATTTAGAGGACTTTTTTCAGTTTCTTTTCCTGCTATTTCCGGCGTTCCCCAGGGAAGTCATCTAGGCCCACTCTTATTCATTCTTGCTATAAACGATGCGCCTTCGTGTGTTGCTTATAGCGAAATTCTATCATATGCAGACGATATGAAGATATCTAGAACTATTAAGAGTTCTGATGACCATGTTCTTCTTCAGACTGATATAAACAGCTTTGCTACATGGTGTAACAAAAACGGTCTTTTCCTCAATCCAGCTAAGTGTCAAGTTATCACTTTTTCTAAAAAGCGTATCGTAACAACATTCTCTTACTCCATCAGTGAGCATGCTCTTTGCCAAGTTGAACATTTTAAGGATCTTGGTGTTTTCTTTAGTCAAAACCTTGACTTTTCAAAACACATAAACTACATTGTAAATAAATCCAATTGCATGCTTGGCTTTATTAAGCGTTGGTCTTAAGAATTTAATGACCCTTACGTCACGCTTTCCCTTTACAATAGCTTTGTTCGTACTCACCTTGAATACGCTTCACAAGTGTGGTCTCCATCGCAAGTATGCCATACGAATAGGATCGAGGCGATCCAGTGGAGGTTCATTCGGTTCGCGCTCAGTGGACTTCCCTGGGAAGATCCACTCGGTCTCCGCTCATACTTGGACCGGCTTAAATTGTTTAACATTCAAAGTCTCTCCCAAAGACGGATAAATAAGGACTTGATTTTTATTTATGACATATTAGCAATTGGTCCAAGGTCTAATAGATGCACCGGACCTTCTATCTAGTATAAACTTTAAATTTCGTGGAGGCTCTCATAACCTCCGAAGAATTCAGCTTTTACACGTTCCACGGCACAGAACAAATTATGGGAAAAATGAGCCTATCAGCCGTATGTGTTCCACCTACAACGCACATACCAGTATTTTAGCATTGACATGGACAAAGCCAAACTTAAGAGGCTGCTTCGGTGTTGTTCGTCTTAAATATTAAATATACTTTTATTTTTATGTTTTTTTTTGTACTTGTGTTCGTAACTAATTTTTATCTGTTGTAATAATAATTTTTCTATCATTTGCTTTTTTGTAATTCTTAGTGTTTTGTGTTTAGTGTTAGTTTATGTTTAATTTATTAACCACTAACACTTGCACTAACTGATGAGCCCGTGTTGGTAGTTTTCTGCTTGGCAAATTTCTGCTGCAGATATTGTTTGTATTAAACAAACTGCATCACAGTTCTGATAGAGTATAATTAAGCCCCCACACCGGCGTCATAGAAGATGGCGCTCACGACAAGGCGTCTGCCACTTGGAGGAATCCAAAAGATTCGTAGTGGTAGTTTTGCTTTTAACAAATCGATACTGACAATCATTAACAATAGCTTTGACATTAAACATTAAAGTATCACAGATGAGGGATTCAAACAGCATTGGTATGGCGGACAATTCGCAATTGGTCTATAATTAGCAACATCGTTCCTTGATCCTTTTTTGTGAGTAGGAATAATAAAAGCGTGCTTCCACAAGTCAGGAAATATATTAGAACAAATGATTTATTAAAGAAAAAAAGAAATTTATTAAAAAGAAAAGCACATTTTTTAAGGATGGCGGATGGTAGGCCATCTGGACCAGCGGAATAGCTTTCTTGAAGTTTACTTATTAAACATCTGCAATGAATGTCTTGAAATCAGTTACAAGACATTCATTTTTATCCAGGTATCTTACGCACTGCACACAAATTTTGAAACCTCAAGTGAATGGATCACTTACTATTTATTTTCTTTATGAGTATTGCACTCATTGACAATAAAACAATTAGTTCAGTGCACCTACGTACAGTGAATGAATAGTGCACTCAGTGCACCCACTCCAACGTAATATGTAACTTTACTGCCATTTATTTACCTTAATAATGGAAGAGGACTTAATATTTAAGTCAAAATCATTATCTGGTCTATTAATAAGATATATTAATTTAAATTACATTAATTACATTTGAGGAAACAAAATCTTGAAAAATATAACGCGAATTATATACTAATGAAATTGGTTTGAATGGGTGCACTAATTGAAATGAGTGCACTCATATAAACAGTGCACTCAGTGTCTTTTAAGAGTTAAAGTTGTGCATGTTCTGTTTCAAGCAAGCACCCAAGTGAACAAATAAAACCAAGCAGTGTTCTTATTTTGGTGTAAGCTAACGGAGTAGTGTACAGTAACTGTCTCTTTTGACATAGACCTCATTCAAACACAAGTCTAGAACGCATAATTTTACTGAATAGAGTGCAATGAAGTACTGCACACGTTTGAAAGGATGAAATGAGTACATTCATGCAGACCTTTATTACTTATAGCCGGCAAGAGAACTGTTTCATCTATAGAGAAGTCTATACCCTAAAAGTGAGAGTATTGTACAGAATCCGTAGTTAAGCTGGTATGAATCGTCCAGTTAGTATTGTTAGTATTATTAGTAGGAATAGTCGGAATTGTATCATTAGTAGTGTTAGTATCATTCAAAATGTCATTAAAGGCAGTCTCAAAGAAGTTGGCAAATAAATTTGCAATGACTAATAAGTCTTGACTAAAAAAGTTGTTAAGCTTCATAATGCTTGGAAGACCATCAGCCTTAAGTTTTGATTTAACTAAAGCCCAGAATTTCTTTGGTTCATTTTTAGATTTAGTTCGGGATTGTTAATATAATTAATACATGATTGGACTAAACTGGTATTGAAATGGTCTCTACATTCACAATATTTGAGGTAATCATCGTAAGTGTTCGAATGAGTATATACAGACCATGCTTTGTTCCTTATAATTTTTAGGTACTTCAATTCATAACTTAACCAAGGAAGAGAACTTGTGCAATTCTTAACGAAAGAGATGGGGACACATTAAAGAAAACAATTAAATAATTTAACATAAAACACATTAACCATGTCATTAAGAGAAGTACAGTCATTAAAAATGTTAATCCAATCGCAGGAAGATAATAAGGAATTATGAAGTTCGAAATTAGTTTTTTTGAAATCAAACTGCAATTTTTTTCTAAAATACTTAGTTCAGCTGGGCCGTGTACTTTCAGTTAAACTGAGAGGGCAGGATGGTGGCGGTCTTCTTTAACGAGTCTGTCTTCAGCGTAGTTCACAGAGGTGTTGCTTAGGCTGTTAGTGAAAACAAGATCCAGAGTTTTTCCAAAACGGTTCTTAATGTGGTTGACTTGGTAGGCTCCTAGTGATGCAAACCCATCGACAGCCGATACATTATTTGCACATAATGCACCATCATCGTCGAAAGAGAAAGTCCACTTTAAGTTTTTAAGTTTGAAGTCACCGAAGAATAAAATTTCGTCCCTCGGGTCCAGTGCGTCCGTAATCGACTCGATGCAGTCCATTATACGTTGGTACCGGGCATCTTGGGAGGCAGGTGGAATATATGTAGCCACCAAGTATAGAGAGCGTTTCGGAAATGTTATACCTTAACGCAAATTATTTCGTAGACAACGTTATAATATTTGCTAATCAGCTCACTAGCAAATTCCTTTTTTATTGCAATAAGCAATCCTCCACCGACTGTGGTTTCGTCAGTATCTTTGTGTCTGTCTCTTCGGAAGACTTCAAAACTCAAGTCAAAAAGTTCCGTGTTTATAAATGATTTGTTAAGCCATGTTTCCGAGAGTATAAAAAAGTCGTGTTGAAGTTTATGGGTGTTAAGGTAAACTTTTTGGGTTTTTGTGCGTAGTCCATTTACATTTTGGGAGTAAATTAAAATCGTCTGTGTGAGCGGTAGCGGGAATATTTGTAGTACCTTGTCGTTAGTTGAGGAAAAGGAGATTTTATTTTTGTAAAACTCGTGAATTATAAGTCCGGAAGGCCAAGTAGCAGTATCGTTTATTGATTTAAAAAGTGATTCCTTAACGTGAATTTTGAAGGAAGAGTATTTTTTATAAGCTCTCTCTTTGTTTAAGTTTCTCGATGAAAGTTGAGTTGTCAAGGTCACATATAGAAGACAAATGGTCTCTTACATCGTAAATGGTGGTGTTGGGGCACAGTTTAGAGACGAAAACGCATTTCATCCCTTCGACAACTTTCAAACCACTTGTAATTGGGGAAGTCCGAATAGATGGTCCAGGAAGCTGGCTACTATTTGTTTTAAATGGGTTGTTTATAGGTCTTGCAGCTGTAGGAAACGAAACTGCTGACTTCAGGCGCTTAGACAGTAAATTGGAGCATGTAGTTTGACTCTTGCGTTTTCGCGAAGTATCGCTAGTGGATGGGCTGTATAATTGTTGTTCTGGTTCTGTGGTTTTAGATAAATGTGTTAGGTTGTTAACCGTATTAGTATGTGTTGCGTCAGTATTTTCCGGAATATTCATGATGACTGGCGTTGAATCTACAGTGGCGAGCGAAGTAATTTTAACAGGAACGTTTGGTGGTGGAGATAATGACAGAACAATTTCATGTAGTATATTTATGGTATCAAACAGCTGTTTAATAAGTTTACTGTTTTCGTCAATTTTCTTATTCAGGTGAGCAATTTTCAAAAAGTTAAGTCGCAGAAATGATGAATATTGTTGTTCTTTATCATATTTTCATAACATACTTCTTCTAAGTTACAACATTTATAGTGAAACTATTTAACACATACTCCACTGCACAAAACATAACGCTCATTTGTTCCTACTTCTAGTCCGCAAGATTTACAGGCCATTCTACAAATTTTCGACTAGTGGCAACGCTGGTGAATATATTGCTTCCGAGATTAAACACAGGGGGCATAGTTGTGTGCACAAGTGCTGCTAATTCACGATAGATGGCGCTCTCAGGTTAATGAACAGCTGTCTCTTGACGATAGATTTCCGATTTCTCGATGAATAATCTTAATTTATGTTATTTAAGGTAAATCCGAACTCACCGAAAATGTGATTTGGATAAAAAAATGCCAGGATCAATATGTTTTGCAAAATATTAGCATAGAACAACAGACGAGAAGATACAAGACTAAAACGAAGCAAAAAGCGGGGACCAGTATAAAAGTCTGACTACACTCACCACTCAACTTATTGGAAAGACAGCCTTTGAAAATGGTCTCCAACCAGGGGGTAATCAAGTCGGGAGTTTGTTGAAGCTCGGCCGTCAAGTTCTGGTGACTTGTAGGGACTGATGCTATTTATAGCCCACATGATGTTATGACGCGTTATCAGAGAGTTCGGATTACTAATAGGCGTAGCCCTTGCTTGGCTTGGACTTGGGCAGTCTGGTGAGTGCCCCCCCGGGAAATGGGTATCTACCAGCTGTTTCAAGGATAATGTCCACGTATCATCTGCCTTTTTGAGAAAGCTAGAGACATTGGGACAGGTTAAGAGAACTTTTCCGAGCCTGGATGCTTCCGCGGATTCTTTAATCTTTTCGCAGAATTTCTTCCACGTGGACCTTTTCGCTTTCCTAAGTTCAGTTTTAAAAGATTTTAGAGATTCTTTATAGGCGTCCCAGTCTTGAGTCTCTCTTCTGGATTCCTTGCCTTATTAAACTTCCTTCTGCAAATTTTCCTAGGGCTCTTTAAGTCCGCATTTCACCAAAGCGGTTGTGGCATCTTCTCAGGTTTTTTCAGTGGACAAGCTTTTTCAATCGCCTTGTTATGGGTGTTTGTAATCTCATCTACCTGGTTGTCTAACTCCCTGGTATTGTGAGGTGTTGCAGAAAGTTGATTGGGCAAGGAAAGAGAGAAGATACACTTATAACGAGCCATATCGTTTTTCTGTAATTCCTATATGCAGGTTGCGGTTGCGGGCAGTCATTTTGGATTGAACATAGGTATCTGTGGTTTAAGAAGGAGTGAGTTATAGAAACCCTCCAGTTTGTTATAACTTGAGATAGATTGTTTGAGATAAGAGTGAGATCTATAACTTCTTGGCGATTTTTTATGATGATGGTGGGGTCATCGCCTTTGTTGCAAATCTCTAGGTTGTTCAGAAGGATGAAGTTTAGTAGTGACTCACCTCTATCATTGGTGTCTGAGCTGCGGTTTCAGGAGTTTTTGCCCTTCTTCCATTACCGTATCTGGATCTAGCTCCAGAGTAAGGAGTGAAGAGGACAAGTCAGAAACACTCCGAGCTTGGTGTAATACACGTCTCCGAGGGTGCAGAGATGTTGGATTCTGCGACAGTAGGGTTCGTGACCTTTTCTCTAGCCTCTTCCGAGGTGGTCGGCGCAGATAGGTCACTCTTCGTCCTGTAGATTTTTAGCGGTACCTTCTCAAAGCCGAAACTGATTTTATGATCGGCCTTTTCCAGAGGCACCAGAGATTTCTCGTTAATCACAATAACTGCGATCCTGTAGGAGTCCTTCGGCTCCTCTAGTCTGCCGATTTTCATGCCTTGATCAGTCTCAAAATCGATTGCGGATCCTCTGATTCGATGGGCAGGCGGATGCGCGCTCTTGGCCTGTTAGGGATCTGGTCCACTGACAGAACTTCCAGGCGTGCACCCGGCTAGAGCTCTCGTATCCTCGGGATCGCCAGTTTAGGTAGGTCGAGTGACCATTGGTCAGCGCAGGCAAGTAGTTTGACTAGGGGAAATAATTCGTGTAGAAGCGAATTTTGGCATAGTTGTAGAGAAAGGTGTCCTGAAAGACAAACCGAAAATACTCGGGGGTGGGGGCGGAGCTAACGGGTGGGCGGGGCCTTATAAATAAATAAATAGAGTGGCGCAACAGCTCGATGTGAACCAGGGCCAACTTCTCAACAATGTATGCTGTGTGTGTTAATATCTTCACATACAAGGGGACCTACAATTTTTTGCCGAATCCGAAAGGCACTCTGAGAAGTTTTTCAAGACAAATGATACTCTCGGAGGGCTTGTCAGACCCTCGCGGAGGTGGGGACCGGGAAAAAGAACAAGTCTTTTTTTCAGGTGACGATGGCAGGATTCGAAACCAGACCTCCGGCGTAGTAAGCACATACACTAACCACTACGCCACGGCACCCCCACGCGGGGCCTTAAAGGTGCCTTTTTTCAATTTTTGACAAATATCTCGAAAACTATAGCTTCCAGCGAAAAAATGTTGACTATTAAATACTTTTTCGGTGGGACGAATACTAAGTAGATACAGAGGTGGGAAAAAGACACTTTTAATTAAAGTGAATTTTATCGTGAAAGATTGAGACGGATATTTTTATATACTTTTATTAACAACGCATTGTCTTCGAAATTTAAAGAGTATTCAAGGTTCAGCGTCATGTGTGTCTTCAACTTGTGGTGCATTGTTGCCAAAGCCAAAGCATACCCACAACCAGCCGTGCACCGACAAATTATCCTGTGGATATCCTCCCGTGCCGGTGCATTTTTTCTTCAAGATATTCTGTGGATGTGGAAAGTGGGTGCGGTAGATCCAATTCAGAGCTGCAAATATTTCCAGAATCAAACGGAATGGTATACCGTTGGTAACCTTTTTTCTATTTATTAACTCACCATCAAAAAAAAAATACAGCACTATACACGTTAGAGAATGCTTATAAGCTAGAGATCACGGTTGGGGTTGGGAACATTATAATACGTGATGGGTGCAACAACCCAGTTTCCTTAATTGGTCACAGAATGGGTGGATCTGGACTGAAAGATGTTCTATGCTTAGTTTTTGCCGCATAATTAGATGGTAAGGTTAGGTCCTATTTTATGGAAGCAGCAAATGTCTGAGAGGAATAAAATAGGGTTATTTTGAGGGTTATGTGTGTTGCCAAAAATGGGAAAACTTTTTCAGACAAACTAGTAGTAGAAGTGGGTTGCCATGGCGTAGTGGTCAGTATGTGCGCTTACTACGCCAGACATATGGCTTACTACGCCAGACGTATCGTAATCCTACCGTCGTCACCTGAAAAAAAGGCTCGTCTTTTATCACGGTTCCCACCTCCGCGAGGGTCTGACGAACTTCTCAAAGTGCCGTTCGGATTCGGAAAAAATTGTAGGTCCCATTGTATGTGACAACACTTACTTTACTTACTTACTTAAGGTAGCGCTACAGTCCGTGGTGGACCTGGGTCTCAGCTAACAAGCTTCGCCAGCCAGCTCTGTCTCGAGCTAGCCGCCTCCAGTTTCGCACGCGAAGTTGGCTGAGGTCCCCTTCCACTTGCGTGCGCCACCTGAGTCTCGGTGCTCCTCTACCGCGCCGTCCCTGCGGTGTGGATTCGAAGATTTTCCGGGCCGGGGCGTTGGTGTCCATCCGCTCTAGATGACCCAGCCATCGTAGACGTTGTGTTTTGACTCTTTTGGCTAGGTCGGTATCGCTGTACAGCCCGTACACTTTGGTGTTATATCTCCTCCTCCACTCTCCGTTTATGCAGACGGGACCGTAAGTCGTCCCAAGAATATTCCTCTCTAAGCAGCTTAAAGTATTTTCATCCGCCTTTGACAGGGTCCATGCTTCTGCACCGTAAAGCAGAACTGGGATGATGAGGGTCTTATACATGGACACTTTAGTTGCTCGAGAGAGGGCTTTGCTACTCAATTGCCTCCTTAGCCCAAAGAAACAGCGATTGGCAAGAGTTATCCTTCGTTTGATTTCAGCGCTGGTGTCATTGTCTGAATTTATAGCGGAACCCAGGTAGACAAAGTCCCTAACTACCTCAAAATTATAGCTGTCGATGGTAATGTTTTGTCCAAGACGTCGATGTTGGGTGTCTTTTCTTGATGACAGCATATACTTGGTTTTTCCCTCATTGACTGCTAAACCCATATTCGCCGCTTCCGTCCCAATACTCACGAAGGCTTCACTGACATCACGCTTTGTTCTACCGATTATGTCAATGTCGTCTGCGTATGCAAGTAGTTGAACGGACTTTTGAAAGATTGTACCTCTGGTGTTGGCGCGAGAGTTCTGCACAATTCTCTCAAGTATGATGTTAAAGAAGTCGCATGACAGCGCGTCGCCTTGTCTAAATCCTTTTTTGACATCAAAGGGGTCGGTGAGGTCTTTGCCGACCTTGACGGAACAGCGTGAGTTTTCCATCGTCATCCTGCACAGACTGACGAGTTTGGCAGGGATGCCAAAACTAGACATTGCGCTATATAGCTCGTCTCTATAGATGCTGTCATACGCGGCCTTGAAATCGATGAAGAGGTGGTGTGTATCGATTTGGAATTCCTGGGTTTTCTCCAAGATCTGCCGCAGTGTGAATATTTGATCGATGATGGACTTTCCTGGCCTAAAGCCACACTGATATGTGACAACACACACAGCATATATTGTTGAGAAGTTCACCTCGTGCTGTTGCGCTACTCTATTTACTTATTTAATAGAAGAAGTAGTTAGTATAGAAGTGTATCATCATCGAAAACACAAAGATCACCGGATGAAAGGTTCAGGTGGCTTGCTGCAAGGAAGAGGAATTATTGTTTTTTTGCTCTCGCAATGAACTTGCGAATCACTGGGTAGCACTGCCATACGCGCTTCATTGGAGAAGGTCGCAGGAATCCTGCTTTAAAGTGGGTAGCTTTTTACTGTTGGCATCAATTTCAACAAGAGCACAACAGGGATCAGGAACAGTTGGATTAAGCTGCTATAGGTATATCCAAATATTTCACTAATTGGCGAGTGTATAGACTTTGTAGCCCTTCTAAGGATTGGCGTCACCATCTACCGGTCACCATCCGGACCTTATAGTTAGTCCTCCATTAACTTGGTTCCGGCACTCAAGTTTCATCGACTTAGTAGAGCATAGGTAGAGTGTTAGGTTAAATAAGTTTGTTGTTCTCGAAAAAAAGGTCTAGGTTCGAATCCCCGGTCGGTTTCGAAGACTTTTTTTTTCCTTTTATTTTGTTTGTTCTTTGCCTTTGTTGGCTTTTTATACCTCATCCCATAGGATAGGAGGTATATTAAGTTTGTCACAAAGTTTGTAACACGGTGAAATAATAATGGTAGAAACCCAAGACCTTAAGGGCATATGATCGAGACCAAATTCTGAATCGAATGAGCCATGTCCGTCCGTTCGTCCGTCTGTATGTCACATGTTTTTAGGCCTTAAATTTTGAGCTAGGGTGATGAAACCTCGTACGTAAGGTGCACGTCATGCGAAGTAGTACAAGTTTAAAACATTTTTGAAATCCACCCAAAGACACGCTTACAATCGGTCTAAATGTGCAACTACCTCCAGAGTTTTCAAAACTGTAAGACGTTTTAAAAGGCTGAAATTTGACATTTTGCATCTCTTAGTGAATGTAAGTCACAAAAAAGACAAATTTAATTGGTAAACCTCCTTTAGTGGGCGTGGCGTCTATTTTAAGGGTAAATTTTCAAATGCAGTTTACTCAATATTTTTGTTCGAAATTGAAAAAAAAAATTGCGTAAAATTTTATGTAGAAAACGCTTAGTTCCACATTTTGTTCATACAAGACTTTGGGCCCCGCCCACATTTGGAGGCAGAATTGAAGAAAAACCTAAAATTTTCGACTAGCCTTGAGCCTTATTTAGGAAAGCATGAAACAAAAATAGTAGCAGGATAGGTAAACATAACTTCTGTCCAGATTTCGTTTATATAATGCAAAAATCTTGATTTAATGTTGATAATTATTGTTAATATTATATCTTAAGTTTCGTTCATTATATATATATATTTTTTTTTTTTTAATTTTTTACGTTATTATGGAATTATTTTCTTTCTAATTATTACGTCATGTGAAGTTTTTTGTTAAGTAGTATGTACTGATTGACACCCCACATCAGAACTTAATTTTGCACCTATATTATGTATTTATTTTGAAGTGTTATTCAACACTAACTTGAACCTATAGTTCGCGTTAACGAATGCCTACTATTATTCTCCCATTTCTCTTTATACCGCTGAAAACATTGTTAGATTAATTAAGTTCTGCTTTTTGGAATGAATGAATAAATAAAATGAAATGAAATGAAAAATGAAAATAAAAAGTTTTTAGCCAGCCCCAGGGGTCGATTTTTCAAAAATATTGAATTTGAACCAAAAAATTGCATTTTTACGTACATTTAAGTGCAACTTGGAAATATCTAGTTTGTAATTAGGGGCGGTTGGACCACGCCCCTTTTCGAAGTTTGCGTTACTTATAAATGCATTATATATAAATTATGTGGGATAGGATGGGGTATTCAACGGTCCGTTTTACGGACTGTAACTTCTGCGTACACATTGTAGCACTTACTCACTGGTTTTTACTCGAAATGGCCTGCTCGGCCGAAAAATGTTGCGATAGCAAAGTCAATGCGCCTCTCTTTACATGCCATGGTCCGTGTTGTAACCACTTTCATGCTAAATGCATTGGCTCAAGTGCATCATTTCTGGAAAAAGTCAACTCATCTGAAGTGGCTTTCTGGTATTGTCAGCCTTGTCGTGAGATTTCCCTGTTCCAACTGTCTTTTAAATTGTCATCCTTTAAGCATGACATCAAAAAACTTTCGAAGAATTTCAATGACTTGCTTGATAGTTTTAATTCTGCTGTGATTAACGTCTCATCGTTTCCCAGTATAAGTTATTCTACTGATGTAGCTACTGAAACAGATCCTGACCCCCCTTCTTCATCTTTTAACATTTCTCAGAAAGTCGACGTCTCTACCTCGACAGACGCTCTTCCTCCATCTCCTTGCTTATCTGTGTGATTAACTACTGACGATATCGCTTCCATATCGTCGGCAGCCCCTTTGGCTGTGCTAAGCCCCATCTCGGAAAACGCGAGTCACCAGACTAAAACCGTATCAAATCTCGAGCATAAACGTTTTAACTTAAGGAACCGAAATAAGAAAGCAGCCATTGAGATCTCTTCGAACTCATCACCCCCGTTAATAAGCTGTGCTCTTCAAGGTGTTACAGCCTCTGTTTCTAGCTTACCCACTAATTCTTTACAATCTGTGCCTAAACCAAAATTAATCTTTTTTTCTACGCTTAAACCAGAAACTACTGCTGATGAAGTTATT
Organism: Neoascia interrupta; assembly: GCA_947623515.1. Lineage (NCBI taxonomy): Eukaryota > Metazoa > Arthropoda > Insecta > Diptera > Syrphidae > Neoascia > Neoascia interrupta. The sequence goes on from OX392463.1 coordinate 92,415,635, forward strand.
CGTCATCTTGTTTTACAAAATATCGTACCTACTGATTCTGTTATCAAATGCACGAAGCTCAGTAAGCCATACAGCTTTGTGTCCTCTTTTAAATTAGTATCTCCAACCGCTCTTTTTGATTCGATTTGTAACAGCACAATCTGGCCAACTAACACTCTGGTCAAGGAATTCACATATCGATCCACAAAGGCTAAGCCACAAAGTAATTTTCCAAAAAAACTCAGCAGAAGACTTAGTTCTTTCTACCAAAATGTGAGATCCATTCGAAGTAAACATAAAACAGATGAAATTTTTAAAAACTCGATGGTTTTTCCTCACGACGTCATTATTTTGACCGAAACTTGGGTTAATGCTAGCACTACCGACGCTGAACTCTTCAACAATGAGTTCTTTGTATATAGAAAAGATCGTCATAAAGGCGATTTAATTGCTTTAGGCGGGGGGATTCTTACCGCTGTTAGAAAACACATTACATCCGGAAAAGTAATTTTTCCATTTACTCTAAAAGTCGAGTTCGTTTGCGTCAAACTTGAATTCCCACCTTATTACTTATATGTTGTCAACACCTACATACCCCCAGATAGTCCAGTCGAAATTTATTTGGAGCTGGCAACAGCCCTTGAATATGTATTTCCTCCCCCCAAAGTGCGCTTAATAAACCAGATCATATAATTTCGTTTGACTTACAGCAAATAAGCTGTAAAAAAAATTTTAAAAATCGAATACTCGATTTGGTTTTCTCAACTGACGCTGTTAGTACTGTTGTAAATCTACTTGCTACATTACTAAAATAGATACCCACCATCCGCTAAAATAGATACCCACCATCCACCATACGTCTCATTCATGAGAATGTTAACTCGTATGACAGTTCATATAGTTTTGATTTTCGAAAGGCTGACTTTCGAGTTCTCTCTGAAGAGTTGACTAGGTTAGGTATTTCTAATGTAGCCAATTCGTCAGACATTGACCACTGTGTAGAGAATTTCTACTCTTTACTTAATACGTCTATACGTAACACTGTACCGACAAAGCTTAGAAAAAATGTTATTTGTGATCGTCCATGGTACACTAAGGAACTTAAATCTTTGCGTAACAAACGAAATAAAGTTTGGAAAATATAAATTAAAAGCTTGAGTCCCGTAGATCTTAACCTCTTCGTTTTAGTTTCTTAATGAATATAAAACCCTTTCGGAGAGCTTATACAATAGGATAGGTATGTCTCCGAAATAGGTTCCTCTTTTGTAACGAAACCCAAGGAATTTTGGAAATTTGTGAATTCGAAAAGAATGTCCGATGGATACCCAGCCAATTTAAAGTATAATGGTAGCTGCTCTAACGACCCTGCCATCACTTGCAACTTTTTTGCCGATTCTTTTTCTAAGTCGTTTAGAGATGCACCTATTGACACGGAATTTTTCGATTACTTAAATCATTCCACAAAGGTCAATTTTAACCATATATCAGTCCACTTAGAAACTGTTGATCTTTTTTTATCCAACCTAAAGGAAGATTACTCCGCGGGTCCCGACGGAACTCCTCCTATAGTGCTCAAAAAGTGTAAGGAAACCCTTGATCTTCCTCTTCAACACTTATTTAAACTTTCGCTTGCTTCCGGCGTATTTCCGCTGGCTTGGAAGCTCTCCTTTATCACCCCAATTTTTAAAAAGGGTGACAAGTGTAACGTTTCCAATTATAGACCGATTGCTAAACTTTCCGCTATACCTAAACTTTTTGAACAAGTTGTATGTGACAGCCTTTTATTTTTCTGTCGTAATGTCATTTGTAAAGAACAGCATGGTTTCGTAAAAAACAGGTCCACTGTCACGAATCTTTGTCTTTTTCAAGCAAATGTACTAACGCTTTAGAAAGTGGCTTTGAAGTAGACTGCATTTATACTGACTTCTCAAAGGCATTTGATCAGATTTCTCATGAAACTATTATATTTAAACTGGTATCGCTTGGCTTTCCATTTAATTTTATTTCTTGGATTTCATCCTACCTCCATTCTAAAACTTACCAAGTCAATTTTAGAGGCCTACTATCAAATAAACTTTCGACCCTCTCAGGCGTTCCTCAGGGCAGTCACCTTGGTCCACTTCTTTTTATACTTGCAATCAATGACTTTTCCACTAGTATCATCCACAGTGATATTTTCGCTTATGCCGATGACATGAAAATATCTAAAACTATTAAATCATAAGTTTGGATAACTTGCTTTTACAGGAAGATATCGATAGGTTCAGTACATGGTGTAATAAGAACGGGCTCATGCTTAATCCTGACAAATGCCTAACTATAAAATTTTTAAAAAAACGGATACCTTCAGTTTTCTCTTATTCAATACATAACCACATACTTATTCGTGTTTTTCGATTCAAAGATCTCGGAGTTTTCTTTAGTTTCGACCTAAATTTTTCCGAGCATATTAACTACATCGTTAATAAAGCAAACTGCATGTTAGGCTTTGTCAAAAGGTGGTCCAAAGAATTTAACGATCCGTATACAACTCTCTCACTCTACGACAGCTTTGTTCGTCCACAAATTGAATATGCCTCGCAAATATGGACACCTTCTCATACTTGTCATGTAAATAGGATTGAAGCAGTTCAGCGAAGATTCATCCGCTTTGCTCTTAGAGGTCTCCCCTGGGAAGATCCGATAATCCTTCCTCCATACGCTCAGCGACTTAAGCTACTGAACCTGCAAAGTCATTCCCAAAGACGATCCAATAATGATCTTATCTTTATTCAACAATTACTTCTCGGTCTCATAGATGCTCCTGACATTCTCTCTTTATTTAATTTTAAATTTCGCGGCGGTTCTCAATATCTGCGAACTATTCCTCTTTTGAATGTTCCCAGTTCTAGAACCAACTATGGCATGCATGAACCGATAACCCGTTTGTGTTCTCTGTATAACTCAAATAGTAATTTACTTGATTTTAATATTGACAAAGCTAAATTAAAAAAGCTGCTTAGACAAATTTAAACTGTGTAATTTTTTGCGTGTTGCATGTTTACTCCGCATTATTTATATTAGCCGTGTTGCTTTGTGCTTCATAGCCCCGACTCTATTTTTTTTTTCTGATGTACTCTCAGTGATTTTGTCTCTTATTCTTTTATCATTTTTTTCGCTCTGCTTAGTGTCACTTTTTATTTAATTTCTGTTGCATGTGGTTGCATGGTAGAACCTTGCCCCAAGACCTTAAGGGCATATGATCGAGACCGAATTCTGAATCGAATGAGCCATGTCCGTCCGTCCGTCCGTCTGTATGTCACATGTTTTTAGGCCTTAAATTTTGAGCTAGGGCGCTGAAACCTCGTACGTAAGGTGCACGTCATGCGAAGTAGTACAAGTTTAAAACATTTTTGAAATCCACCAAAAGACACGCCCATAATCGGTCTAAATGTGCAACTACCTCCAGAGTTTTCAAAACTGTAAGACGTTTTAAAAGGCTGAAATTTGACATTTTGCATCTCTTAGTGAATGTAAGTCACAAAAAAGACAAATTTAATTGGTAAACCTCCTTTAGTGGGCGTGGCATCTATTTTAAGGGTAAATTTTCAAATGCAGTTTACTCAATATTTTTGTTCGAAATTGAAAAAAAAAAATTGCGTAAAATTTTATGTAGAAAACGCTTAGTTCCACATTTTGTTCATACAAGACTTTGGGCCCCGCCCACATTTGGAGGCAGAATTGAAGAAAAACCTAAAATTTTCGACTAGCCTTGAGCCTTATTTAGGAAAGCATGAAACAAAAATAGTAGCAGGTTAGGTAAACATAACTTCTGTCCAGATTTCGTTTATATAATGCAAAAATCTTGATTTAATGTTGATAATTATTGTTAATATTATATCTTAAGTTTCGTTCATTATATATATATATATTTTTTTTTTTAATTTTTTACGTTATTATGGAATTATTTTCTTTCTAATTATTACGTCATGTGAAGTTTTTTGTTAAGTAGTATGTACTGATTGACACCCCACATCAGAACTTAATTTTGCACCTATATTATGTATTTATTTTGAAGTGTTATTCAACACTAACTTGAACCTATAGTTCGCGTTAACGAATGCCTACTATTATTCTCCCATTCCTCTTTATACCGCTGAAAACATTATTACATTAATTAAGTTCTGCTTTTTGGAATGAATGAATAAATAAAATGAAATGAAATGAAAAATGAAAATATAAAGTTTTTAGCCAGCCCCTTTTAGGGGTAGATTTTTCAAAAATATTGAATTTGAACCAAATAATTGCATTTTTACGTACATTTAAGTGCAACTTGGAAATATCTAGTTTGTAATTAGGGGCGGTTGGACCACGCCCCTTTTCGAAGTTTGCGTTACTTATAAATGCATTATATATAAATTATGTGGGATAGGATGGGGTATTCAACGGTCCGTTTTACGGACTGTAACTTCTGCGTACACATTGTAGCACATACTCACTGGTTTTTACTCGAAATGGCCCGCTCGGCCGAAAAATGTTGCGATAGCAAAGTCAATGCGCCTCTCTTTACATGCCATGGTCCGTGTTGTAACCACTTTCATGCTAAATGCATTGGCTCAAGTGCATCATTTCTGGAAAAAGTCAACTCATCTGAAGTGGCTTTCTGATATTGTCAGCCTTGTCGTGAGATTTCCCTGTTCCAACTGTCTTTTAAATTGTCATCCTTTAAGCATGACATCAAAAAACTTTCAAAGAATTTCAATGACTTGCTTGATAGTTTTAATTCTGCTGTGATTAACGTCTCATCGTTTCCCAGTATAAGTTATTCTACTGATGTAGCTACTGAAACAGATCCTGACCCCCCTTCTTCATCTTTTAACATTTCTCAAAAAAGTCGACGTCTCTACCTCGACAGACGCTCTTTTATCTCTCTAGTATCTCCAACCGCTCTTTTTGATTCGATTTGTAACAGCACAATCTGGCCAACTAACACTCTGGTCAAGGAATTCACATATCGATCCACAAAGGCTAAGCCACAAAGTAATTTTCCAAAAAAACTCAGCAGCAGACTTGGTTCTTTCTACCAAAATGTGAGATCCATTCGAAGTAAACATAAAACAGATGAAATTTTTAAAAACTCGATGGTTTTTCCTCACGACGTCATTATTTTGACCGAAACTTGGGTTAATGCTAGCACTACCGACGCTGAACTCTTCAACAATGAGTTCTTTGTATACAGGGTGTTTCCAAATTCGATGCAAATATTTTGACACAAGATTCTTAGGTATATTTGAAGAAAAAAATTGTTCTACAGTATGGGCCTATCGCAAATTTTGATACCACCTATTGGGAATTTAAGAAAACACCTACTTTGAGGTACCTTGACCCATACTTACACAAATATCTCCGCTAACACTTACAACAGGTACTTCATTTAGGACTTAAATATTAGAAGAAATAGTACTCCTTTTAACTGCATTAAAATAAAATTGATGACTTTTTTAACTTTCGAGATATTTGCTTTTAAGTCGGATCCTTTTTCCCTGCCCATGACATTTTTTGGACTTTCCAGCACTTTTCATGCACTTTTATTAGACTACCTGATGAAAAGGTAATTTCCCTATCATTTTTCTGTTAAATCCCAAAAAGTTTAAGGTTTTCCCATTAAGTTTGAGGTTGGCCGCCTAGTTGGAAAATTAACCTTATGTAAATTGTATAAAAGGTTAGAAAACAAAATTAAATCCATCAAAGTCATTTTTGAAGCCGAGGTGACACAACAGTTGTTAAGAAACCCTACTTGAAATGGCATCCTTTACAAACGAAGAATACGCCAATATTATCTACGTTTATGGGATGTGCAACGGAAGTTCTATTAGAACACAACAAAGATACCATCAGCTTTATCCTAACCGAAGAGTACCTAATCCCCGCGTATTTACAAATTCGTTTCGAAGACTTCGGGAAACGGGATCTGTTTCAACAAGACGATCTAACGCAGGAGCTTCACCAGGAAGAACTGCAGTCGATGAAAGAATACTGGAAGCGGTTGCAAATGATCCATCAATCAGCATCAGGCGCTTATCCTTGCTATTTAATGTTTCAACACATAAAATTGTTCGTCTCCTGCATACGGAAAACTTATATCCATACCACCATACACCTGTGCAGGAACTGCTTCCGAGTGATTTGGAGCCGAGACTTGAGTTTTGCAATTGGTTGTTAGAGCGGAACTTGGATGACAACGGTTTTATAAGCAGAATCCTAAGGACGGACGAATCTCAATTTACTAGAGATGGGATTACAAATTTTCACAATCTACACACATGGGCTGCGGAAAACCCACACACAAGGAGAGAGTCATCATTTCAACACAGATTTAGCGTCAATTTGTGAGCAGGTGTTATTGGAAACAACTTAATGGGTCCCTCCAAACTGCCTCCCACACTGAATTCTGCAAACTATCTGGAATTTTTGCGCAATGATTTAACAAATCTACTGGAGGATGTTCCGGTAACTCAACGAGCTTCGTCATATTTTCAACAAAATGGAGCCCCAGCCCACTTTGGTCGCGAGGTTAAGAATTGGCTGGATTAAAAGTACGCTGGTCGTTGGATAGGAAGAAATGGACCAGTTCACTGGCCTGCAAGATCTCCAGACCTTACAATTATGGATTTTTTTGTATGGGGGAGAATGAAAGAACTTGTTTATTCTACAGAAATATCAACTCTAAATGATTTAGAAGATCGCATTCTCCAAGCCTCGTCACAAGTGAGGCAGGAGTTATCCTCAATAAACGTTGACAGCGCAATCGAAAAACGGGCTCTAGCATGCATACAAAATGGAGGAGGACACTTTGAACACCTTATTTGATTGTAAAGTTAACTTAATGAAATAAAAAAAAACATAAACCAAACACAAGCATTTTTATTCAGAATAATAGGAATTTAACACTATGAATCGAGTTTTTCATAATTTTACCTGCTATGGAATTTCCCAAGTATCATAAAATCTATGGGTTTTTCGGGTAACTTGTCTTAGCAATTTTTATTAAGTATTGTTAGGTGCACTAGAAAAAAAAAATTACCGATATGTTTATTACGCATTTTTCGCAGAAATGTGTCATGAAAGTCAAAAAAATGTCATGGGCAGGGAAAAAGGATCCGACTTAAAAGCAAATATCTCGAAAGTTCAAAAAGTCATCAATTTTATTTTAATGCAGTTAAAAGGAGTACTATTTCTTCTAATATTTAAGTCCTAAATGAAGTACCTGTTGTAAGTGTTAGCGGAGATATTTGTGTAAGTATGGGTCAAGGTACCTCAAAGTAGGTGTTTTCTTAAATTCCCAATAAGTGGTATCAAAATTTGAGATAGGCTCATGCTGTAGAACAATTTTTTTCTTCAAATACATTCAAGAATCTTGTGTCAAAATATTTGCATCGAATTTGGAAACACCCTGTATAGAAAAGATCGTCATAAAGGCGATTTAATTGCTTTAGGCGGGGGGATTCTTACCGCTGTTAGAAAACACATTACACCCGGAAAAGTAATTTTTCCATTTACTCTAAAAGTCGAGTTCGTTTGCGTCAAACTTGAATTCCCACCTTATTACTTATATGTTGTCAACACCTACATACCCCCAGATAGTCCAGCCGAAATTTATTTGGAGCTGGCCACAGCCCTTGAATATGTATTTCCTCCCCCCAAAGTGCGCTAAATAAACTAGATCATATAATTTCGTTTGACTTACAGCAAATAAGCTGTAAAAAAAATTTTAAAAATCGAATACTCGATTTGGTTTTCTCAACTGACGCTGTTAGTACTGTTGTAAATCTACTTGCTACATTACTAAAATAGATATCCTCCATCCGCTAAAATAGATACCCACCATCCACCATACGTCTCATTCATAAGAGTGTTAACTCGTATGACAGTTCATATAGTTTTGATTTTCGAAAGGCTGACTTTCGAGTTCTCTCTGAAGAGTTGACTAGGTTAGGTATTTCTAATGTAGCCAATTCGTCAGACATTGACCACTGTGTAGAGAATTTCTACTCTTTACTTAATACGTCTATACGTAACACTGTACCGACAAAGCTTAGAAAAAATGTTATTTGTGATCGTCCATGGTACACTAAGGAACTTAAATCTTTGCGTAACAAACGAAATAAAGTTTGGAAAATATAAATCAAAAACTTGAGTCCTGTAGATCTTAACCTCTTCGTTTTAGTTTCTTAATGAATATAAAACTTTTTCGGAGAGCTTATACAATAGGATAGGTATGTCTCCGAAATAGGTTCCTCTTTTGTAACGAAACCCAAGGAATTTCGGAAATTTGTGAATTCGAAAAGAATGTCCGATGGATACCCAGCCAATTTAAAGTATAATGGTAGCTGCTCTAACGACCCTGCCATCACTTGCAACTTTTTTGCCGATTCTTTTTCTAAGTCGCTTAGAGATGCACCTATTGACACGGAATTTTTCGATTACTTAAATCATTCCACAAAGGTCAATTTTAACCATATATCAGTCCACTTAGAAACTGTTGATCTTTTTTTATCCAACCTAAAGGAAGATTACTCCGCGGGTCCCGACGGAACTCCTCCCATAGTGCTCAAAAAGTGCAAGGAAACCCTTGATCTTCCTCTTCAACACTTATTTAAACTTTCGCTTGCTTCCGGCGTATTTCCGCTGGCTTTGAAGCTCTCCTTTATCACCCCAATTTTTAAAAAGGGTGACAAGTGTAACGTTTCCAATTATAGACCGATTGCTAAACTTTCCGCTATACCTAAACTTTTTGAACAAGTTGTATGTGACAGCCTTTTATTTTTCTGTCGTAATGTCATTTGTAAAGAACAGCATGGTTTCGTAAAAAACAGGTCCACTGTCACGAATCTTTGTCTTTTTCAAGCAAATGTACTAACGCTTTAGAAAGTGGCTTTGAAGTAGACTGCATTTATACTGACTTCTCAAAGGTATTTGATCAGATTTCTCATGAAACTATTATATTTAAACTGGTATCGCTTGGCTTTCCATTTAATTTTATTTCTTGGATTTCATCCTACCTCCATTCTAAAACTTACCAAGTCAATTTTAGAGGCCTACTATCAAATAAACATCCGACCCTCTCAGGCGTTCCTCAGGGCAGTCACCTTGGTCCACTTCTTTTTATACTTGCAATCAATGACTTTTCCACTAGTATCATCCACAGTGATATTTTCGCTTATGCCGATGACATGAAAATATCTAAAACTATTAAATCATAAGTTTGGATAACTTGCTTTTACAGGAAGATATCGATAGGTTCAGTACATGGTGTAATAAGAACGGGCTCATGCTTAATCCTGACAAATGCCTAACTATAACATTTTTTAAAAAAACGGATACCTTCAGTTTTCTCTTATTCAATACATAACCACATACTTATTCGTGTTTTTCGAATCAAAGATCTCGGAGTTTTCTTTAGTTTCGACCTAATTTTTTCCGAGCATATTAACTACATCGTTAATAAAGCAAACTGCATGTTAGGCTTTGTCAAAAGGTGGTCCAAAGAATTTAACGATCCGTATACAACTCTCTCACTCTACAACAGCTTTGTTCGTCCACATATTGAATATGCCTCGCAAATATGGACACCTTCTCATACTTGTCATGTAAATAGGATTGAAGCAGTTCAGCGAAGATTCATCCGCTTTGCTCTTAGAGGTCTCCCCTGGGAAGATCCGATAATCCTTCCTCCATACGCTCAGCGACTTAAGCTACTGAACCTGCAAAGTCATTCCCAAAGACGATCCAATAATGATCTTATCTTTATTCAACAATTACTTCTCGGTCTCATAGATGCTCCTGACATTCTCTCTTTATTTAATTTTAAATTTCGCGGTGGTTCTCAATATCTGCGAACTATTCCTCTTTTGAATGTTCCCAGTTCTAGAACCAACTATGGCATGCATGAACCGATAACCCTCTGTATAACTCAAATAGTAATTTACTTGATTTTAATATTGACAAAGCTAAATTAAAAAAGGTGCTTAGACAAATTCAAACTGTGTAATTTTTTGCTTGTTGCATGTTTACTCCGCATTATTTATATTAGCCGTGTTGCTTTGTGCTTCATAGCCCCGACTCTATTTTTTTTTTTTTTTCTGATGTACTCTCAGTGATTTTGTCTCTTATTCTTTTATCATTTTTTTCGCTCTGCTTAGTGTCACTTTTTATTTAATTTCTGTTGCATGTGGTTGCATGGTAGAACCTTGCCCCAAGACTTTAAGGGCATATGATCGAGACCAAATTCTGAATCGAATGAGCCATGTCCGTCCGTTCGTCCGTCTGTATGTCACATGTTTTTAGGCCTTAAATTTTGAGCTAGGGTGATGAAACCTCGTACGTAAGGTGCACGTCATGCGAAGTAGTACAAGTTTAAAACATTTTTGAAATCCACCCAAAGACACGCTTACAATCGGTCTAAATGTGCAACTACCTCCAGAGTTTTCAAAACTGTAAGACGTTTTAAAAGGCTGAAATTTGACATTTTGCATCTCTTAGTGAATGTAAGTCACAAAAAAGACAAATTTAATTGGTAAACCTCCTTTAGTGGGCGTGGCGTCTATTTTAAGGGTAAATTTTCAAATGCAGTTTACTCAATATTTTTGTTCGAAATTGAAAAAAAAAAATTGCGTAAAATTTTATGTAGAAAACGCTTAGTTCCACATTTTGTTCATACAAGACTTTGGGCCCCGCCCACATTTGGAGGCAGAATTGAAGAAAAACCTAAAATTTTCGACTAGCCTTGAGCCTTATTTAGGAAAGCATGAAACAAAAATAGTAGCAGGATAGGTAAACATAACTTCTGTCCAGATTTCGTTTATATAATGCAAAAATCTTGATTTAATGTTGATAATTATTGTTAATATTATATCTTAAGTTTCGTTCATTATATATATATATATTTTTTTTTTTAATTTTTTACGTTATTATGGAATTATTTTCTTTCTAATTATTACGTCATGTGAAGTTTTTTGTTAAGTAGTATGTACTGATTGACACCCCACATCAGAACTTAATTTTGCACCTATATTATGTATTTATTTTGAAGTGTTATTCAACACTAACTTGAACCTATAGTTCGCGTTAACGAATGCCTACTATTATTCTCCCATTTCTCTTTATGCCGCTGAAAACATTGTTAGATTAATTAAGTTCTGCTTTTTGGAATGAATGAATAAATAAAATGAAATGAAATGAAAAATGAAAATATAAAGTTTTTAGCCAGCCACTTTTAGGGGCGATTTTTCAAAAATATTGAATTTGAACCAAAAAATTGCATTTTTACGTACATTTAAGTGCAACTTGGAAATATCTAGTTTGTAATTAGGGGCGGTTGGACCACGCCCCTTTTCGAAGTTTGCGTTACTTATAAATGCATTATATATAAATTATGTGGGATAGGATGGGGTATTCAACGGTCCGTTTTACGGACTGTAACTTCTGCGCACACATTGTAGCACTTACTCACTGGTTTTTACTCGAAAAATGTTGCGATAGCAAAGTCAATGCGCCTCTCTTTACATGCCATGGTCCGCGTTGTAACCACTTTCATGCTTAATGCATTGGCTCAAGTGCATCATTTCTGGAAAAAGTCAACTCATCTGAAGTGGCTTTCTGGTATTGTCAGCCTTGTCGTGAGATTTCCCTGTTCCAACTGTCTTTTAAATTGTCATCCTTTAAGCATGACATCAAAAAACTTTCGAAGAATTTCAATGACTTGCTTGATAGTTTTAATTCTGCTGTGATTAACGTCTCATCGTTTCCCAGTATAAGTTATTCTACTGATGTAGCTACTGAAACAGATCCTGACCCCCCTTCTTCATCTTTTAACATTTCTCAGAAAGTCGACGTCTCTACCTCGACAGACGCTCTTCTTCCATCTCCTTGCTTATCTGTGTCATTAACTACTGACGATATCGCTTCCATATCGTCGGCAGCCCCTTTGGCTGTGCTAAGCCCCATCTCGGAAAACGCGAGTCACCAGACTAAAACCGTATCAAATCTCGAGCATAAACGTTTTAACTTAAGGAACCGAAATAAGAAAGCAGCCATTGAGATCTCTTCGAACTCATCACCCCCGTTAATAAGCTGTGCTCTTCAAGGTGTTACAGCCTCTGTTTCTAGCTTACCCACTAATTCTTTACAATCTGTGCCTAAACCAAAATTAATCTTTTTTTCTACGCTTAAACCAGAAACTACTGCTGATGAAGTTATTCATCATCTTGTTTTACAAAATATCGTCCCTACTGATTCTGTTATCAAATGCACGAAGCTCAGTAAGCCATACAGCTTTGTGTCCTCTTTTAAATTAGTATCTCCAACCGCTCTTTTTGATTCGATTTGTAACAGCACAATCTGGCCAACTAACACTCTGGTCAAGGAATTCACATATCGATCCACAAAGGCTAAGCCACAAAGTAATGTTCCAAAAAAACTCAGCAGAAGACTTAGTTCTTTCTACCAAAATGTGAGATCCATTCGAAGTAAACATAAAACAGATGAAATTTTTAAAAACTCGATGGTTTTTCCTGACGACGTCATTATTTTGACCGAAACTTGGGTTAATGCTAGCACTACCGACGCTGAACTCTTCAACAATGAGTTCTTTGTATATAGAAAAGATCGTCATAAACGCGATTTAATTGCTTTAGGCGGGGGGATTCTTACCGCTGTTAGAAAACACATTACATCCGGAAAAGTAATTTTTCCATTTACTCTAAAAGTCGAGTTCGTTTGCGTCAAACTTGAATTCCCACCTTATTACTTATATGTTGTCAACACCTACATACCCCCAGATAGTCCAGTCGAAATTTATTTGGAGCTGGCAACAGCCCTTGAATATGTATTTCCTCCCCCCAAAGTGCGCTTAATAAACCAGTTCATATAATTTCGTTTGACTTACAGCAAATAAGCTGTAAAAAAAATTTTAAAAATCGAATACTCGATTTGGTTTTCTCAACTGACGCTGTTAGTACTGTTGTAAATCTACTTGCTACATTACTAAAATAGATACCCACCATCCGCTAAAATAGATACCCACCATCCACCATACGTCTCATTCATGAGAATGTTAACTCGTATGACAGTTCATATAGTTTTGATTTTCGAAAGGCTGACTTTCGAGTTCTCTCTGAAGAGTTGACTAGGTTAGGTATTTCTAATGTAGCCAATTCGTCAGACATTGACCACTGTGTAGAGAATTTCTACTCTTTACTTAATACGTCTATACGTAACACTGTACCGACAAAGCTTAGAAAAAATGTTATTTGTGATCGTCCATGGTACACTAAGGAACTTAAATCTTTGCGTAACAAACGAAATAAAGTTTGGAAAATATAAATCAAAAGCTTGAGTCCTGTAGATCTTAACCTCTTCGTTTTAGTTTCTTAATGAATATAAAACCCTTTCGGAGAGCTTATACAATAGGATAGGTATGTCTCCGAAATAGGTTCCTCTTTTGTAACGAAACCCAAGGAATTTTGGAAATTTGTGAATTCGAAAAGAATGTCCGATGGATACCCAGCCAATTTAAAGTATAATGGTAGCTGCTCTAACGACCCTGCCATCACTTGCAACTTTTTTGCCGATTCTTTTTCTAAGTCGTTTAGAGATGCACCTATTGACACGGAATTTTTCGATTACTTAAATCATTCCACAAAGGTCAATTTTAACCATATATCAGTCCACTTAGAAACTGTTGATCTTTTTTTATCCAACCTAAAGGAAGATTACTCCGCGGGTCCCGACGGAACTCCTCCTATAGTGCTCAAAAAGTGTAAGGAAACCCTTGATCTTCCTCTTCAACACTTATTTAAACTTTCGCTTGCTTCCGGCGTATTTCCGCTGGCTTGGAAGCTCTCCTTTATCACCCCAATTTTTAAAAAGGGTGACAAGTGTAACGTTTCCAATTATAGACCGATTGCTAAACTTTCCGCTATACCTAAACTTTTTGAACAAGTTGTATGTGACAGCCTTTTATTTTTCTGTCGTAATGTCATTTGTAAAGAACAGCATGGTTTCGTAAAAAACAGGTCCACTGTCACGAATCTTTGTCTTTTTCAAGCAAATGTACTAACGCTTTAGAAAGTGGCTTTGAAGTAGACTGCATTTATACTGACTTCTCAAAGGCATTTGATCAGATTTCTCATGAAACTATTATATTTAAACTGGTATCGCTTGGCTTTCCATTTAATTTTATTTCTTGGATTTCATCCTACCTCCATTCTAAAACTTACCAAGTCAATTTTAGAGGCCTACTATCAAATAAACTTTCGACCCTCTCAGGCGTTCCTCAGGGCAGTCACCTTGGTCCACTTCTTTTTATACTTGCAATCAATGACTTTTCCACTAGTATCATCCACAGTGATATTTTCGCTTATGCCGATGACATGAAAATATCTAAAACTATTAAATCATAAGTTTGGATAACTTGCTTTTACAGGAAGATATCGATAGGTTCAGTACATGGTGTAATAAGAACGGGCTCATGCTTAATCCTGACAAATGCCTAGCTATAACATTTTTTAAAAAACGGATACCTTCAGTTTTCTCTTATTCAATACATAACCACATACTTATTCGTGTTTTTCGATTCAAAGATCTCGGAGTTTTCTTTAGTTTCGACCTAAATTTTTCCGAGCATATTAACTACATCGTTAATAAAGCAAACTGCATGTTAGGCTTTGTCAAAAGGTGGTCCAAAGAATTTAACGATCCGTATACAACTCTCTCACTCTACGACAGCTTTGTTCGTCCACATATTGAATATGCCTCGCAAATATGGACACCTTCTCAAACTTGTCATGTAAATAGGATTGAAGCAGTTCAGCGAAGATTCATCCGCTTTGCTCTTAGAGGTCTCCCCTGGGAAGATCCGATAATCCTTCCTCCATACGCTCAGCGACTTAAGCTACTGAACCTGCAAAGTCATTCCCAAAGACGATCCAATAATGATCTTATCTTTATTCAACAATTACTTCTCGGTCTCATAGATGCTCCTGACATTCTCTCTTTATTTAATTTTAAATTTCGCGGCGGTTCTCAATATCTGCGAACTATTCCTCTTTTGAATGTTCCCAGTTCTAGAACCAACTATGGCATGCATGAACCGATAACCCGTTTGTGTTCTCTGTATAACTCAAATAGTAATTTACTTGATTTTAATATTGACAAAGCTAAATTAAAAAAGCTGCTTAGACAAATTTAAACTGTGTAATTTTTTGCGTGTTGCATGTTTACTCCGCATTATTTATATTAGCCGTGTTGCTTTGTGCTTCATAGCCCCGACTCTATTTTTTTTTTCTGATGTACTCTCAGTGATTTTGTCTCTTATTCTTTTATCATTTTTTTCGCTCTGCTTAGTGTCACTTTTTATTTAATTTCTGTTGCATGTGGTTGCATGGTAGAACCTTGCCCCAAGACCTTAAGGGCATATGATCGAGACCGAATTCTGAATCGAATGAGCCATGTCCGTCCGTCCGTCCGTCTGTATGTCACATGTTTTTAGGCCTTAAATTTTGAGCTAGGGCGCTGAAACCTCGTACGTAAGGTGCACGTCATGCGAAGTAGTACAAGTTTAAAACATTTTTGAAATCCACCAAAAGACACGCCCATAATCGGTCTAAATGTGCAACTACCTCCAGAGTTTTCAAAACTGTAAGACGTTTTAAAAGGCTGAAATTTGACATTTTGCATCTCTTAGTGAATGTAAGTCACAAAAAAGACAAATTTAATTGGTAAACCTCCTTTAGTGGGCGTGGCATCTATTTTAAGGGTAAATTTTCAAATGCAGTTTACTCAATATTTTTGTTCGAAATTGAAAACAAAAATTGCGTAAAATTTTATGTAGAAAACGCTTAGTTCCACATTTTGTTCATACAAGACTTTGGGCCCCGCCCACATTTGGAGGCAGAATTGAAGAAAAACCTAAAATTTTCGACTAGCCTTGAGCCTTATTTAGGAAAGCATGAAACAAAAATAGTAGCAGGTTAGGTAAACATAACTTCTGTCCAGATTTCGTTTATATAATGCAAAAATCTTGATTTAATGTTGATAATTATTGTTAATATTATATCTTAAGTTTCGTTCATTATATATATATATATTTTTTTTTTTTAATTTTTTACGTTATTATGGAATTATTTTCTTTCTAATTATTACGTCATGTGAAGTTTTTTGTTAAGTAGTATGTACTGATTGACACCCCACATCAGAACTTAATTTTGCACCTATATTATGTATTTATTTTGAAGTGTTATTCAACACTAACTTGAACCTATAATTCGCGTTAACGAATGCCTACTATTATTCTCCCATTCCTCTTTATACCGCTGAAAACATTATTACATTAATTAAGTTCTGCTTTTTGGAATGAATGAATAAATAAAATGAAATGAAATGAAAATATAAAGTTTTTAGCCAGCCCCTTTTAGGGGTAGATTTTTCAAAAATATTGAATTTGAACCAAATAATTGCATTTTTACGTACATTTAAGTGCAACTTGGAAATATCTAGTTTGTAATTAGGGGCGGTTGGACCACGCCCCTTTTCGAAGTTTGCGTTACTTATAAATGCATTATATATAAATTATGTGGGATAGGATGGGGTATTCAACGGTCCGTTTTACGGACTGTAACTTCTGCGTACACATTGTAGCACTTACTCACTGGTTTTTACTCGAAATGGCCTGCTCGGCCGAAAAATGTTGCGATAGCAAAGTCAATGCGCCTCTCTTTACATGCCATGGTCCGTGTTGTAACCACTTTCATGCTAAATGCATTGGCTCAAGTGCATCATTTCTGGAAAAAGTCAACTCATCTGAAGTGGCTTTCTGATATTGTCAGCCTTGTCGTGAGATTTCCCTGTTCCAACTGTCTTTTAAATTGTCATCCTTTAAGCATGACATCAAAAAACTTTCAAAGAATTTCAATGACTTGCTTGATAGTTTTAATTCTGCTGTGATTAACGTCTCATCGTTTCCCAGTATAAGTTATTCTACTGATGTAGCTACTGAAACAGATCCTGACCCCCCTTCTTCATCTTTTAACATTTCTCAGAAAGTCGACGTCTCTACCTCGACAGACGCTCTTTTATCTCTCTAGTATCTCCAACCGCTCTTTTTGATTCGATTTGTAACAGCACAATCTGGCCAACTAACACTCTGGTCAAGGAATTCACATATCGATCCACAAAGGCTAAGCCACAAAGTAATTTTCCAAAAAAACTCAGCAGCAGACTTGGTTCTTTCTACCAAAATGTGAGATCCATTCGAAGTAAACATAAAACAGATGAAATTTTTAAAAACTCGATGGTTTTTCCTCACGACGTCATTATTTTGACCGAAACTTGGGTTAATGCTAGCACTACCGACGCTGAACTCTTCAACAAGGAGTTCTTTGTATATAGAAAAGATCGTCATAAAGGCGATTTAATTGCTTTAGGCGGGGGGATTCTTACCGCTGTTAGAAAACACATTACACCCGGAAAAGTAATTTTTCCATTTACTCTAAAAGTCGAGTTCGTTTGCGTCAAACTTGAATTCCCACCTTATTACTTATATGTTGTCAACACCTACATACCCCCAGATAGTCCAGCCGAAATTTATTTGGAGCTGGCCACAGCCCTTGAATATGTATATCCTCCCCCCAAAGTGCGCTAAATAAACTAGATCATATAATTTCGTTTGACTTACAGCAAATAAGCTGCAAAAAAAAATTTTAAAAATCGAATACTCGATTTGGTTTTCTCAACTGACGCTGTTAGTACTGTTGTAAATCTACTTGCTACATTACTAAAATAGATACCCACCATCCGCTAAAATAGATACCCACCATCCACCATACGTCTCATTCATAAGAGTGTTAACTCGTATGACAGTTCATATAGTTTTGATTTTCGAAAGGCTGACTTTCGAGTTCTCTCTGAAGAGTTGACTAGGTTAGGTATTTCTAATGTAGCCAATTCGTCAGACATTGACCACTGTGTAGAGAATTTCTACTCTTTACTTAATACGTCTATACGTAACACTGTACCGACAAAGCTTAGAAAAAATGTTATTTGTGATCGTCCATGGTACACTAAGGAACTTAAATCTTTGCGTAACAAACGAAATAAAGTTTGGAAAATATAAATCAAAAACTTGAGTCCTGTAGATCTTAACCTCTTCGTTTTAGTTTCTTAATGAATATAAAACCCTTTCGGAGAGCTTATACAATAGGATAGGTATGTCTCCGAAATAGGTTCCTCTTTTGTAACGAAACCCAAGGAATTTTGGAAATTTGTGAATTCGAAAAGAATGTCCGATGGATACCCAGCCAATTTAAAGTATAATGGTAGCTGCTCTAACGACCCTGCCATCACTTGCAACTTTTTTGCCGATTCTTTTTCTAAGTCGTTTAGAGATGCACCTATTGACACGGAATTTTTCGATTACTTAAATCATTCCACAAAGGTCAATTTTAACCATATATCAGTCCACTTAGAAACTGTTGATCTTTTTTTATCCAACCTAAAGGAAGATTACTCCGCGGGTCCCGACGGAACTCCTCCTATAGTGCTCAAAAAGTGTAAGGAAACCCTTGATCTTCCTCTTCAACACTTATTTAAACTTTCGCTTGCTTCCGGCGTATTTCCGCTGGCTTGGAAGCTCTCCTTTATCACCCCAATTTTTAAAAAGGGTGACAAGTGTAACGTTTCCAATTATAGACCGATTGCTAAACTTTCCGCTATACCTAAACTTTTTGAACAAGTTGTATGTGACAGCCTTTTATTTTTCTGTCGTAATGTCATTTGTAAAGAACAGCATGGTTTCGTAAAAAACAGGTCCACTGTCACGAATCTTTGTCTTTTTCAAGCAAATGTACTAATTTTTTCCGAATTTAACTACATCGTTAATAAAGCAAACGGCATGTTAGGCTTTGTCAAAAGGTGGTCCAATGAATTTAACGATCCGTATACAACTCTCTCACTCTACAACAGCTTTGCTCATCCACATATTGAATATGCCTCGCAAATATGAACACCTTCTCATACTTGTCATGTAAATAGGATTGAAGCAGTTCAGCGAAGATTCATCCGCTTTGCTTTTAGAGGTCTCCCCTGGGAAGATCCGATAATCCTTCTTCCATACGCTCAGCGACTTAAGCTACTGAACCTGCAAAGTCATTCCCAAAGACGATCCAATAATGATCTTATCTTTATTCAACAATTACTTCTCGGTCTCATAAATGCTCCTGACATTCTCTCTTTATTTAATTTTAAATTTCGCGGCGGTTCTCAATATCTGCGAACTATTCCTCTTTTGAATGTTCCCAGTTCTAGAACCAACTATGGCATGCATGAACCGATAAACCGTTTGTGTTCTCTGTATAACTCAAATAGTAATTTACTTGATTTTAGTATTGACAAAGCTAAATTAAAAAAGCTGCTTAGACAAATTTAAACTGTGTAATTTTTTGCATGTGTGTTGCATGTTTACTCCGCATTATTTTTATTAGCCGTGTTGCTTTGTGCTTCATAGCCCCGTGATTCACATAACTCTCAGTGATTTTGTCTCTCATTCTTTTATCATTTTTTTCGCTCTGCTTAGTGTAACTTTTTATTTAATTTCTGTTGCATGTGTTTCGGTGTTTTTTACTAACTTCTAACAGATCTGTTAGTGTTTTGAACATATCTTAACCATATGCTAGGTAATAAACCGCCATTCTTAAGATCCATTTAGAACTTAGCCATGAACGGTTCGGCAACTAGAGGTGATAGAGGGTTTCCCATGCTGGTTCCAAAATCATTTTTATAGAATTTACCTCGGAAAGCGAAGCAGTTGTGTGACATACATATTTTTGCTGCTTTCAAGTTCGTATTTTTCTTCTTGTCCTCTACATTTTTTGTTTCAAGATGTAATCTGAGGTATTCGATGGCAACATCCACTGGTATACTGGGAAACAAAGCTTGAACATCAAAAGAGACAATCGCTTCGTCGTCTTCGATGCGTAGGTCCTTAATTTTTCCACGAAATCGTGAGTGTTTCATCTCTTCGACAAGCCACTTGGATACTTTAACTAGGGGTGAATTTATGTTCGACACGATTTTTCGCATTTGGTTGCGTGATTTATGGATTTTGGCTAAACCATACACTTTTTGAATTTCCGGGTTAGAGATCATAAATTTAAATTTGTTCACTCTAAATGTTTCACAGATTTCTTTGATTATAATTTTGGCGTCGTTGATCAATTTGTTTAACGGGGATCTATTCAAAATTATGTAACCATCCTCAGCGATTGATTTTTCCATTCTTTGCTCGTAATCAATTTTGTCTAAAACCACTAAGTTGTTGGAATAACTTTTTCTTTTTTGCACTGTTTGAGAAAATGTATGTCGGATTTCGTTCTGTTTATTTTGTTGAGCAAGCATACATGTTTAACGAAAAACCTTTTGAATTTATTTATTAGAACTATTATAAACCATTATAAACCGTGATTTGTAGTCTAATGTTTATTCAAATGATCGAAATTTTTCCTTTATTGACTACAAAAATTGTTTTTTGCTAAAAAGTCCAAATAAAAACACGAAAAAACGAAAAAACTTTTTTTAATATTTTATTGGGCTAATTAGAAAATACACAGAACAAAATCCGACATACATTTTCTCAAACAGTGCAAAAAAGAAAAAGTTATTCCTTCATTTATTAAAGTTAAATGTAACATCTCCAACTCAAGAACAATGAAGGTTATCAAAATGGCTGAGAAAATTTGACTTAAAAGTGAAATACAATTCTATTATGGTCAATTGAATCAAACGCAGTTACAACAATACGAGCTTCATTTAGAAATTACAAAGGATTTAAACGACTCCGATTTTTTTTGATTTCATCGAAAAGCAACACAGGATCATCGACATCACTAACAACACTTATAAAAATAAAGTCATTTTACAAAACAACAATATCAAAAAATTACTCACCACACAGAGATGCAACAGTAATAAACCAACACCAAAGCCAGTGAATAATCTCGCTTTAAATCTGTCCACCTCTACATTCGAACCCGAAGAGCTCGACCTGCTCAACAAAGGACTCAACTTCACACCAAACGTCAACACCCTCAATATCGGACAGGCCATCGTAGACATAGAATCTGCAATCCAATTAAAGTCTACTGAGTCCAAAGAGAGAATTAGGAAAATAGCCAAAAACGTTATAAAAAAGGTTAAATCATCACGAGCTTCAACAAAACAAGGAAAAACCAACGAAATTATTAAAAAGTTAAAAGAAAAGTATGTATGCTACATAAAGGCAAACAAGGACAACATTTTAGTGGTCTTAGACAAAATTGATTACGAGCAAGGAATGGAAATATCAATCGCTGAGGATGGTTACATAATTTTGAATAGATCCCCGTTAAATAAAATGATCAACGACGCCAAAACGTAATCAAAGAAATCTGTGAAACATTTAGAGTGAACAAATTTAATTTTATGATCTCTAACCTGGAAGTTCCAAAAATGTATGGTTTACCCAAAATCCATAAGGCAGGCAACCAAATGCGAAAAATCGTGTCGAACATAAATTCACCTAGTCAAGGTATCCAAGTGGCTAGTCGAAGAGGTGAAACTTAATGGAAGATTAGAAAGTTCAAGTGTACGAAGCACTCACGATTTCGTGGAAAAAGTTAAAGACCTACGCATCGAAGACGACGAAGCGATTGTCTCTGGTGGCTGTTGCCATCGAATACCTCAGAATACACCTTGAAACGGTGAATTCAAAAAAGAATTTGATTTTATTGTACGATTGGCTGACATCAATGGTTTTGACAAGTCGACAGTGGAAAAAATTGTGAAAAAGCAATCAAATAAATATAGAAGAAACGATCTCTCGACACTTTTCAGCCAAAACGAGGAAAGCAGCAACAAATTTCGCGTGTCTTTCTCCTACATACCCGCTATCACAAACCATTTGCGGAAGACGCTTGAAAAAGAAAACATATACATGGTTTACAACAACAACGGTAAGCTAAAACATATTCTCGGGTCAACCAAAGACATCACACCCATAAGTGCGAAGAGTGGGATTTATGAAATCAGCCGTAAGGACTCCAATAAGAAGTACATCGGCCAGACAAAACGGAGCATCGAAACGAGGTTCAAAGAACATATCAGCTGTGTGAAAAATAAACAAATAAATTGTTCATCGGTAGCAGCTCATGTATTTGCATCATGTGACAACAACGAGCCCCCCACACCATCGGCCCATTCGACGAAAGTGTACGGTTTTTTAAAAGCGTGCACAACGAGATCTGTCTTCCTTGTTCAGACTAGCTTCAATGTTAAATTAATTTTCATGTTTTTTGACTTTGTAATATCGTTCATTTTTCTCTTTCCAATGTTTGTTGTTGTTAAACATAATATTTTTTGTTTTTGTTCATTTGGCTTTAGTATCGAGTTTCGCTGAAGATGGACTGCATGCTAGTCCGAAATGAATAAAATATTAAAAACGTTTTTTCGTTTTTTAAATAAAGGAAAAATTTCGATCATTTGAATAAACATTAGACTTCAAATCACGGTTCAAAATACTTCCAATAAAAAAATTCAGAAGGTTTTTCGATCTATACTGCAACCTGGAATTCCACTTCTTTTGAAGATCGGATGAAGTTATTTGGCTTGATCTTTTTTCTCAGCTCTCTTTTTATAAGTTTTTAAATGAGCTGGAGAGAAGCCTTAAAGATTATTAGACACAATTCCTTTAAGTAGTTTTAGGAACTGTGGTTCTTATTTGAATGAATCATCATATAAAATTCATTATTATAAATTCACCGTTGCTTTGTTTAAATTTTATTTTCAGAGAAGGTTGCGAAAATCTTCCAGATGTAACACTGGCAGTTCAGGAGCTTTTGTTATCATTATTTACTTCAATGTATAATCATCAAGATGATGAAGGGCGTTGTTTTTCGGACTCATTGGCTGAACTACCAGAATACGACGGGGTATCTGGAGACCCATGCAGGTATATCATTCATCTGCTGCACAAAATTTCATAAAAGCTAATATATATTTTTTTTTAATCTAGCAAACAACGTGGCATTTCGTTAGACCTAATTAAACGGCGACTGGACAAGGGTGCTTATAAACGTTTGGATACATTTCAAGAAGACATTTTTATGTGTTTGGAGCGTGCTCGAAAATTGTCACGAACAGATTCTGAAATTTTTGAAGATTCAATCGAGCTGCAATTATTTTACATTAAACAAAGAGATCAGGTAGGATTTCTAATTTGTTTTTCAGCAATTTATCCTAATCTATATCTATATAAATAAAAATGTAAATGTGCGTTTGTTCCTTACCGCCAATCTCGGAAAGTCCGATACCGATTGCTTTCGAGTTTTGACACAACATAGCATTGGACCACGGGCGTGTTTATATATACTTAAAACAAAAGAAAACAGTTCGATACATGTTGGACATAAAAACAACACCTGCCTTACTAAGATTTTACTCAGATAATAAGCAAACAGAACTTTTTTTTTATTAAACACAAAAAATTAAGATTAGATTAGATTAGATAAGATTTTTATTTTTTAACCGAATTAAATTTTAACAAATTGTTTTATAAAAATCTGTTGGCTTGGTCTTGCCGTCTGCCTGGTAGCAACATAAAGTATCAAACTTAAGTGTCTTTGGTCTTTAGAAAAGGGTAATCCAATTCTCTAAAATAATTCATAAATTATTCTATCACGATAAGCTAGGGCCTTTGTGCAGTAGAGATGCAGCTTCTTAACGTTGCACTCGTTGAGATGCTGTAAGACTTGCTCCGGCTGCATTACATCAGCTCCGAAGATATGCCTCCTCATTTCTCTAAGGATTGGACATTTGCCAACAAAATGAAGAACGTCTTCTCTCTCTTGCAAGTTGCAGAGTCCAGAGAGCACCGGTAGGTCATCCCTATGCGGTATAAAATTGAGTTTAAGGAGTTCGCCTCTCAATCACCGCTCTCCAATCACCGCTTACTGGAAACTGCAGGTCTAAGTTGCACTCCCTACCCAGCTCCAGCCATTCTTAGAACCATCCTGATTTGGTGCGTATCGGATGCATCGCAACGATTTTTGGCAATCGGTGGTCCTGCATATTTAAAACCTGAAGGATGTAGGCCACATGTAACTTCATAGTTTTAATGAAGAGAGGTGGTAGATCTGTTTCAACCATTAACATGTAGTTGGGTGTGTTGGGTGGACAACGAAATGTTCTTTTGACAAAAAATCGGAACAGTTTTTCGACCGTGTCAAATTTCTTAATTCCCCAAACTTGTGCAGCATAAAACATAATTGACTCTGCTACCGCTGAAAAAAGATTGAATTTGCTGCTATGTGAAATATGTTGATTTCTAAAGCACTTGCTCCAGGCCATATTTATGGCTTTCTTCGCTTTTGTAAGTTTTTGTTTGAAATGTAGCTCCATTTCCAAATTTTTCGTGATATAAACACCCAGGTACTTATACTCTTTCACAACCTCAATTGAAACATCGTTGTAGAACCATTTTTCGTTCCGGTTGTATCTTCCTCCTCCTCGCCTAAATATCATCACCTTTTATTTTTCGAGATTAACCATCAAATTCCACAGGGTGCAGTAGTCTCTAGGCCTGTTGATCATGAGCTGCAGCGATTCCGGAGAGGCAGCCATGAGCACTATATCGTCGGAAAAGAGGAGAGCTTTAAAAATTAGTCCTGCGAACTCTACCCCTCTCGGCAGCACGTCCACTAAATCATCAATGAAAAGGGCGAATAAACTTGGGCTTAAGGAACATCCCTGCCTTAATCCGGACCACGAGTCAAACCACGCTGACAATTGGTCTCCACTCCATACCGCCGCCTTCGTACCTTCAAACAGATTTTGGATAATCCTTCCAAACTTCTTTGACATCCCTATACTGTACAGTTTATAAAGCAGCGCTTTACGACCCACGGTGTCAAAGGCTGCTTGGAAGTCGACAAAGAAGACGTACAGTTTTATTTTGCGTTGAATATAGGATTCTGCTATACTTTTTAAAACGAAAATATGGTCGATGGTCGAATACCTAGGTCTAAACCCCGCTTGATGTTCCTTCATCAGTTTATTTTCGTCAATCCATGTTGATAATCGCCGCTGTTAAACATTGGTGAATACCTTGTAGGAGGCATTTAAGAGGGAAATACCTCTATAATTGGCTGGGTCCGACATACACCCTTTTTTTGGATCGGAAAAATGATTGCTTCCCTGAAACGTGCTGGAATCTGTCCAGAATCCAATATTTTGTTGAATATTTTGGTGAGTGCTTGGTGAAGCTTGGTATTTCCATATTTATAAAATTCTACGGGTATGCCATCCGAACCGGCAGCTTTGCCATCCTTGAGACTACTGAGCGCTGCGGTTACTTGATCCATTGTAATTACCCCATCCAGAAGACTATTTTCAAAGACAGATGCTGCATAATGAAAACTAAGTTTACTTGGGGGCGGGTTAAGTGAGATGTTGAAATGGTCTCGTAAAATGTTGCAGTTTAACTTAGAGCTAATCTTGAGTCCATTCCCATTAAGAACTTTGAGTTTTTTCCAAAATTCTCTAGAATCTCTGCAGGAAGATAAGTTCATCGCCAGTGACTCATGGTATGCTTTATTTTTGGCCCAAGAAATCGCCTTGAAATGTGCATTGGCCCTTAGATAATTATCTTTCATAATGCCGTCATTAAATTGTCGAAACAGCCTCAGCCACGAAAAGGAGACTTTTCTAGCTTTATAACATTCTTTGTCGAACCACGATAAGAAGGCCGCCTTAGTACCTCATAAATGTGTTGTATTGTGTGTTATATAGCTTCGAGTGGTATCAAATAATTGGGCATGATTTGTTCCTCGAGGTGGCTTTTGTACAAAAAAGCATGGTTATTACTCCAGTTCAGCCTGGGTAGCGACCTCATTTCAATTTCATTGGGATTAGTGATCATCGTGTTTCCAAATGTACAAATGTACGTTTCTTGCTTTACTTCAAAATCCGTGACGTACGCTCTCCATTCGCCTGTCAGCATGCAGTAGTCGATAACCGATACGCCTTGCTCTCCAATAAATGTGTATTCACCATGATGATCAGCGTTACTCGTTCCGTTGAGTATGCGAAAGCCGAAGCTATCACAGAGTTCCAGCGTTGTTCGTCCCCTTGAGTTAACGAGACCGTCTTTAGAGTTCCTTGTAACGAGCTCATCTTTGTTAACTGTTCCACTCTCCTTACCAATTCTTGCATTAATATCGCCAATAATTGGCAAAACAAAAAATTAATAAAGTTGAATTAACAAAAAATTAATTCAACTTTGTTGTCAAATAATAATAATACGGTAGTGTGCTCATGAAGAACTCAAAGGGACCGACCAAATTGCTTGCTTTAACCGAAGTTTGTTATGAGTAACACGTTAGAAAAAAATATCAATTTCGCAACGGCATAGTGTTGTCTCTGCCCCAGTAAAAAAATTAACTGATTTGTGCTGCATTTGTGTATAAACATAACCGTAGGACACAATGCCCGTAGCGGTGGTATGTAGCAGTAGTACGTAGTACAGCCACGGGGCCATGTGGCGTAGTACGGAAAAAAATTGAACACAATGGTGTAGCGCGGCTATGTCGAACAAAAACTAAATTTAATATTTTGTACAACGGATGACACAAATTCCATAAAATTTCTTTAGATTTAACCATCTCAATAAACTTTTCGACGTCCTTTTCCTCCATTGTTTACTTTACTTGTATTGAACTGTCCACCGTGTAGCGCTGTCAACCGTGTAGCGCTACGAAAGTTAAAAGTTGGCCAACTCTGACTACCGCCTCAGCTACGCGCTACCGCCACAGACACACATTGTGTGCGCAATACACCGAATACATGTGTTTTCACTTTTGACAGCTCTTACTACCGCTACTACTACCGCTACAGCTATATCACTGTGGTTTTACGGTAAAGCAACTCGCGAAAATACAAAAAAAAATATAAAATCGAAGGGCATCATTTTAACGTTTGAACAAACGCAGCTATTCAGTTGTCACGGAAGTCCCGTAAAGTTGGGGAAAATCTGTTTGACAGAAACGTTAAAAGAAACTAAAGACTGCTAAACATAATAGTCTTAGCACAGCGCATTTCGGGAGCGGTTATATAACCAAAAAAATTGCATGTAATTGGAAAGGTCTATTTCACGCGATGTCAAATTGCCAAGTCTGGCAACTTTTTCTTTCAGCCGTGGCAAGTAGTGTTAACTTAAGAATAGTGTATTTTTTAGCGATGGTGAAACTACCTCAAAGTTGACTTAAAATCATAAACGCATTGCCCTGGTTGCAAATATATAAATTTCAGACCTTTGTAGTCCAGCCTTCCCTTGGAAGATGGTGTTTTCACATCTACAGACCCGGTTAGCTCAAATTTTTACACGATTTTTCCGATTCTACGCACAATCACGAAGTGCAAAATATGCATTTTGATTTGAACTCCCATTTCATAATAAGCCTTAATAAATTTAACGCGTTGCTCGATTGTCTATTTTTCCATGATTCAAATTGAGTTAGTCTGAAATTGAGAAATGTAAAATGAAATGCAGAAAAAAACTAATTTAGAATTGGGACGCCTCCACAGGTGGCAGATAGGGAAACGCTTAACAGATATGGTGGGTTTAATTTAATACACTGCTCGTTATACCACCTATGCTGTCTTATATTAGAACGTGCGTGCTAAGACGGGTACGCTAATGCAGGTCTCTACGAGTTTGAGTCCTTTGGCTGATGTCGTCCCATGGATTTTACCCTCTCCGCTCTACCCTCCCCTGCTCTCACTTAAGATTTGTAACCCAGGATATGCGTTGTAGTGCCCGCTGGTTGGGTTGGGCACACATTCGTGGTCCAGGCATTGGGATGTTTTTCCCGTGTGTTCTGGTAGAAGTGGAATTTGAATTTAGATAGATTCTTCCTCACTCAGTCACGAATACCAGATCTTGCATTGGCTGTTCCCTTTTCGTTTGAAGGTATACATGCGTTGTGGAATTAAAATTCAATTAAGCTAGTTGTATATAAAAATGACTTCAATATTTTGTGTGTTAGCGAATATCTAGAGTTCGGTTGGGTGGATTTTTATAATTCATTTCTAGAATGAAAAGAGACCATCAGTAGATGGTTTAGAAAACCAAATCTGTCTAGAGCTATACCGCAAAAGCCCACATTTTTGTGTAATGTTTTTTCTCCATTGTATACTGGATTTTTTTAAGTAAATACTCTATTACAAAATTTTCAAAGAAACTAAATTTTCATCAAAAGCATCATGTTTTGAGTTCAGTGAAACATTTTAATTAATCAACTCAATATTTGAATATTTCCACCTTCGAAAGGTTAAGCTCTGCAAGGATGATTGCCGTATTCGAGGCGTCGAACATCATAAAGGTTTTTTTTTGCCAATTGAAGTAACCTAAATGCAGTTAAGGACTATGAGATCACAAGTCTAAGACAATGTGCATTATGGCATAGTACTTGCTGGATGAGTAAATGGACGGCTCACGGCAACATATATGCAATAATTTGAGAAAGCAAACAACATAAGAGACTTTCTGGGAGACGAATGTTGCGATTCAATAACTTTAGATGGATCCACGCATTTACCGAAGTATGAACAGCAGATATTCATACTTTTACTATGCACATTCTTCTCGAATCAATTAAAACTTTTACTTCTTCCTGTTAGATTTTGGCCTCCGGCTTTCAAGGAATTCTGATAAGCGTTAACACAATGTTCGGACAAAATGAACAAAATAATGGGCATTTCATGATGAGTGAATGTCAGAGTTAACGATCAGTGCAATGGGCAACTATTTCATGACCCGCAGCTTCATGTTCTGCTGTACATTTTCTTATATAATACATATGAAATAGATGTTATGATATGTTAAGCATCTTGTTTTCTTCCTTCCTGTTAACATACATGAACATTATTAAAATGTATGCCAATTGTTTTGGTTAAATACTCTACAGTCTGGTTTTGTCGCGGGCAAATCAACCACTGACGCAATCCAAAGTATAAGGATCATAATGGAAACACATCGTGATGCCTTTAAAGATCTGCATATGGTGCTGGTTGATTTTGAAAAAGCTTTCGATGTAGCAAAGACAAGAGTAAGATGTCCTTCCGGAGTCCGTAACGAGTTCCCAAATAAAGTCGGTGCACACCAGGGAAGCGTCCTTAGTCCTTTGCTTTTCATTGTAGCCCTTTTTTGTCTGCTTGAAGGAAAACTGACTTGGTATCGTGTTAGCCAAAAGAGGACAAAGTACCTGTGCTGCAAAATTTCTGGCCCACCCTAGCCAATTCAAGATATTAAATTGAATGGTAATGTGCTTCCCAAGTGTGAAAAGTATCAGGTCTTGGGATCTATGATCAATAGCAAAGAAAACTGTGATAACGACATCAATCATCGCGTAAGCGTGGGGTGGATGAAGTGGCGAGAAAACTCCGCCATCTTCTGTGACCGAAAAATGCACCACAAGCTCTACACCGCAGTTGTGCGTCTGGCGCTCACATATGGCTCACAATGTTGGACAGCGTATTTTTTTTTTTATATATATATAATTTACTCGCGAATAAAGGGATTGGCTACCCTTTTAATGTTACATATCTCACGAGCGGAAAGGATTAGAAATAGAGGAAAATGAGGAGAGGTACCGATGCACTCTTGTTTTGAACAGTTGCGGGTTGTAACATGACGGAAAGACTGAACGTGGGAGAACATTCCACATTTGCGTTGAGCGGCTTATGAAGGAACTTCTAAACTTGACTGTACGTCCGAAAGTGGGCTCGAGGGTAAACTGGTGTGCATTCGAACTTTGGCGAGTATCACGGTTGAAAGTCTTAAGGGGCGGAATGCAATTGGCTATTTCGATGGAACACTGTTTGTGGAAAAAGCGATAGAACAGTGAAAGGCAAGAGACATTACGTCGATGTTCTAATGAGTCAACTGACTGCGCAATATTTCTGTCTCCAATCAGTTTTATCGCCCGTTTTTGTATCCTATCTAGCAGGTGCAATGCTGTTTTTGGAGCACCAGCCCAGAAGTGGGAATTATATTCCAGCTTGGGGCGGATGTAGGCCTTATATAAAATAGCCAAATCAGAAGGGGTGAAATATTTCTTACATCTTTTGAGGAAACCTAGGCATTTCGCAGCGTTCTTGGCGACGTCGAATATGTGGTCATTCCAACTAAGGTTTTTATTAACACACATACCGAGAATGGAAAGCGTTTCGGTTTCGTGGATGCAAGTGCCATTCATGGATTATGGCTGAGTGTTTCGGTTTTGCTTCAATGACAGAAGACAGCATTGATTTTTAGAAGCATTAAACTCTACTCTATTTCGAGATCCCCATAATACAATGCTGTTAAGGTCAGAGTTTAATGAGTTTGACATACGCTGCCGTTCCAGTTCTACGTCCGAAGAGCAGGGGCGAGGAACCGAGAACGAATATGAGAAACTAAGGTTACTGTAATCGGCAAAGGAGTGGATTGGATTTGTAGTAGCAGACAAGAGATCGTTTATGAAAACGGGGAAGAGATTCGGAGACAAAACAGAGCCCTGGGGAGCCCCAGCATTTATTTTTTGAACTGCAGACTTGAAGCCGTGCAAAACAACTTAAATTGAACGGTTTAAAAGGTAATTACTAATCCAATGAATAAGAAATTCGTCAATTCCAAATGCACGCATTTTCGACTAAAGAGCTTGGGGCCAAACTCTGTCAAATGCTTTTGAAATATCAAGCGCAACATTCTTGCTTTCACCAAGAAGATGCAAGGAATGGTTCCACTTTTCGGTGAGATATGCCATCAGATCACCAGTGGACCTTTTGCTACGAAAACCATATTGCCGGTCATTAAGTAGTTTTCGTGATTCGAAATATTTCATGAGCTGGAAGTTAATCAGCGTTTCCATGACCTTAGAAAGAAGGGAAGCTAGTGAAATTGGACGATAGCTAGAGGGAGAAGAAGAATCGCCTTTTTTAGGGACGGGCTGGACAAATGCTGTTTTCCATCTACTCGGAAAGAGGCCTGAGGAGTAGGACCGATGAAAAAGCTTACACAATGGTTTTGCCAGCGTGGAGGAACACCTCTTCAGAACAATCGGGGATACACCATCTGGAGCAGCAGATTCGTGAATTTTGAGATCGTTAAGTACTTTTTTGACTGTACGAGTGCGAAAGTGAATTTGTCCCATAGTGCATTCAACGCGCTCAAGAACAGGCGGAGACAATACGCAATCTGGTAGCGTGGAGCTGGCAGCAAAATGTGCTGCGAGGAGATTGGCTTTGTCTAGGGAACTGACAGCTGGAATGCCATTGCAGACGAGCGTTGGGATGGAGGATGAGGCACAATTTTCCACATTTTTGATGAAAGACCAAAAGTTTTTACTACCTTTGGGACAATGTAGTATTTTCTGCCTCAACTTTTGGTCGTACATAAATTTCACACGACGGATATGAGCATTACAGGGATTTCTGGCTTGTTTGAACTTATTTCGGTTTACTAGAGAGAGATTGTCCTTGTAAGACCGAAAGTAAGATTCCTTCAAATTTATCGCCTCTTTACAGCTCAAATCAAACCACGAGTTCGCCTTCGGTTTGATACTCTTAACCCTGTAGGGGATAAAAGATCTCATTCCTAGGAGAATTATATTTGTGATCATATCGGCAACGGCGTTTACATTGTTGTCGAGAAAACAAAGCGACCAATTAAAACTTTCGAAAAAGTTGGTAAGGCCGTCCCAATTTGCTTTCTCGTATCGCCAAACAGTTCTCTTGGGAATCGGAACTTTGGTAGGTTGGTTGCCAACGAAAAAATTTGCCGAAATGACACAATGGTCTGACGAGCCTAGAGGAGATAAAACATCGACGGTGTATTTGTCGGGATGGGAGGTCAAAAACAAGTCCAGTGTGTTGGCGGTATGATCGGCAATGTCAGGTATCCGTGTGGGCTCGTTCACAAGTTGGGTCAGATTGTTTAGAGCACTAAAGATTTCAACATACCTTTCTTCGGGTGTTGTCTGACCAGAATGTCGAAGCCAACTAGAATTGTAAATATTGAAATCGCCCGTAATCAAGATTTCATTATTGGGATTCAGGGTGACAATTCTTTGCAAGAACTCATTACAAGTTAATGCACTGCTAAACTTTGGACTTTTGTAAAGAAAACAGTAATGAATTGTTTGTCTACGGACGGTGAAATCGATCCACTTGATATTAAATTCCGGATAGGTACAGGTGTTTATTTGTGGAGGAATATGGTAGACTATATCATTACGTATATAAATGGCGAGGCCACGATGCGGGAAGAATAATGGCTTTAAGCGATAGCCAGGGAGTTCAAAACTAAGGTCAAGGTGACCAGTGACAGGATCTGTGCCTAATATCTGGGTCTCGCTGAGAGCCAGAACAGCCGGGCTGTAAGTACAGAGGTGGACATACACCGTTTGTTCTCAGCCCACGAACATTACAAATGTCCACACGAAAGTCCTTCATCATGAACACAAACAACAACTATTTAAAACAATTTTTGAGCGACAAACACTAAGCAAAATTGTTGCGTGAAAATTCACGCAAAGAAACACCACAACAACAATTTGTAAGTACTATGCCTTTACAAAGCATTGCGTAGTGAATCAAGCAAAAAAATTCACCAACAACCCGCTATCCAATGCTAGTACAGGCACTCCATCATACATGTGTATGGTAACGCACGATATTGGAGCCCCGATACCTGCAGTGATAGGCAAAGAGCAAAAAGAAAGCGAAAAAAAAAGAAAATAGAGATTGTGTGGGTTATTGTTTAATAAAGTATGTATGGAAAGAGAGGGAAGGGAGGATCACGAGACATGGATGACGATCAGAAAGGCGCGAATGGAGCACTCGAGGTATCGGGCGGGTGAATATATGTACTAACAGATGTATTTTTGTTAGTACACGCGCGTTAGTATACATGTATAAGAAGTACGAAGATCCGAGGAAGCCTCCATGTAAAAGAGCCTATCTTCAGGCAAATGGAGAACGACCGGCTCAGGTATTGCCATGTTCGAAGGAGAGATCCTACGAACGCTGCCAAGAAGGATATGCCAATCGACATTCCAGCGCAATGGCGAAAGAAAGGAAGGCCTAAAACATTCACGAATCATAAATGCAACGACAACAGCATATATTTGGTCATATATGAACCGGCGTATTGCACAAGCGGACCATTAGGAATGCAGTAGGCTTTCAGTTCATAACACACAAGGAAACGCTGGATTTGCTGGCGGAAGCTCACTTCCCAGGGTGCACCGATACCTATGAGGATTACGCTACAGTAGCGCAAGGCTCTCGGAGGAAGATAAAGGAGAAAAAGATCAGGGCTATAACCGATGTAAAAAGGCTGGCCTGGGCGATCAACTCCTTCGATCCCTTTAAAGCACCAGAGATGGATAACATCCGACCAATAATGCTCCAAAAAGCAGGGGAAACTATCATTCCATGGTTGAGTAACGTGTAGAAGTCCTGCCTAAAGCTGTGCTACATTCCCAAAGCTTGGAGAGAAGTCCGAGTGATATTCATCCCCAAGGCAGGGAAGGCAAACCACACTACGGCAAAGGACTATCGACCCATAAGCCTGTCTTCATTTATGCTCAAGGCGTTGGAGCGGCTTATTGACATGTATGTGAGAGAGCTGATTGGTGATAACTATTTATCAAAATCACAGCATGCGTACATGAGAAGCAGATCGGTTGACACTGCACTACATAGAGTAGTAGAAAAATCCTTGGAACACAAGGAGTACACTTTGGGTGCCTTTCTAGACATAGAGGGGGCGTTTAATAACATTGAGGCAGACGCGATACTGCGCAGCTTGAGAAACGCCCACCTAGATAGCAGTCTATGCGAGTGGATCGGGTTCATGTTAAGCACACGAAAGATAAACTGCTACCTAGGCAAAGTATGCAGCTGACGAAACGTCAGCAGAGGAACACCGCAGGGAGGTGTCCTATCTCCGCTTATATGGACCCTGGTAATGGACGAATTGCTAAAAACCCTGGAGAGGGAAGGCTGCATTGTGAGCGCATACGCAGACGATGTAGCAATCCTGACCCCAGGTAAACTCCCATCAATCCTCAGTGACCGACTCAGCTACGCACTTCGCATTGTTGAAAAATGGGTTGAGGGTCGAGGACTGGGAATTAACCCCTCTAAGACGGAAGTTGTGTTGTTTACAAGGAAAAGGGCAATTCCATCCTTCAGCAACCCAAGAATGGGGGGAGTGGAGTTACCGTTATCCAAATCGGTAAGATACCTGGGCGTCATATTAGACTCCAAACTCAGCTGGAGGGATAATATACAGTTGAATGGTGGAAGGCTACGGAAAGAAGAAGTGTCATCTCTCTAGCCTCACCAAAGTTCAAAGGGCAGCCTGCATGGGTATAACAGGGTCCCTAAGGACCACACCCACCGCGGCACTAAAGGTACTACTCAGCCTCACCCCCTTGGACATATACTGCAGCAGCAAGGCAGCTAAAACAGCTGTTCGCCTAAGGGAATCCGGACTGTGGTCCTCAAGATCTTATGGACACGCCTCTGTGGAAACTCAATGGGCTGCCTCCACAAACACCCCAGTCACAGATTACCTACCTATGACATTCGCCTTCAACAGGAGATTCGCTACCAGAATACCTGAAAGAGGTGAATGGGAAGATAAGACCATTACAGGAGATGACGTGATCGCCGTATATACCGACAGTTCTAAGATGGACGTCGGAACCGGTGCGGGCATCTTCTGTGGAGATTTGGGTCTAGGTAAATCTTTTCAAATTAATGACGACTGCAGCATTTTTCGGGCGGAGCTGGCAGTCATAATCGAAGCTGCCTCCGAGCTGAAGAAACACGGCCCCGCAAACAAGACCATCACCATATACTCTGATAGCCAAGTGGCAATTAAAGCCTTGGAATCAGACGTGGTAAAGTCAAGGGCTGTGAAACTATGCAGGGAAATTCTGGACGAGTTATCACTTGGCAACACTGTAACTGTGTGTTGGGTGCCAGGTCACACCGATATATCGGGAAACGAAGAAGAGGACAAGCTTGCGAGATTTGGGTCTGGAATGAATGCATGGGTAGCCCTCAAATCTATAAGAGTCCCGCTTTGTTCGATAGCACGTAGGATAGAAACTGAATCCTTGAGTAGAACCAATCTACGTTGGACAGAACTTGATACGTGCAGACACACAAGGGAGCTATGGCCAGCGGTTACCAAAAAGAGATCACTATTTTTGATCGGACTAGCCCGCAGGAACATCCGAGTACTCACGGGAATCCTCACGGGGCACTCCGCTATGGGTCTACACGCTGAGCGGCTAGGCATACCGCATAACGATTACTGCAGAAGCTGCAGGGACGTTGAAGAAATTGAATCTGTTCGCCACATGCTCTGCGAATGCCCAGCCCTAAACAGCATAGTATCCTCGGCAGCTACTTCCTCAACGAGCTCGAAGGTATAAATAATGTAGATCTAAAGGACCTCCTAAGATTTGTATACAAATCCGGATGGGTCCAAGAGGGCGGAACTCTGAGCTTCTAACAGCGGTCTATTTCTGTTTTCGTTCCAGGAATTAAAAAGGTTCCCAATGGACCCAACTGCTGGTCTAAGTGAAGCCGTGACTATTGTCAAAAGGGCATCCATCAACCTAACCTAACCCTCAGTTCATAACCTCGCGCCTATAAAAAAAAGACCGTCAAGTATGAAGGAATACGAGCGGTCCGTCGGCTTTTGTTGAAGGTCATGGTCGTCTATATTGCGCAGTTAACATTCTATTTATATATTAAAATTATTATTTCTGGATATATTTTACAGTCTGTAATATACTTTTTTCATACTGCTGTCTACTGTTCTTATATTGGGTTTCGTTACTCTAAAAAAGGCTGGCAAAAAGCTTTACCGTTACGAAAATAGCGGGAAGAACATACTCTTTCTTGGCCTTTTTTTAGGATTTCTATAATTTAAAACCCATAAAACAGCAATTTCGATTATTTTTAATTACCGTTAGACTTTTTGATCAATTTTACAGCCACCTGTGCTAGCATTTGCCACTTTTCTCAAATTCTGTGGACATGGATTTCTGGGAAAACGGTAAAAATATGCTGTTTTTTATTTCGCTTGTTTGAATGGGCTTAAGAACTTAGAGACGAAAACGGAAACTTTGAAACGTTTTTGATGCAGTTCGCTTGCTTTTCAAACATTACATGCTTCAGCCAAATTTAAACAAGGTCACCATAACCGCTTAATATCTCGAAATCTTTAAAGAACAGTTTTCGAAAATGTTTTCACGTTTTTCAGCTAAATCTTCGAAGTTTTTGAATATTCGAAGTCTGCTATAGTTTTGTTATAGTTAACTAAGTTAACTTCCGTAGTGTTAACCGCATTGGATAGGTTGCTTTCCAGTGAATGCAACTACTTAGCCGTTCATTCGTGCGGCTTCACCCTACGCCGCTAGATCGAAGGGTCTTGTTCTTTGTAGTCGTCGCTCGTTGTTTACATTGTTAAGAGTCTCGTTTAGAGTACGGATCATTTCATTGTTGCAATGAACATGAAGGCGAGCATTTAGCTTTCGAGCAAAATTCGAGTTTGTTACTTCTTCGCTCACGGTAACTATTCCTAAAACTCTGTGAATATCGCTATTCCTAATATACCATGGAGCATTCACAATTGCTCTTAGTGTCTTGTGTTGGAAAGTCTGCAACATGGACATGTTGCTCGGCTTGGTACAACCCCAACGTTGTATACCGTATGTCCAGGACGGCTTTAACACCTGCCTGTACAAGAGCAGTTTGTTATATGTGCTTAATTTCGAAAATCTTCCAATAAGCCAATACACTTCCCTGAGCCAAATCTTGAGCTCGTCACGCTTCTTCTTTATATGTGGTTTCCACCTTAGTTTAGCGTCCAGTGTCATCCCTAGATACTTCGCTTCATTTGCATAAGGTATTTGTGCAGAATTTATGAACAGAGACAAATTGTTAACCCTTCTGTAAGTGAAATTCACATGCGTTGACTTGTTCTCGTCGATTCGCCAAGTCTTCGTCTAGACACAAATTCTGTCCAATGCTCGTTGGAGGTTTCTCGTTGATGACTCGACTGATTCACCTGTTGCCAGGATGGCCGTATCGTCCGCAAACGTGGCCATGACTGTCTCGTCATCTAGAGGTATGTCTCTTGTGTAGAGCAGGAACAGGGTCGGACCGAGGACGCTTCCCTGGGGTACGCCAGCCCGAATTTGCTTGAAACTCGAGTATTCACTACTACACCTAACACGAAAGAGTCTGCTTTCAAGATAAGTTTCCAATATTTTAAACATGTCCTCCGGCAAGTTTTGCCGTAGCTTATATTTCAAGCCTTCGTGCCATACCTTGTCGAAGGCTTGCGATACGTCGAGGAAAGCACTTGAACATATTTTTTTCCCTTCTAAGGCTTTTTCAATTTCATGCGTTATTCTGTAGACTTGATCTATTGTGGAATGGTTAGGTCTGAAACCGAATTAATGATCTTTCTACAATTATTGGTTGTAATCGCTTCAGCAGAAGTTTCTCGAATACTTTTGATATTATCGGCAGAAGCGATATGGGCCTATAAGATTTTTTATCATTTGCGCATTTCCCCGGTTTTGGAACCATAATGACTTCAGCAACTTTCCATTGTCTTGGAACGTATAGAAGTCTAAAAGAATATCTAAAAGAATATCGTTTATCATATAAAGTAGCTTGACTAGTGCCTTTTTTGGTAGTTCTTTCAATATTTCGCCAGTGATCAGTTCGTAACCCGGGGCCTTATTATTTTTAAGTTTGCTGATTGTCTGTCGGAGTTCAACTAACGAAACTTTTTTCATTCTAAAGCTATCAGGTTCCGCGTTGTTGTTTGTTGTTTAGAACGTTAGCCAACGGCGGACCGTCGAAAGGCTTGAATGTTTCTTCTAAATGTTCTGCAAACAAATTCGCTTTCTCTTTGTCTTCTCTTGCCCATTCGGCGTTAGCTTTTTTTATTGGTGCCGAGTGGATTATAGGTTTCTTGATAGACTTAACTGCTTTCTACAGCGAGTAGTTTGAGCTCTTATCTGCCGACAAGCCTTCAAGGTATTCAGTGGTCTCAAGATTTTTAAGATCTTGCAACATTCCTTTCAATTTGTTAGTTCAAGAGGGTTTTGTCTGGGGGAGCCCTCGTGCCTTGCCATCTCCTACGCGCTCTTCTCTTTTCACGAATGAATTCTTCGATTTCGAGCGGATATGTTTTACGTACATGCCCGTCGGTGCTTACTGCGTTCTTTTGGGACGAAGTGTTGTTCCAAGCAGCGCTCTGAATTGCTTCAATGAATTTGTCGACTGCGGTTTCTAACTCGAAAGGAGTTTTCAATGGCACATTCAAGCCAACACCCTCCTTACAGTCCTTTTTAAAGGCGTCCCCAATCATGTTTTTGCTAACTAATCTAGGAGCTCTTTCTATTATCGCCAGTCTTCCACCCATCTTCAAGATTACTCCTGAGTGGTCTGAGCAAAGATCATAACACTCTTCAATTCGCGTAAGGTATTTGGAGTACCCTTTAGCGATGAAAAAATCGACAAGGTCAGGCTTTTTATTCCTATCGGTTGGCCAATATGTTGGCTTACCCGTGGAGAAAAAGTCCACCCCACGCTTCATACTATTTTTGT
Source organism: Neoascia interrupta (assembly GCA_947623515.1). NCBI lineage: Eukaryota > Metazoa > Arthropoda > Insecta > Diptera > Syrphidae > Neoascia > Neoascia interrupta. The sequence continues at coordinate 92,454,368 of OX392463.1, forward strand.
ACAGTAATCTTCCTCTTGTTGAATTGCATCGTGAACCCCAAAAAGTATGCTTCGCGTTAAAGTCACCCCCAATGATAAAATTGGACACAATGAAGACATACATACGATCAATATCGTCTTCCACCAGTCTATATCCTGGCGGGAAATAACAAAATGCAATGTTATAATCTAGGCAGTCAATTTTTACAGAAACTGAACTGATCTGCATAGAGTCTAGCTCAACTTCTGTGTTCTTGAAGTGCTTTATGCAGTTCTTAATGTAGAGAGAGAATTTTACGAAGGCTGATGTGCGTGATAGTCATTGTAACCTTTAAGTTTTGTTGTAGACCCGTTTTTAAGGTGAGTTTCCGTAATCATGCAAATATCAATATTATTTTTCCGTAGAAATACTTCTAGTTCGTCTATTTTATTCAGAAGGCCGTTTGCATTCCATGTAAGTATTTTAAAAAACTGTTTCATATTCATGTTCTCTTGTAATTTTTTCGAGGCTTAAACTCGAGCTTGCTCAGTTTGTCAAATATATTTTTGTTGATTTTAGTCTGATCCTCAAGTTTCTCCAAGATTACAGCGAGGATCTGAGACACTGCATCTGTTGTGGGCGATCATGCCTTGTTTTCGTTTGCCGCAACCTGTGCGTATGATTTCGGTCCGACCAGTGGTGGTTTCTCCGCTGCACTTAAACTGGCGCCGCTCTTTTGTGGAGCTTTTACGCCTTTTGTCGACGCCTCCTTTGCCAATCTTCTTAAAATTTTGAATTATTTCTGATACGTGTGATTTTTTTCATAGAATTCCACCAAACAGCACCGGTGATATTTTTTTCGAAAATGCGTCAAAACTGCAACACTCAAACTGTTTTTGAAAAATATGACCTCAGCGCTTGGTTTACTTTGAGTTGTTTTATACGTGTGTTCAATATTGATTTTGAGCAATAAGCCGTTCAAAAGTTATGGCCTCCAACACTTTGAAAAACGTCATGCATTTTCGACTCTTCATTTTTCAAAAACGTTTTGATATTTTCGAAAAGTTTTATTTTTTGATTAAAGCTTAGTATTTTTTAAACCTAAGTTTCGTTTTTCTAGTTCTTGCCTACTAAACTTATAAAAAAAAACACTGAAAATCATTAAGTCCATTTTCACATGAAATTTCAAACTGTAATTAAACCAAATAACGATGTCTTAAAAAATTGCCCTCTTTGGATTCTCTGACTATTTCCGCAGTTTATACGCACACCAAATTTTGTCTTTCTACGACTTACCGTTCAGAAGTTATAAAGCGATTGGACGGACGGACGGACAACGTAGTGAAACCATAAGAAGTCGTTTTTCCATTTTTGGACGGACCGCTAAAAAGAAGACTGCGGGCTTTAACTTTGCTTTTTTCCGGAGAAGGAAAAGGGTTTTCTCTACCATAGTGATGGACATTTTACGAATTAAGGATGCAGTAGTGCGGTCGCAATCTATCATAATTTTTATAGCTCAGACCCTTTCACCACTAGAAACTATATATGTCAAATTAAAGAATATTTTTCAATAAAAAATTTTCAAAAGAAAAATATTTTTCAAAAGAGAATGACATTAAAGGAGCCTTAATAAAAAGAAATAAATAGTGTTGTGAAATAAAGGTACATAAGTCAAAGTTTTTTGGTTGAATTGTAAATAATTACCATTATTTTGATACAGCTATTTTGAGCGAACAAAATATACATAATATGTAACTATATATATAAAATATATACCAAATATAAATAAATGCAATATCTCTTTGTACTGTATTTATCACCCGGCGAAGCGGGTGCATTTATAATAGTCTATAAAAGAATTACTTCAAGTTTTGTGTGTTAGCGAAAACCTAGAGTTCCGCCGGGTGGGCTCTTAAAACTTTTATTTTAACGAAAGGATGCCATTGGTAGATGGTTTAGTTCTTGTTTATTATATTTTTTTCTTCTTGTGTGTTAAAGGCATTTAGAGTAGTATGTAGGAAAAAACAGTATATCAGTATATGTGTCATCAATTATGAACATGCTATTTCTTCTTTATCCTCCCAGAAATCACTAAGATCATCGTCATCTATGATTGCAGGGGTCATGTCTTTATCCAAGTCTGATTTGCAGCAAAGAAGACCGTCGAAGAAGTTTAATGCGAAAACATTTTTTGGGGGTCACGGTGCAATTCAACAAGAGGTGGAGTACTCTTTAAAGGTAGTATGAAACGTGGCTCCTTTCGACATGAAGGCCTTTTCGAGTTCTTTATCGCAAAAGGATTCCTCGTCACCTCACGAACGTAGAAGAAAGCTATGATCACTCGCCAGTCGTTCTGGAAGTTGGCGGAAGTCTAGCAAGTTGGCGGAAGGCTGTGATGGCTTTAGAAAATACTTCAAAACAAGATGTACCTCTAATGCCCGGTTTCACACTGCAAGTTTAAACTTGAGATTAGTTAAATTCATATGAAAGTTTAAACCAAGAGCTGAAACCGTTGGTGTATTTCAGTAGCAATTGATCGAACGTTTAGTTAATCTTAAGTTTAAACTTTATCGTCAGCTTTGTAGGCCACTTTAAACATAAAATTCATGTATTTGATAGTTTTCTGTCAGACAGTTGTGTTATTTGTGACAGTTGTTAGCTCAATACGGAATAGAGAAAATTGCGAAAAAATCTAAACCTAGAAAAAAAAACATGAATGACAACAAGAGAAGTGCAAATTTTAGTTCTGAAGAAGTAAACAAGTTGATGGAGCTTGTAAAAAAGTACAAGTCAGTCATAGAGAACAAGAAAAGTGATGCGGTTTTTCTAAATGAAAATGTAATACGTGGAAGAAAATAACGGATGAATTTAACAGTACGTGCGTTGTACATAGGCATGTAAAGGCAATAAAAAATAAATATGAAAATATTAAAAAAACGGAAAATATTAATAATAACAGAAGCAATTTTTCCATCACTTTTATTTTCAATGTCTGAATTCATTTCAATTTTTGACTGCAATGTTTTTCTCTCAAAAATAAATGACAGAACTCAAGCACATAGTTTACTTTTTCATAAAAAACGTCGGTTTAAACCTCAAACGGCAGTTTAAACCCTCAGTGGCAGCCGTTTACGTTGAACTGCCGTTTAAACTATTGTTTAGGTTTAAACTAGCACTGAAAAACACTGTTTTGCTTTGAATGTCAGTTTAAACTTCGAATGTCGTTAAACGGAGTTTAAACTAGCACTGTGAAACCGGGCATAAATGTGTCACTTACAACCCCGTTAGAAGATGAAGTTAACAAATTCGTTGGAACTATTTAGAATGCTTATTTGACGGTATCTCTAGTACTCTACTTAAAAATATTGGTTGGTATACTATAGATGTACTATCCTTTGTCTTCAATCGCTGCATTTTTGAGGGAGTTTTTCCAGAAGAGCTGAAGTGCGCTGATGTGTTACCGCTTTTTAAAAAAGGTTCCGCTTTACAAATGTGTAATTATAGGCCTATTTCACTTCTTCCAACTTTAAGCAAAATCTTTGAAAAACTCGTTAAGGATAGACTGGTTTCTTTTCTAAGCAAAAATAATTTTTTTCATAAATCTCAGTTTGGCTTTCAAAAGGGAAAATCAACAGAGGATGCGCTTCTTGAATTTTGTAGCAAAGTTATGGCCAATCTTGATGGTAAGAAGTGTACGGCTGGCCTATTCATAGATATTACTAAAGCCTTTGATATGGTTGATCACCATATCCTTCTTAATAAAATTGAAAAGGCAGGCATTCGTGGCTTTATATTGGATTGGCTTAGACCGTACCTAAAAAATAGATGCCAAAAAGTAAAGATCGAAAATATAAGAAGCAATCTTTTGTTTTTCAACTTAGGGGTGCCCCAAGGTTCCGTCTTAGGTCCAATTTTGTTTCTTATTTACATAAACTCTGTTTAAACTGGATTTCAAAGGTGTTCCAACTGCCTTTGCAGATGATGTAGGCATTTGTTATGGTTCAGACAGTCGCCTTGATCTCATCTCGGACATTAATTGGGACCTAGGTCTGCTGAGAATTTGGTTCTCTAAACATAACCTGCTTATGAGTTCCAAAACAAAGATAATGTTTTTTAATTTGTCGCCTGTTCCTGCTCCCGATGTGAATGTCTACTTCCATGCACCAGAGTGCCAAAGGCTGAAACTTGCTTGTTGCAACTCTTCGCAAGAATTATCCACTCCTACATTTAATTGTAACATTAATTGTAGTGACAAATGTTTTTTGATTGAATCTGTGATAGAGTTTAAATATTTAGGACTTACTTTAGATTCAAGATTAAGCTTCGCTTATCATATAGATTCCTTGAGGAGGTATTTCCGTTTCACCATTAGACATTTTTACTATCTAAGTAATATATGTTCAGCCAATTTGTTAAAAACCATTTACTATGGCATATTTCAATCAAAATTACAATATGGGATCACCTGCTGGGGAGGCGCGTATATGAACAAAATTCAGCCACTCTTGGTTCTACAGAAAAGTATGGTGCGTAGATTACTCCGCAAACAAAGTAGACATCCTTCTTAACCTTTGTTCTATAACTTGAAAATTCTTCCTGTCCGTCATTTGTATTGTTTTAAGGTATTAAAAACTTTCTTTATGAAGTCTGGTAATCGCAATTTTAGAATTATTTCTAATTATAATTTACGTGGCAACTTTTCATACTCAGCTAATGTTCCTTTTTTCCGCACCACAGCGTATCGTAATTTTTATAGTATTTCCTCGATTCGGCTATTTAACAAACTGCCAGTATCGTACAGATCGGCTTCTCTAACTGTTAAATTTCTTAATCTTGTAAAAAAGTGGCTTCTTGGTTTTAACTTTGCTGCCATTGAACAACTTCTTTCCGAGTATCTGGTGTGACTTAAAAATTTAGTTTTTTCGCTTGATTTTCTCTCAAGTATAAGGTCTTTCGATAAGATTTTCTTTCAACTTCAAATGTAAATTTAATGTATTTTCTTTTGAAACCGCAAGTATGTAATAAAGGTATGCATTGTTTTTATTTTGCTTTTAAGGGTCACCCCACCCATATTTATACTGTATTGTTTTAAAATGCTCAGTAGACATTCAACACTATTTTCTTATTTATTAATATAAAAATATAGAATGTCAAGTAAATTTCCGTACTTTAATTTCTAATTTTAATGAATTGTAAATTGTTTTCTAGTTTAATAAGATATTGTACTGAAATAAAATAAATAAATATTATTCTTGGAACAAAACTTCTTTCCGGAAGTCTGGAGCATGGAAAAGAGTTTCAATATACCCGTGCAAAATTGAAAAGCTCATACGCGAACAAAGGAAAGTGTGAAAGAGATGGCATTCGAGCCTAGCTTAACTTCTGCGTTCTTGTGTTTTATGCAGTTTTTGATGTACAGGGAGGATCCTCCTCTCGAACTTTCTGACGGGTGATGTGCGTCAATCGTTAAACTTTCTGAAGGGTGATATGCGTGATAGTCATTGTAACCTTTTATTATGTAATCACGCAAATATGAATATTGTTTTTCTGTAAAAATACTTCTTGTTCGTCTGTTTTATTCAGAATGCCGTATGCGTTCCATGTAAGAATTTTCAATAAATGTTTCATATTCATGTTTTCTTGTAAGTTTTTCGAGGTTTTAACTCGAGTGTGCTTAGTTTGTCAAATATTAACTTGAAAATTCTATTCTGATCCTTAAGTTTTAAAGATACAGTGAGGATCTGAAACACCGCATCCGTTTCGGACGATCTTGTTTTCGTCTGACGAAATCTGAAAAATAACAAAGCTCCAGGCTCTAGTTCACCGTAACCGTTTTTATTACTTTCACACTCGACGTTCGTTTTTCAAGTATTCTGATTCAAAACTGCCTCCGGGCAACGGGTATCGGCTATTCATACAAATATATGACAAGTAGTGAAACCATTGAATAAAGAGACAAGGATTAGCTCTTTTTCACATATACAGTGTGTGTGAGTGAAGCATTTGTTTTGACATTAGTCGCCCGATGTCGGGTATCGACTTGCAAGTGAATGTATCGAATATATCACGAATCGGGGTACAAATGTCACCTTAACTCAGGAATGTTAAACAAAAGTAGAGCCAGCTCCCAGAAACGTATGAACCTCGAGCCGTCTCTCATGACATGCCTGGTTCAACACATAAGTAGTCCGCACTCACACAACTAAAACTGATGCTTCACTTTTCCCCTAAAACACCACTTCCTTGTCTCTTTATTCAATGAGTGAAACTTCTACGTCTCACTAAATGGAGGACGGAGTTTGACAACTGGCCTTTATTGTATTCACTGGTCTCCACTGGGGGGGGGAAATAAGGATATTTGTTTTTACAGGGTGTCCCATAAGAAATTGAATTAAATTACATTTTTGTCGCCATATCACAATATCTAAGGTGACCAACCTTGCTTGCAAACTTAGTACTCGGCTTCGCGAACATTACAACCACAAAATAGGCCGAACTTTGGATCAGACAAATCGTTCACGCCGATGAAGTTTTGACCCGGAATCAATTATCTTTCTTCCATTATTGGTTACAATCGTTTTAGCACAAGTTTCTGGGAGACTTTAGAAATGGGTCTGTTTGATTTTTTGTCATTCGGGCATTTTCCCAAATTCGGAACCATTATAACGCATGAAATTCTCATTGATACGTTTATGATGTAAACAAGCTTGACTCACGCTTTTTTGTGGCTTCACAGTAGAAGTACTGTTTGTATTATATTTGTATTATAGTACTGTATTTACTAAACTCAAAAAAATATAAGTGGCTCCCTTTGTTCAATATGTCCGTGTTACACAACACATATAATTTTTTAATCATACAGTATTTGTACGAAAATTTTTGTATGCATTAATTTTATGAAGTGTGTGCCATAAACAAATGAGTTCCAACGTGTTGTATCAATACAATCTACATAGATAATAATACTCAAGTCGGTATCATGGTTGTATCGTGTATTCTTTGATTCTTTGATAAAGTCGTTGCATATTATAGGGTTGTACGTTGAATATTTCTGTTCTGATTTTGTAAAGCATGAAATAAAAGAGCTCAATTTTTTAATTAATAAATTTCTCACTTATCAAAATGGTGTAAGTATGAACATTTCAAGGTAAAAAACATGCGTTTTATAGCAGGTGGTTTAAGTCTTTCTAGCTACGTCTAACACAAAAAAAAAAAATCTTAACCTTTTTCTAATACGCGGTCAAATTTTAAAAGCTGGCTTGGCTTTTCCTAATTCATATTATTCATAACCCTTTTAACTTATTTACAGCTATGCTTAGACACGCTAAGCTCCCCAGCTTTGACTTATACTGCTGCCCATCTAGCAGCTGACGTGGACACTATGCGACAAATAAAACTTCTCCAGGAGGAACAGGATCAAGAGGATGACGACAAAGCCGTAACTTTATGTTTAAAAATAACAAATATGAATTACATAATTACATTTTATTTATAGGCAACGCAAGGTGAAAGCTTAACAATAGATCAAAAAGTATATTCCCCTGGAGATTTTGTATACTTTGAGTCAACTGAGAATAAGATGTCTAGCATTGCCTACATTGAACGCTTGTGGACAACGAATGACAATATTAAAATGATGCAAGGTTGTTTGTTTATGAGACCCCATGAAACGTACCACTTAACCACCAGGAAGTTTTTAGAGCAGGTATATTTTTACACGATTCAATGCTTTATTTACTTGGGCAATGCTTTATTTACTGAAAAATATGTAACAGCACAAATATTATTTTAAATAGATGAAAAAAAAATAGAAGTCACAAAATGAAGTTGAATTTGAATGCATTCGTTTTTTTTTATGATTTCTCGACAACTCCGAAGAAAACAACGAAGTAACGTCATGAAAACGACTCCGTTAAATTTTCAGCGTCTGCCTCTTTTAATATGGCATTTCTTAACTGTTACTGACTAAACATATTGATCAAACTACCCGACAGAACATCTTTTTGGACATCTGTCCTAAATTATTCTTCTGGACGCGAAGTTATGATTTGAATTGAGGGATATTCATTACCCTTCCACTCCTACTGCATTCCTAATGGTCCGTTTGTGGAGTACGTCGATTGTACCAGAATATACTGGTAGGCCGGTTTTAGATCACTTCATCACCGAGTTCAATTAAATGCTGTTTTCGTTGTATTTGCGTTCCATGAATGCTTAAGCCTTGCTCTCTTTTGCGACTGTGTTGAAATATTGATTGACATTGATCTCTCCTTTGAACATGGCAATACCCACCGAGCATGTCGTGCTCCATTTTCCACGAGATAGGGTCTTTAACGTGGAAGTTTCGGCGGCTCTTGCTTCTTATTCTATCTCGCTTTATTTCTGCTGCTGTCATGCGAAGCATTTTTATCTCAGCTGCCGTTAATTTGTTTTCATACTCTTATACGCTGTCCAACATTGTGAAGCATAATGTAAGAACCGGACGCACAAATGCGGTGTGCCTCATTTTGTGTACCGCACAAATGCCTTTCTTTCAATTTAGCGGTTTTTTTTTTTTGTCCTTACGCGATGTTTGTTGTCGTCATCACAGTTTGCTACGCTATTGATCAAAGATCATTGATTCAAAATGTTTCAGTATCTGTGATCTTCAAAATTAATTTGAATGGAAATTTAACGTCTGTTTTTGTCTCACATTGTTCAGAGAATGGGAGCACCTGTTCTCTGTCTTCTTTTGGCTAACACGATACCCTTACTTACTTACTTACTTAAGGTGGCGCTACAGTCCGGGTGGACCTGGGCCTCAGCTAACAAGCTTCGCCAGGCAGCTCTGTCTCTAGCTAGCCGCCCCCAGTTTCGCACGCGAAGTTGGCTAAGGTCCCCTTCCACTTGCGTGCGCCACCTGAGTCTCGGTGCAAGTCTACCGCGCCGTCCCTGCGGATGGTGTCCATCCGCTCTAGATGACCCAGCCATCGTAGACGTTGTGTTTTGAATCTTTTGGCTAGGTCTGTATCGCTGTACACCCGTACAGTTCGATGTTATATTTCCTCCTCGACTCTCCGTCAATGCAGACGGGACCGTATATTGTCCGAAGAATTTTCCTCTCGAAGTAGCCTAAAGTGTTTTTATCCGCCTTTGACAGGGTCCATGCTTCTGCACCGTAAAGCAGGACTGGGATGATGAGGGTCTTATACATGGACACTTTAGTTGCTCGAGAGAGGGCTTTGCTACTCAATTGCCTTCTAAGCCCAAAGAAACAGCGATTGGCTAGAGTTATCCTTCGTTTGATTTCAGCGCTGGTGTCGCCTTTTGTCGTTTGCATTGGTCGTCAACAGTAAATCCGTCCAAATCCAAGGCTTGTTTCTGCTTCGTAACTGGTGTTTCCTTACGTGGCCGGGAAGTCACCCCGACGGCACGACCCCCAACCTGGAGGACCAGATCCTTTGTTTAGCTCTAAGGACGGAGAGCCGGATAGCCCGCTTCTTATAGGCCTGAGCTCCGAATACGTCGTAGTAGTCCATATAAGGTGTTCACTAAGTAGTTCGGCCTGACTGAAACGCCACCGTTGATTCCATCTGGGGAATTCGTCCGCTGCCGTCCGGATGCAAGGAGAAGTGCCGTAGTGGGAACACTCCTCCTCCCTCTCTCGTCTGCTACCCCCAACAACCTTCCAAAGGGGTTGGAACCCAATCTCCAGTTGAGGTAGTAGGCACCCAGTGTTCACCACGGGGAGGTGAGAGTAGGAGTTGATAGACAGAGGTTGGTTTAGAAAACCTGTGGATGCTTGTATCCTATTGAGTGCACATGTCTATCCTTTGACCAACACGATACCCATTTTCCTCTAAAACGTCCACCCATGATGTAGGATCTTCACTTATGATTGGCCCCGAGTGGAATGATCAATTCTTCGATGGTTTGGACACGTTGTTCGCATTCCCAACGATAGACTTCCTATACAGGTTATAAGTTGGCGGCGGAGGATCGGGAACGATGGAAAGACCATTTAGCCGCACCCGCTCCGCGATCCTTCTAAGGATTAGCCGTCACCGCAAATGATGATGACACTACATTTTTTATTAATTTTTTTCTCATTCTTAATGAAAAGTAGCAACACCATACTGTGACTGTGATATTGCGACAAAAATGTTTTTAATTAATTTTCTTATGGGCACCCGCTGTAACTATAATATCCTAATTTCCTCACCAGTGGAAACTCTAGCGAATATAATGAATGAATTCATTGGGTCGAATGAATAAAACCTAGTGTATAGCAGTTTACTTGGTTTTCCTAGTGTTTTCTACCTTTCGTATGAATAAACATTTATGAATTATACTTTTTTTATATATTAGTGCGAGTATAAGCTAGGTATGTATTTGAAAACATCGCATATACAAAAAAACAGGTTTTTTATATATAAAAATCGATCGAACAAAGCTTTAGAAGTCAGATTTTAAATTTTTCTCGATAATTATTAATTTAATCATTAATTTTTTTCCCTAAAAAGTAAATAATTCAAACTTTCAATAACTTAAAACCTCGTTTAAGGTTTTAGTGAACCCGTTGGCTTTAATTTTCGTTGGCCTGCTGGCCAATATTATCTTGTTTTTACATTAAACAAGTAAGTGCATGAGTTTCTCTGTGACAAACTTCTATACACCAGACCCTATATACCATGTATATATACCTCAAAAAGTGGGCATGGGCATTTAAAATTAAAATCAAAGAATTGTTATTTCGTTAGAATCATGAGAAAATACGGTAAAAGCGATTTATTTCAGAAAAAAACAGTTTTTTGCCTAAAAACGCCCTTTAAAAATAGAAAAATGGACGGAGCTCAAAACTTTGTATGGAGCAAACTTAGCAAATAGTAATATCTTTAATATTTGTCAGATAATTTTTTTTCGATTTGGAGTCAACTTTCCGAAAGATCTAAAATGTTAAAAGTGGGCATGATCGATATTGTGGGCGGTCCGATTTTTGCCTTGTTCTTAAGGTCTTATGTCAATATTGCTCAGTACCAAAATTTAAGTTCCTGTGCCTTTTCTAACTTGACCAAAAAGCATTTTGAATAAAAATGTTAAATAGAGGTTGTCTCGCATTGAAGCCAGCAGTGGGCGTGGCCGTTGACGGATTCAGCCAATTCCCAAACTTTGTCTTTGCAACAAAAGAACCAAGCCGTGTATCTAGTTTCAGCTCTCTAGCTTGATTTTGAAGACCTAAAACCTTCACATATATAGACGGACGGACAAGGATTAGTCGATTCACCTGTTATGCTCTTATATGTATTCAGTGTCCTGATCACGAATATGTTATTGTTTCATTTTGTTTAAAAGTAATAGCAATTCAAAGTTTCAATTTTTCCATACAAAGTACCTCATCTTAGACTTTTACAGCCAAATTTATAAACAAATTTTAAATACTGTTTAAGTCTAAAATGTCTCTAAATATTATTTAAGTACAATATCGGTATTTATAATCAATTTTCATGTTTAAATAACGTTGCTTAGAGATCGCTTAACTTAAACGCCAAAAACCGCGTTTAAAGTTTACTTAAATCCATTTTGTTCAATGTTCAATTGTCAGAAAATTTCGATTATATCATAGTAACGTTGCTTTGTAAATCAAAACAATAATTAATTTTAGATTATAAATTTTGTCGATGTTTATGTTGTATAAATGTTTTCGGAAATGATCGTTGGAAAAGGACTTATTTGACGTGCTTTTCTCTGAATGTGCTATGTTAATACCGTGTGTCCTAGTCCCATTCTCATCTCACTTGTTTTGATATTCTGAAAGGTGAAAGAGGCGATGTTGGGGCAGTCAAAGTTACTAGATTCGTGATTTTATTCATAACTGTTAGGAAACCCAAATAAAAGTCTTCAATTAAAGGCCTTTAAAATGTTGGCAATTTCCCGAAATTTAGAGATACAATTGAATGCGAAGATTTTAAGGTTTATTAGAAAAATTTAATTGTTAAAACAGCAATTATGGGCACAGTTCCCCGCGTTTTTTTTTTTTTTATAATGCACTCGCGAATATAAGGGATTCGCGAGTGCATTATAATCTCACATCTCACGAGCGGAAAGGATTAGAAAAAGGAAAGGAAAGGATTAGAAAAAGAGGAAAGGAGGAGAGGTACCGATGCACTCTTGTTTTGAACAGTTGCAAGTTGTATTGCGCAGGAAAGATTGACCGTGGGAGAACATTCCACATTCGCGTGGTACGGCTTATGAAAGAACCTCTAAACTTTACTGTGCGTCCGAAGGTGGGCTCGAGGGTAAACTGATGTGCACTCGATCTTTGGCGAGTATTACGGTGGAACGTCTTTAGGGGCGGAATGCAATTGGCTATTTCGATGGAACATTGTTTGTGAAAAAAGCGATAAAACAGTGAAAGACAAGATACATTACGTCGATGTTCTAATGAGTTAAAAGACTTCGCAATGTTTTTGTCTCCAACAAGTTTTAACGCGCGTTTTTGTATCCTATCTAGCAAGAGCAGTGCTGTTTTTGGAGCACCAGCCCAGACATGGGAATTATATTCCAACTTGGGGCGAATATATGCCTTATATAAAATAGCCAAATCAGAGGGTGTGAAATACTTCTTGCATCTTTTAAGGAAGCCTAGGCATTTCGCAGCGTTCTTGGCGACGTCGAATATGTGGTCATTCCAACTAAGGTTGTTATTGACACACATACCGAGATTGGAAAGCGTTTCGGCTTCGTCGATGCAAGTGCCATTCATGGATAATATCTGGGTGATTCGGTTTTGCTTCAATGACAGAAGACAGCATTGAGTTTTAGAAGCATTAAACTCCACTCTGTTTCGAGATCCCCATGATACAATGCTGAGTTTAATGAGTTTGACATACGCTGCCGTTCCAATTCAACGTCCCAAGAGCAGGGGCGCGGAACCGAGAACGAATATGAGAAACTGAGGTTACTGTCATCAGCAAAGGATTGGATTGGATTAGTTGTAGCAGACAAAAGATCATTAATGAAAATGAGGATGAATGTCGGAAACAAAACAGAGCCCTGGGGAACCCCAGCGTTTATTTTGTGAACTGCGGACTTGAAGCCATCCAAAACAACTTGAATTGAACGGTTCGAAAGGTAATTACTAATCCATTGAATAAGAGATTCGTCGATTCCAAATGCACGCATTTTCGACAAAAGAGCTTGGTGCCAAACTCTGTCAAATGCTTCTGAAATATCAAGTGCAACAATCTTGCTTTCACCAAGAAGATGCAAGGAATGGTTCCACTTTTCCGTGAGATATGCCATCAAATCACCAGTGGACCGTTTGCTACGAAAACCATATTGCCGGTCATTAAGAAGTTTTCGTGTTTCAAGATATTTCATAAGCTGATAGTTTATCAGCGTTTCCATGACCTTAGAAAGAAGGGAGGTAAGTGCAATTGGACGATAGCTAGAGGGAGAAGAAGAATCGCCTTTTTTAGGGACGGGCTGGACAAATGCTGTTCTCCATCTACTCGGAAAGAGACCTGAGGAGTAGGACCGATGAAAAAGCTTACACAATGGTTTTGCCAGCGCGGAAGAACACCGCTTCAGAACAATGGGGGATATTCCATCTGGACCAGCGGATTTGTGAATGTTTAGATCTCGAAGTACTCTTTTGACTGCACGAGCGCGAAAGTGAATTTGTCCCATGGTATATTCGACGCGCTCAAGTGTAGGCGGGGACATTGCAGAATCAGGGAGCATGGAGCTAGCAGCGAAATGCGCTGCAAGTAGATTCGCTTTGTCTAGAGAGGTGACAGCTGGAATGTCATTGTAAACGAGTGTTGGGATGGAAGATGAGGCACAGTTTTTGATATTTTTGGACAATGTAGTATTTTCTGCCTCAGCTTTTGGTCGTATTGGAATTCGACACGGCGAATATGAGCATTACAATAATTTCTGGCTTGTTTAAACTTTTTTCGGTTTACCTGTGATGGGTTGGTCTTGTAGGACCGAAAACATAACTCCTTTAACCTAATCGCCTCTTTACAGCTCGAGTCAAACCACGAGTTCTCCTTTGGTTTGATACTCTTAATCCTGTAAGGGATCAAGGATCTCATACCAAGGAGAATGGTGTTAGTTATCATATCAGCAGCAGCATCTACGTTGTCATCGAGAAAGCACAAAGACCATTTAAAACGACCGAAGAAGTTATTAAGGCCGTCCCAGTTGGCTTTCTCGTACCGCCACACTGTTCTTCTTGGAGTAATTTCCTTATTAGGTTGACTACCCAATAGGAACGTGGCTGATATGCCGCAGTGGTCTGACGAGCCTAGAGGAGACAGTACATTCACTGTGTACTTATCGGGATGGGAGGTAAGAAACAAATCCAGAGTGTTGGCGGAATGATTTTTAATGTTGGGTATCCGTGTAGGCTCGTTTACAAGTTGCGTTAGGTTATTTAACGCGGCAAAGATCTCCACATACCTTCCTTCGGGTGTTGTCTGACCAGAATGTCGAAGCCACTTAGAATTGTGAATATTGAAATCGCTCGTAATCACGATTTCATTATTAGGATTCAAGGAAACAATTCTTAAGATGGAATCGGACAGAGCATCAAACTCATTACAAGTTAATGCACTGCCCAAGTTAGGGCTTCTGTACACGAAACAGTAATGAATTGTTTGTCTACGGACGGTGAAATTTATCCACATGAAATTGAATTCCGGGTTGGAACAGGTGTTGAGTTGTGGAGGAATATGGTAGACAATATCATCACGAATATAAATGGCGAGGCCACGATGTGGAAAGAATAATGGCTCTAAGCGATAACCAGGGAGTTTAACACCCGGATCGGGTTGACCTGTTACAGGATCTTTGCCTAGTACCTAAGTTTCACTCAGCGCCAAAACAGCTGGGCTGTAAGTACAGACATGGACGTACGCTGCGATTAGGTTTTTCCGCAGCCCACGAATGTTGCAAATGTCGACACGGAAGTCACTCATCTGCGCAAGACAATACAACTGCTCGGAAACAATAAATAAACGACAAACACTAAGCTGGGTTGTTGCGTGAAAATCCTCGCAAAGAGACACCACAACAATACTTTGTAAGTACTATGCCTGTACATAGCATTGTGTGGTAAATTCAAGCAAAAAAAAAACATTAACAATCCGCTATACGCTCATTGCCACTGCTTGCAGCGGCACTCTAACCGTGCATTGGAGTGTTGATACCAGCAGCGACAGGCAAAGGGAAACAGTAGAAGACAAGAAAATTGATAATGTGGACTGGGCTATGTGTTGTATATAGAGGATGGGAGGAGGGGTGATGCACGCGAGATGAAGATTGTAGCTCAGCGGCGCGAGCAAATCTAATAAATACGGCTGTTAATTTCTGCCTAAGAGTATGCTATAGAAATCTGACTGATTTAGATTCGCTGTAAAATAAATTTGCTTTTGAAGACAACAGTGCTTGGGTGGCCCGCTTCGCGGGCTTAAAAGATTTCAACCCCCTTTTTCGCGGGTTTAGCCGCTCACGCGACTTCGTCGCTCCGTAAGGGTAGGTGCCAGTTGTCTGGCAGGCGCCTATTGCCATTTACGGGTATGTTTAAGTTGCACTCTTTTTGAACTTCTTTGGCCTATAACTTCTAAACTAATCGAGACCGACAATTTTTAATAGCATATTCGGAATCAGCACACCCAAATCCATATATTAAGCTAAAAACGTCCAATACATTTCACTTGGACCTAGGTAAACTTATACCATTTTTTAAATTTTTATAAAGTAAAAGGTGTATTTTTATCCAAAATAAACTAGCCACATTTTCTATTTTTGGTCGAGGCATATTTTAAGTTATATTAAATAGAAGCCGCCATTTAATTTTGTATACAGTTTCCATAGAAAATAGTTCCCCAAAAATTCAAAATCAATTGTTGGCGCTGTTTTAAAAAATTCAAATAAAATCTTAAAAGCTCTTCTTATGCTCGTTAAATAAGAGCGAATTCTGATAAATTGTGACGCAAAACAAAAACCGAGAACCTTGTTAGGTTCCCAGTGAGAAAAGTTTTTGAAAGAAACAGAACAGAATAAGAATTTGTGTAAAAATATATTTTATATTATTGTGTATTGGAAAGGTTTATATGTGTTTAATTATTTTTGATTTTACTTCGAAGTATACATTTTTTTTTTTTGAATACTAGGATGGACGGAGACTAAAACTCCAAAATCTTTCAAAGATACCAATACGCCCACTATAGCAGGTACATAATACCGAAGTAGCCGATATTGGTTATGCCCGATTTCCACGTGCTAAAAAACCACCCATTTATGAGAGACACTATGAAACTGCCAGAACGCACTTCATAGTAGTAAATTTTCGCTCTCTCATAATACTTCTTGACTACAACTAAGTTAACTTAACAAGTAGTTTACGCTTCCATAGTGTTGATCGCATTGGATAGGTTGCTTTCCAGTGAATGCACCTACTAAGCCGTTCATTCATGCGGCTTCACCCTACGTCGCTAGATCGAAGGGTCTTGTTCTTTGTAGTCGTCGCTCGTTGTTAACATCGTTAAGAGTCTCGTTTAGAGTACGGATCATTTCATTGTTGCAATGAACATGAAGGCGAGCATTTAGCTTTCGAGCGAAGTTTGTTACTTCTTCGCCCACGGTAGCTATTCCTAAATCTCTGTGAATATCGCTATTCCTAATATACCATGGAGCATTCACAATTGCTCTTAGTGTTTTGTTTTGGAAAGTCTGCAACATGGACATGTTGCTCGGCTTGGTACAACCCCAAAGTTGTATACCGTATGTCCAGGACGGCTTTAACACCTGCCTGTACAAGAGCAGTTTGTTATATATGCTTAATTTCGAAAATCTTCCGATAAGCCAATACATTTCCCTGAGCCTAATCTCGAGCTCGTCACGCTTCTTCTTTACGTGTGGTTTCCACCTTAGTTTGGCGTCCAGTGTCATCCCTAGATACTTCGCTTCATTTGCATAAGGTATTTGTACAGAATTTATGAACAGAGGCAAATTGTTAACCCTTCTGTAAGTGAAATTCACATGCGTAGACTTGTTCTCGTTAAGAGCGATTCGCCAAGTCTTCGTCCAGACACAAATTCTGTCCAATGCTCGTTGGAGGTTTCTCGTTGATGACTCGACTGATTCACCTGTTGCCAGGATGGCCGTATCGTCCGCAAACGTGGCCACGACAGTCTCGTCATCTAGAGGTATGTCTCTTGTGTAGAGCAGGAACAGGGTCGGACCGAGGACGCTTCCCTGGGGTACGCCAGCCCGAATTTGCTTGAAACTCGAGTATTCACTACTACACCTAACACGAAAGAGTCTGCTTTCAAGATAATTTTCCAATATTTTAAACATGTCTTCCGGCAAGTTTTGCCGTAGCTTATATTTCAAGCCCTCGTGCCATACCTTGTCGAAGGCTTGCGATACGTCGAGGAAAGCACTTGAACATATTTTTTTCCCTTCTAAGGCTTTTTCAATTTCATGCGTTATTCTGTAGACTTGATCTATTGTGGAATGGTTAGGTCTGAAACCGAATTGATGATCAGGGATCAAGCGTCTTTCTGCAATTATTGGTTGTAATCGCTTCAGCAGAAGTTTCTCGAATACTTTCGATATTATCGGCAGAAGCGATATGGGCCTATAAGATTTTTTATCATTTGCGCATTTCCCCGGTTTAGGAACCATAATGACTTCAGCAACTTTCCATTGTCTTGGAACGTATAGAAGTCTAAGAGAAGCGTTTATCATATAAAGTAGCTTGACTAATGCCTTTTTTGGTAGCTCTTTCAATATTTCGCCAGTGATCAGGTCGTAACCCGGGGCCTTATTATTTTTAAGTTTGCTAATTGTCTGTCGGAGTTCAACTAACGAAACTTTTTTCATTCTAAAGCTACCAGGTTCCCCGTTGTTGTTTAGAACGTCAGCCAACGGCGGACCGTCGAAAGGCTTGAATGTTTCTTCTAAATGTTCAGCAAACAAATTCGCTTTCTCTTTGTCTTCTCTTGCCCATTCGCCGTTAGCTTTTTTTATTGGTGCCGAGTGGATTATAGGTTTCTTGATATACTTAACTGCTTTCCACAGCGAGTAGTTTGAGCTCCTATCCGCCGACAAGCCTTCAAGGTATTCAGTGGTCTCACGATTTTTAAGATCTTGCAACATTCCTTTCAGTTTGTTAGAGAGGTGGTTCAATAGGGTTTTGTCTGGGGGGGCCCTCGTGCCTTGCCATCTCCTACGTGCTCTTCTCTTTTCACGAATCAATTCTTCGATTTCGAGCGGATATGTTTTACGTACATGCCCGTCGGTGCTAACTGCGTTCTTTTGGGACGAATTGTTGTTCCAAGCAGCGCTCTGAATTGCTTCAATGAATTTGTCAACTGCGGTTTCTAACTCGAAAGGAGTTTTCAATGGCACATTCAAGCCAACACCCTCCTTACAGTCCTTTCTGAAAGCGTCCCAGTTCATGTTTTTGCTAGCTAATCTAGGAGCTCTTTCTATTTTCGCCAGTCTTCCACCCATCTTCAAGATAACTCCTGAGTGGTCTGAGCAAAGATCATAACACTCTTCAATTCGCGTAAGGTATTTGGGGTACCCTTTAGCGATGAAAAAATCGACAAGGTCAGGCTTTTTATTCCTATCGGTTGGCCAATATGTTGGCTTACCCGTGGAGAAAAAGTCCACCCCACGCTTCATACTATTTTTGTACAGTAATCTGCCTCTTGTTGAATTGCATCGTGAGCCCCAAAAAGTATGCTTCGCGTTAAAGTCACCCCCAATGATAAAATTGGACCCAATGAAGTCATACATACGATCAAGATCGTCTTCCACCAGTCTATATCCTGGCGGGAAATAACAAGATGCAATGTTATAATCTAAGCAGTCAATTTTTACAGAAACTGAACTGATCTGCATAGAGTCTAGCTCAACTTCTGTGTTCTTGAAGTGCTTTATGCAGTTCTTAATGTAGAGGGAGGATCCTCCTCTCGAATTTTGCGAAGGGTGATGTGCGTGATAGTCATTGTAACCTTTAAGTTTGGGTGTAGACCCGTTTTTAAGGTGAGTTTCCGTAATCATGCAAATATCAATATTGTTTTTCCGTAGAAATACATCTAGTTCGTCTATTTTATTCAGAAGGCCGTTTGCATTCCATGTTAGTATTTTAAATAACTGTTTCATATTCATGTTCTCTTGTAATTTTTTCGAGGCTTAAACTCGAGCTTGCTTAGTTTGTCAAATATAACTTTGTTGATTTTAGTCTGATCCTCAAGTTTCTCCAAGATTACAGCGAGGATCTGAGACACTGCATCTGTTGTGGGCGATCTTGCCTTGCTTTCGTTTGCCGCAACCTGTGCGTATGATTTCGGTGCGACCAGTGGTGGTTTCTCCGCTGCACTTGAACTGGCGCCGCTCTTTTGTGGAGCTTTTACGCCTTTTGTCGACGCCTCCTTTGCCAATCTTCCACTTTTGATCGGCTTTGGCGTCTTTGGAGTCTTTGGCTTAGGAGTTTCGGCAGGTTTTGGGCGTCCTAGGCTTTGATTCTGACCTCTAGTATTTTCCTTAAGAGGTTCTCGTCCCTTTTGCAGCTCTATGGCTACTTCGCATCCTCGATAGTTCGCGGGGTGGTTTCCGTGGCAATTGGCGCAAACTGCTGGAGCCTTTATGTCAACTTTGCACTCTGTTGACAGGTGTTTTCCGGCACATTTCACGCAACGTGGTTCTTTTTGGCAGTAGGCACTTGTGTGCCTGAATTCTTGGCATCGCTTACACTGTGGTATCAGTCTATTGCCCTTTCGCATGGGTTCGATTTTAACCCTGATGTTAAGTATCATTTTTATTTTATAAATATCGTTTATGCTCTCAGTTCTTTCAAAGGAGAGCATAAAAATTGGAAGGCCGCGTCTGATCACAGTGTCTCTTTCTCCTTCCGTGCGTTGCTTTTCCTTTTTAATGATATTGACGGCATCAGTAATTTTAAGACCTTTATTTTTTACGTCTTTTAAAACGTCTTCTTTTGTGCATGATGGGTGGAGCCCCCTTACAATGACTCGCAGTGGTTTCTCGTACTTATTTTGATAAGTATACCACTCGATTCTTTCTGCATTCAGTCTAAGAGACAGTGCGCGATAGGAATCGGCGTTGTCAACATTTACTTTCCACACGTTCGGTGCGAGGTAAGCTTATAGTTTTCTGTTCTCACCGTGTTTGCAAGAAGGTTGCGCAATCTCCCAAAGTCTGCTATCCCGACGATGTTTATTGCGGGAGGTGGACGAATTTTCGCTTCTGGTTTAGCCTTGTTTGAGCCAGAGGGCTTATCTTCTTTTTGTATTACTTCGGGAGAGGAATTCGCCTTTCGCTTCTTGCTAGACCTTTTCCTTAAGACTGAATCGGTCTCAAGTGCAAGTTCGTCCTCGTCCGTGAAGTATTCGACTGCTGGTCGGTTCGGTGTTACACACTCTTGCGTTACCTCACAGTCTTTCGTTAAACGAGTATTTTTAATATCCTCGTTTTCTTTTCGCAGAGAGTCAATTTCCATTTTTAGATCTTGGAAGAGTCGCTCCATTTCAATAAGCTTAGCTCGGAGTTCATTATTCTCCTTTTCTAAGCTCTTAATTTTCACAGAGTCCTGGTTTACCGGTGGACTGCTTTTTCCGGATATGTTCGATCTAGGTGGTGGTGATCGATTTAGTTTTGTCCTTTTCTCAAAAGGATTTATAAGCAATAAAAGGGTCTCCCCAGAATCCGTAGAGCCTGCCTCCGAAGAGGATGGATTTTCCAGCATAGCTGGGCTGCCACCTGGGGTAATCAAATCTGTCGTTTTGTTCATTGCCATTTTTTTTTTAACTTGTCGTTTTTTATGAGAAATAGGTAAGTCAATTCTATTTTCATTTTTAAATACAGCCGCTCCTTTGGAGACAGACGCCGACCAGTGAGCCGCACAATGTGTGACAGACGCTTCTGGATTTTAATTTAACCTTCAGATTCATCTATAAGTTAAAACCTTACTGCCAAAAGTTGCCCCAAATGGAGCAGCATCGACAGCATCCGTTGAAACATTAAAGAATATTTCTTCCGGTGGATTTTAGTCGGCTCTTACGACAGGCATACCTTACCTCAAGGCTATTCTAACCCCGACCTTGCAGGGGTAAGTAGTATAACATAACAGGGGTAAGAAGTATACATTAATGTTTTGCTTTCGAGTCAAACAACCTAATCGATGTTTGGATAATTGTTTAGATAAGTTTAAAAAGAAACGGTCAAACTCACTCTCTCCATGCAATTGGCTTTGTTCTTCTTAGATTATGTAAAATTTCAATTTTTTTAACGGAGGAAGCTATTTCAATCCAATGGAGCACTCAGGCGCGGCTTCTTGTCTATAGTACTACCATGCATCCGACACTTTAGTGTATTTTGCTTAAAGCGTCGGCGAAGAAAAGCCTAGATATTTGGTACCCCAAGTTTCGGCTTGCTTTTGGGTTAAGGAATAGAGAACACGGTGCTCGAAATAAGGGACAGGCTTGTTGCAGTTGGTTTAATTTTCAACCGGAGCGGGATGCTTGTGCTTCTTCCGAAGCCTGTTCAACGTTAGAGGTTGTTGCGGGTCAGGTTGGGCCGAAATGCCTTTTTGATGGTTGTTATTTTGGCGGCGGCACAGCGAAATGGTATAGGCTGTGCCACCCAACGTAGAAAGGAGGAGTGGCGGGAGGTTTCGGCCAATTGAATCCTACAACATTTGACTTTACGGGGCTCCTTACCGTTCGATATCAGGTATCGGGAAGGAACTTAGGACACTTAGGAAGTAACGACCCGTTTATTGTAAATGCCTTTAAGTAAGAGCGTTAGATTGAAATTTAGTTTCAGAATTAGAAGTAGTATAGTGATGACGATATCAATCACCGCGTAAGCGTGGGGTGGATGAAGTGGAGAGAAAACTCCAGCATTTTCTGTGACCGAAAAATGCCCCCTAAGCTATGGTCTCGCTTACATAGGGTTCACAATTTTGGACAGCATATATGAGAGCTTTTTAAAAATTTTCCGATTTAAAACAAAAATATTGTTTACTTTTAAAAACGCAGCATCTTTTTTGATTATAGCGAAGAAGTCCTCCACATATTTCACTATTATTTTTATGTTTACGTCATGCTTTTTCAATTCAGATATTGCGTCGTCAATAATGTCTGCGATGGTTGGTGAAAGTGGATTTCCCATTGGCATTCCATATGTCTGTGTATAAAATTTGTTGTTAAATTTTAAATAATTGTTATCCTTGAGGTAAAAAGTGAGTATCCTTAGAAATGTTTGTTTAGGTATGTTTGTGTGGCTTTGAATAAACTCTAGCCAATTCAAAATAAGGTATACACTGTCCTCATTGCAAAAATATAGGCTTTAACCATTTCCAATGCAGGTTTCGATCTACCAGATGGCATTGAAAGAGCCAAAAATGCTAACTTTCAGTGGCACATAACATAGGGAAGGCTGGACTCTAAAGGTCTGAAACCTATATATGTATTTGCAATCAGGACAATACGTTCTTTATTTTAAGTCAAATTTAAGGTGGTTACACCCTCGATAAAAAAGGTACCATTCTTAAGTTAACACTACTTGCCACGTCAGAAAAATAGACCTTTCCAATGATATGCAATTTGTGTGGTTATAAAGGGTGGTTAAATTTTAAGGGCTGATGTTGATTTTGAATAAAATACAAATTATTTAGGAAATTATAGTCATTTCTTTTTATTATGATAATATTGGTATGGTTCAATTATGTATGGAACAAAATATCGGCCAAATGGTCGCCGACCTCCATCCGATGGTCCAAATTTTCGATGACGCTGAATTATAATTGAGGTTCTATGCCATTAATGTGCCGAATTATCTTGTCCTTTAGGTCTTGAATTGTTGCTGGCTTATCGATGTACACCTTTTCTTTCAAATAGCCCCAAAAGAAAAGAATCTAACGGTGTCAAATCACATGATCTTGGCGGTCAATTGACATCGCCTTCACGTGAGATAACACGGCCACTGAATTTGTGGCGCAAAAGAGCCATTGTTTCGTTAGCTGTGTGGCAAGTGGCACCGTCCTGTTGAAACCACATATCGGCCACATTCATATCCTCCAATTCGGGCCATAGAAAGTTCGTTATCATTTCACGATAGCGAACACCATTCACAGTAACTGCCTGACTGACGACGATTTGAGTTAGTGAGAGATTTGAGTTGAGTGAGACACTATCTTTAAGAGCAGCAATATTTTCTGCACTACGAGCTGTTCGAGCATGCACTTGTGTTTTCACATCTCCTACGGACCCGGTTAGCTCAAATGTTGCAAGATATGCATGGAGCAACTAAAGTGTCCATGTATAAGACCCTCATCATCTCAGTCCTGCTTTACGGTGCTGAAGCATGGACCCTGTCAAAGGCGGTTTAGGCTGCTTCGAGGGGAAAATTCTTCGGACGATTTACGGTCTGCATAGACGGAGAGTGGAGTAGGAGATATAACATCGAACTGTACGGGCTGTACAGCGATACCGACCTAGCCAAAAGAGTCAAAACACAACGTCTACGATGGCTGGGTCATCTAGAGCGGATGGACACCAACGCCCCGGCCCGGAAAATCTTCGAATCCACACCGCAGGGACGGCGCGATAGAGGAGAACCGAGACTCAGGTGGCGCACGCAAGTGGAAGGGGACCAGCAAACTTCGCGTGCGAAACTGGAGACGGCTAGCTAGAGACAGAGCTGGCTGGCGAAGCTTGTTGGCTGAGGCCCAGGTCCACCCCGGACAGTAGCGCCACCTGCAAGATATGCATTTTGATTTGAACGCCCATTTCATTATAAGGACGGACGGACATGGCTCATTCGACTTACAATTCGGTCTCGATCATATGCCTTTAAGGTCTTAATGGTTTACGGTGATTATTTCTCTATGTTACAAACTATGAATCAAACTTAATATACCTCCTATCCTATGGGATGGGGTATAAGTACGATGTTATTGAAAAAGGGTGGATGCCACGCCCCTTTCTTAGGGAGAAGGTTCTTAACTGAGAATTTCTTAATACAATTGAAGTTAAATGAAACCGAAATTTAGCAACCAAAATTTATGACACAGTTTGGAGCTTGACAGTGGTCAATTGGGATGGGGTATCCAACGATTCGCCTAAGCGGATTGTAACCCTCCCACTTGTTTAATTTAATACACTGCTGGTTATACACCTATGCTATCCTAGGAACCAGAAATATTGGAACGTGCGTGTTAAGACGGGTACGCTATTACAGGTCTCTACGAGTTTAAGTCCCTTGGCTGATGTCGTCCAATGGATTTTCCCCTCTCCCCTCCCCTAGACTCACTTAAGGTTTGTAAACCAGGATATGCGTTGTAGTGTCCACTGATTGGGTTGGTCGCACATTCGTGGTCCAGGCATTGGGATGTTTTTCCCGTGTGTTCTGGTAGAAGTTGAATTTGAATTTAGATAGATTCTTCCTCACTTAGTCACGAATACCAGATCTTGCAATGGCTTTTCGTTTGAAGGGATACATGCGTCGTGGAATTAAAATTTAAGCTTTGAATACGTACATATGCAAATTTAATATTTTGCATAAGTTACTTTTAACCTAGCGAAGCGGGTGCAATTAAGATAGTAAGAAATAAAATTTAGCACATAAAATACGCCAGACAATATTTTAGATTTTGCTTTTACAAATTTTTTGGACACGCTCATTTTTAGAGGTCAATTTCACAAAATGATTGCATTTGAACAAAAAAATTACATTTTTGGGTAAATTTTAGCCGCTAACTTGAATATTTCTATGCTCATGTTGATTTTTGGTTAAGGAATTGGACATGGCACGCCTCTTTGAAAAAATTGGTTAAAACCAAACTTATAAGAATACATTTTTTTCCATTTCATGAATGCATGAATCGTAACGGGACGTTGATGGAAAACAAGAAAATAAACAAATGGAAAGGAGATAGGAATGGAAGGGAGAATAGGAATGGAAAGGAGAATAGGAATCGAAAGGAGAATAGGAATCGAAAGGAGAATAGGAATCGAAAGGAGAATAGGAATCGAAAGGAGAATCGGAATTGAAAGGAGAATCGGAATTGCAAGGAGAATCGGAATTGCAAGGTGAATCGGAATCGCAAGGAGAATCGGAATCGAAAGGAGAATAGGAATAGGGTATACCGTGGTCCGTTACAGACGGACCGAAGCTATGGCAGACGTACTGTTGCACTTACTTACTGGTTACATTTGTACTGCTTCGGAACCTAGAAAGAACAGATGTCGAGTTTCAAGTTCCTAGGTCAAAATGTAAGGCCTAAAAACTACCGACAGACGGACGGACATGGCTCATTCGACTAACAATTCGGTTTCGTTCATATGCACTGATCAGACTAAAAATTCTCTTTTTGCCCTCAAGCTTCCACTGACTGGGGACTGCGTATGTACGTTGGGTGCTTCACCTAGCACACTATAACATTCTCAGCTGGGGAGTGTATTACACAGACAGAAAATCACAGCCAAATCCCATGGCAGATCCCATTACGTTCCGTTTCTTTCCTTGTGGGTATTTTTACGGGCTTGGCTGGAGGTTGTAGAGTTGGCTGTCGCTTAATAGCCTGATCAGTGCCTATATGATATAGGCCTATGGGATAGGGTATAAAAAAATGAACAAAGAACAATTGGTAAAAGTGGTCCAAATTTCCACCACGAAAGAGACCTATGTGGGTGAAAAGGTTTATCAAATGTGGTTTATACTATTAATAAAATTATTATATTCCTTTTCATATTGGATGGAACATAGAAAAACACTTGATTATCTCGGCGGTCAAGTTTTTGTCCAGTTTAGGTAGCTAAGCACCAAGTTTAGTCTTACTTGGCCAAAGTTCTCTTGCAGTTACATGGACATATTCAAGTAGATTGTGGGCTTTGTGGGTGGATTTAAGCAAATTTTAATATTGTGTCTGTAAAAAGAAGTAAGCACCAATTCGCGCCCCACCTTAGCTCTCTAGCTCAATTTAAGAAAAAACTTAAAACTTAACTTATAGAAGCTGACGGACTGATGAAAAAGGTCTTGGAGCTTAGAAAACAACAAAAATAGTCATTAAATGTTTACAAATACATACTGAGTCCATTAGATTCAGTTAGAAGCTGTGTAATTGCACATCTCACAATTAAACGCTAGTTTAAGTTAGAAGAGAAAAAAGTTTTGAGAATTTTTATCTCAAACTAACGCTTTACAGCAAAGCATATTTGAAGATGAACATGGATTAAATTATAAAGATTTATATAATTCACTTTATAACAAACGAATTTATTGTTCAGCTTAAACCCTCCTTATTATATGAACACCCACTAGTACTCTACTTATCCCATTAGAGCAGAAATCAGTCCCTTAAATACCTTTTTTGTTTAATTCTGTTACTTAAATACCTTTTCTATACTTTTGCAACCTAATCTAATCACTTCTTTGCCTTTCGGAATACTCTGTACTGAAAACAGTACATTGAAGCTACTAATATCAGTTTCTATCCAAGAAAAACTGCCAAGTATGAAGACATACGCGGAGCGGTCCGTCGGCTTTTGTTGAAGCTTATGGTCATCTATATTGCGCAGTTTGTGTAACATTCTATTTATTTATTAAAATTATTTCTGGATATATTTTACATTCTGTAATATACTTTTTTCATAGTGCTGTCTACTGTTCCTATATTGGGTGATTTTATATTGGGTTTCGTTTCTCTAAAAAAGGCTGGCAAAAAGCTTTACCGTTACGAAAATGAAGGGAAGAACATACTTAACATACTTTCTTAGGATTTTTATAATTTAAGACCCCTAAAACAGCAATTTCGATTATTTTTAATTACCGTTAGACTTTTTGATCAATTTTACAACCACCTGTGCTAGCATTTGCCACTTTTCTCAAATTCTGTTGGCATGGATTTCTGAGAAAACTGTAAAAATATGCTGTTTTTTATTTCGCTTGTTTGAATGGGCTCAAGAACTTAGTGTCGAAAACGTAAATTTTGAAACGTTTTTGATGCAGTTCGCTTGTCTTTTAAAGATTACATGCTTCAGCCAAATTTAAACAAGGTCGTCATAACCGTTGAGGATCTCGAAATCTTTAAAAAATAGTTTTCGAAAATGTTTTCTCGTTTTTCAGTTAAATTTTCGAAGTTTTTGAATATTCGAAGTCTGTTATAGTTTTGCATAAAATTTAAGAAGATGAACTATGCCCGGTGTTAATTTAAAAATTATACTTTAAAAAAAATTATACTTAAAAAAAATTTAACGCAGCTTTCCTTCTTTTTGTAAGCTTTGTACTTTAACCGAATCTGAAAAAGCCTATACCGTTAAGCTACTAGAAGACTTTAAAAAATTGTTTTCGAAAATGCTTTTATGTTTTTGAGTTAAATCTCAGAAGATTTTGAAATTTCAAAATCCGCTATAATTTTTCTTAAAATTTTGAATTATTTCTGATACGTGTGATTTTTTTCATAGAATTCCACCAAACAGCACCGGAAATAAGGGGGACATACACGTTTTTCATGCATTTTTGCGATTTTTTTTTCGAAAATGCGTCAAAAGTGCAGTGCTCAAACTGTTTTTGAAAAGTATGACCTAAGCAGTTGGTTTATTTTGAGTTGCTTTATACGTGTGTTCAATATTGATTTTGAGCAATAAGCCGTTCAAAAGTTATGGTCTTCAACACTTTGAAAAACGTCATGCATTTTTGACTCTTCATTTCTCAAAAACGTTTTGATATTTTCGAAAAGTTTTATTTTTTGATTAAAGCATAGTATTTCTTGAACCTAAGTTTCGTTTTTCTAGTTCTTGACTACTAAACTTCTTGGAAAAAACACTGAAAAACATTAAGTCTATTTTCACATGAAATTTCAAACTGTAATTAAACCAAATAACGGTGCCTAAAAAAATTGCCCTCTTTGGATTCTCTGACCATTTCCGCAGTTTATACGCACACCGTTCAGAAGTTATAAAGCGATTGGACGGACGGACGGACAACGTAGTGATACCATAAGAGGTCCTTTTTCCATTTTTGTACGGACCGCTAAAAATTATTGAAATCGAATTCTGTGCTCAAAGTTTTGTTTGAAAACACGCACACCCTCAATAATTTTCCCACAAATAACACTTCCACTTATCCTATTCGCTTTACCTGCTTCTTCTTATAAATAAATATAATGATATATTCGGGGCATACAAGCAGGCGTTTATTCAATCGCCGGCCGGCAGTCACCGTCAGCACAAAATATTGATTTTTTTCCATAAACAGTACAATTTCCAAATTTTTAAGGGTTACAAAAACAATTTTTAAATTTAGTACATATTTCTGAATAACAAAATCAAGGTTAACGTGAGAGAGGGGTGACTACACTCTCTACACACCTAGGGAAGTACACTACCCTAGGTGTACTTCCCTCTTAAAAAAAAAACTCCTCAATGAATACATGAACAAGACACCAATAGAGGCCCTTGGTGCTGCAGAAAAAAGACGGTCTTCCAACAGCCCAGCTTTGGATGAAGAACAACCACATATAAGCAACAAATTCTAGAGCCTTGATATTAATAGTATGGATGCATGCGAGCTGGAAGCAAATGCAACGAAAGAAGCCGTATCAGCAGATACAATAGTTAATAAAGCTAACGAAATTTTGAACGACGGCTCATCAAAATCTTCAAAAGAAAGGACGCTTAATCAACAACCAAAATAACAAGTTCCAGAAAATGTAGACAGCAGTTAGAAGACGATTAAAATGCCACCAATCAACATATTCAATCAGAAATATTATTACATTGGTGAGTTGTTGAGGAACCTCATCACATCAAAGCAAATTGAAATTAAAAAAAAAATAGGAAAAGACTCGGTTAGGGTACACAACAAAGTTGATTACAATTTAGTAAAAGATCCATTGGAAAAGAGGAATGCACCGTTTTATTCATGCACGCCAAATGAGGAAAAAAAAAACATTTTTAATAAAAGGTTTTGACATAAGCTACATACCGAAAGAGCTCTTGGAAGAGCTTAGGTCACTTGCGATTGAGAAATTAAGGTTTGCAACTTCTTTCAGATTAGTCACAATCCGCAGTAGAAGAGAAGGCAAAGCACTTCCCTTAATTGTTGTTCAATTTACTCCAGGCAGGCTCTTTGCATAAAATAAAATATCTGTTCATGTAATATTATGGGAAAAATTAAAAAAATCAACCAATATTCAGTGTCGTAAGTGTCAGAGTTTTTCCCACAGTACTGTTAATTGTAGGATGGAACACAGGTGCGTTAAAATTGGTGGTAACCACGCACCAGAAAAAAGAATTTACCGATATGTTTAGAACACATTTTTTCCAAAAATTTGACTCCAAAGTCAAAAAAATGTCATGGGCAGGGAAAAATGATCCGAACTAGGAGCACACACTTCGAAAGTTAAAGAAGCCTTTAATTTTATTTTAACACAGTTAAAAGAAGTCCTATTTCCGAATTTCTAAAATTTAAATCCTAAATTTAGTTCTTGTTGTAAGTATTAGCGGAGATATTTGTGTTAGTATGGGTCAAGGTACCTCAAAGTAGGTGTTTTCTTTAATTTCCAATAAATGATATCAAAATTAGAGATAGGCCCATACTGTGGAACGATTTTTTTCTTCAATTAAACTAAAGAATCGTATCCCGAAGTATTGGCTATTGGTATTCGAATTAGGAAACACCCTGTAGAACAATCATCAGGTAAAAAAAAAACTTTTTTGTGTACTATCTAAATCGGGCTTCTTATGGAGGCTGTGAAGCTCATGAGGCTCTTAAGAAAAAAATTCAGACAACGAGTACTGTTGTTTAAGGAAAATCAAAAAGAAAAAGAGAACAAAATTCATGATTATGTTAACGGAGGTTTCAGCTTTGCTGACAAGATAAGGGCTAAGAGCTAATGAATTCACTAATCTAAACTCGAATGAAAATATAAATAAATTAAATCCATTTAACTAAATCAAAAATGATATTTTAAAAATAATGCAACAGCAATTTCAAAATTTTAGTAAAACATTAAAAAAAAAGGATAGACACTCTTTTTAATATAGTAGATAACGTGCCATATGATGAGAAAAGAAATATTTATCATCATCATCATCATTTTCGAATGCCACTTATCCTTTAAAAGGGTTGCGGAGCGAGTGGCTAAATGGTCTTTCCATCGTGCTCGATCCTCCGCCACCAACTCAAGAGACTCCGGCGCAAAAGTGTAAAAAAAAGTGGTCCAAATTTCCACCACGAAAGAGACCTATGTGGGTGAAAAGGTTTATCAAATGTGGTTTATACTATTAATAAAATTATTATATTCCTTTTCATATTGGATGGAACATAGAAAAACACTTGATTATCTCGGCGGTCAAGTTTTTGTCCAGTTTAGGTAGCTAAGCACCAAGTTTAGTCTTACTTGGCCAAAGTTCTCTTGCAGTTACATGGACATATTCAAGTAGATTGTGGGCTTTGTGGGTGGATTTAAGCAAATTTTAATATTGTGTCTGTAAAAAGAAGTAAGCACCAATTCGCGCCCCACCTTAGCTCTCTAGCTCAATTTAAGAAAAAACTTAAAACTTAACTTATAGAAGCTGACGGACTGATGAAAAAGGTCTTGGAGCTTAGAAAACAACAAAAATAGTCATTAAATGTTTACAAATACATACTGAGTCCATTAGATTCAGTTAGAAGCTGTGTAATTGCACATCTCACAATTAAACGCTAGTTTAAGTTAGAAGAGAAAAAAGTTTTGAGAATTTTTATCTCTCGATATGTTTAGAACACATTTTTTCCAAAAATTTGACTCCAAAGTCAAAAAAATGTCATGGGCAGGGAAAAATGATCCGAACTAGGAGCACACACTTCGAAAGTTAAAGAAGCCTTTAATTTTATTTTAACACAGTTAAAAGAAGTCCTATTTCCGAATTTCTAAAATTTAAATCCTAAATTTAGTTCTTGTTGTAAGTATTAGCGGAGATATTTGTGTTAGTATGGGTCAAGGTACCTCAAAGTAGGTGTTTTCTTTAATTTCCAATAAATGATATCAAAATTAGAGATAGGCCCATACTGTGGAACGATTTTTTTCTTCAATTAAACTAAAGAATCGTATCCCGAAGTATTGGCTATTGGTATTCGAATTAGGAAACACCCTGTAGAACAATCATCAGGTAAAAAAAAAACTTTTTTGTGTACTATCTAAATCGGGCTTCTTATGGAGGCTGTGAAGCTCATGAGGCTCTTAAGAAAAAAATTCAGACAACGAGTACTGTTGTTTAAGGAAAATCAAAAAGAAAAAGAGAACAAAATTCATGATTATGTTAACGGAGGTTTCAGCTTTGCTGACAAGATAAGGGCTAAGAGCTAATGAATTCACTAATCTAAACTCGAATGAAAATATAAATAAATTAAATCCATTTAACTAAATCAAAAATGATATTTTAAAAATAATGCAACAGCAATTTCAAAATTTTAGTAAAACATTAAAAAAAAAGGATAGACACTCTTTTTAATATAGTAGATAACGTGCCATATGATGAGAAAAGAAATATTTATCATCATCATCATCATTTTCGAATGCCACTTATCCTTTAAAAGGGTTGCGGAGCGAGTGGCTAAATGGTCTTTCCATCGTGCTCGATCCTCCGCCACCAACTCAAGAGACTCCGGCGCAATCACCAGGCGGGACTCAGAGAGGTTCTTTACCTGATCCCACCACCTGTTCCTTGGCCTACCAGGGGGCGACGCGCTCGCATCTCGGCTAGCATGACCTGTCTAGGAAGTCTGTTTACTTTCATCCCAGCATCACCACAGACGCCTGTAAACCTACCCAGTGCTCGTTGAAGTTCCTCTTTGGATGATGCAAGGATGGCCAAATTATCTGCGCAAAGCAGATGGCTCATCCTCATGCCAGCCAATTCGAAACATTGCTCGCCAAGACTGCGCTTCACCATCCAGTCCATATATGCTATGAAAATCAGCGGCGACAGAACACAGCCCTGGCGAAGTCCAATGCGCACATCAAAAGGACGGGATTTGACGCCATTTTTCCGTACACAGCTTCTGCAGTTTCCATACAAAGACTGGATGGCTTTCAGAAGAGGCCTTCTCAGCGCACAGTCCTGCAAAACTCTCCACAGTGTAACCCGAGGGACTCGGTTATACGCCTTTTCAAGATCTAAGAAACAGGCATAGACCGGTTTGGCATATTCCCAGGCCTGCTCAAGAATAACCTTCAGAGTAAAAAGCTGGTCGGTTGTGCCTCTGCCAGGCCGAAAGCCGCACTGTTCTTCCCGTAACAAAGGCTCGATTACAGCTCTGGAACGCGTTTCCAACACCTTTGCGAATACTTTGCCCGGAAGACTCAAGAGAGATATGCCCCTATAGTTGGCACAATCTCTCCTGTTCCCGTTTTTAAAAGTGGGTACTATAACTCCCTTTTGCCAATCGCTAGGTGCCTTCCCGCTATCCCGGGCCACCTTAATGACACGTGTTAGCCATTTAACACCCTCTTCACCCATTGCTTTGAGCATTTCTGGCCGGATTTCATCAACTCCAGCAGACTTGCTAACTTTCAGCGATTTAATCGCTTTAGTGACTTCGTTTACTGTCCCCATTCTCTTCGAATAGTCCCATTCTCCGCCCTTATCTCGTCAGCAGTGGGAATGCCATCTTCAGTGCCCTGTTGGGGGTTGAGCAACTCCGAAAAGTGCTCTCACCATCTGCGCAAGACATCGCTCTCATTTGAAGGAAGTGTACCGTCCTTGGATTTAACCCCTTGAATGATATTCAACTTCTTTCTCTGAGCCGTCGAATGGTCTGCCAAAATATTTTGTTTGCAGATCTGTAATCGTGCTCCAACATCTCGCCGAACTTTTTCCATGACTGTTCCTTGGAAGTCCATCGCGCCTCATTGTACCGGGCTCGAGAAGTTGAGTTTCTACATTGGATCCACACAATGTAGGCTCTCTTCTTCTCTCTGATGGCTTCTTTAACTCCAGGCGTTTTAAACCAAGCAGTTCTTTTCTCACCACCAGCAGCTACCCCAAGCTGCTTCACTCCACAAACATTTCCTGCAGAGGCAATGACTGCCGATAAAAACAGCTGCCATTCCTCCTCTACATTCAAAAGGTCAGTTGGAATTTTTTCAAACTTCTCCGAAACATGCTGTGCAAAGCGCTTTCTGAAATCAGAGTCAGCTTCCTGCAACCTTTTCCACCGTATGCGGGTCACCAGTCTTGGTTTTCGCCTGGGTGGCAAAGGAATACTGTCACTTAAAAACAATTTACACAGCACTAAGTGGTGATCAGTTGACAACTCAGCTACCCTGAAAACTCGAACATCACAAATCATTCTTTGAACACACGATGGTACAACAAAGAAATCAATCAGTGACCTCTGATTTAAACTGTGCTTGTACCATATGTATTTGTGAATGTCTTTGTGTGAGAAAAAGGTGTTCATGATGGACATGCCATTTGCACAGCAAAAGTCCAACAACTTCCCTCCGTTCCTGTTTTGATCCGGGTCACCGTGCCTCCCGATCACACTTCTCCAAGTACTGTCGTCCGTACCCACATCTGCACTGAAGTCACCCATCAGGAGAAAGAAGTCCATTTCTGCCACTCAGTCCAGGGCAGCATCAACTTCGTTCAAAACTCATACTCAAACTCATACTCACTTCGTTCAGGACTCATACTCTGACTCTCGATACTCTGACTCTCGTGCATCTTATACCTAGCTGCCAGGCTTAAATTCGACCGATCCTAACCCGGACAACAGACGCCGTCCAGGAAGCCGCTCGTTCCGAGACAGACGCTCCTGGATTTCTGTTCAAGTTCACCCGTCCCTCTGGGATCAGACGCTGACCAACGAGGCGCACAATATGTATCAGACGCTGCTAGATTTTATTTAAACCTTCGGGTTTATCTTTTAAAGTAATAACTTTACTGCGAAGGGTGGCCCGACAAGGAGTTTATACTCTTGGACAGCATCACTTATGCCTGTAGATTGCTTCCACCAGTCGGCTCTTACGACAGGCATACCTTACCTCAAGGCTATTCTTAAACCCGACCTTGCAGGGCCAGAAAATACTTAGACATCTTAAAATTATATCCTTGAATGTAAATTCAATTATATCTAACAGTAGAAGGGCGACTTTGTTAAATTTCTTGGTACGTCATAAACCAGACATTCATTTACTTTGTGAAACAAAATTAATAGCGCCATAAAATAAATTTTGCAAACTATACAATTTTTAGAACTGATAGAGATAATGCTTCTGAAAGTGGGGGTACTGCCGTCGTAGTAAAGAGAGGTATAGCATATCGTAAAGTAGAAATAACAGAATTCAAAATTTTAGATCCATTAAATCTTCTATTATAACTTTTGACCTTGGGAACAGAAAAACCTTATATAATTAGTACTTATGGGAGCGAAAATCCGATTCAAAATTTTTCCCAAGAACTTGCACGCGTTTTATAAATTCTAAATTAAAATGATTTAGAAAATTACTATATTTTGGCCGGAGATATTAATGCGAAACACACAAGTTGGTTAAATTCTAGTAACAATACACGTGGAAATTTTATAAGATCATTTGTCGATGATAATGAGCTTGAGTATAAAATAAAATTTTATTCGTCTGTTATTTCTTTATTCCCAAGGACTAACTAATGTTTAGATGTAGGATTTTTAGATGCTCGGCTTCAAGTGGAAACAGTAAGATCTGATAATAAGATACCAGTATTATCTTATGACAATGACAGTAACCATTCTGAAATCTTTTGCTTCGGTTTTCATAATAATAATTATGATTCGGTAAAATTGCTAAATGCTCAATCAATGACAGCAATGCTGACTGGATTGCATGTAAAGGTGTTTGTGGGAAATCTTTCCATGCCGACTGTGTTGGACTTAGCAAAAGAAACTCCGTCTTCATCAAGGAAGTTCATAACAACCTTTTTTTTCTTTTGCGACGAATGCAAAGATGTATCGGTGTCTCACGTGCTCTTAGCAATTTAATGCCTGAGTGACTCAGATGAATCACCCCACAAGAGTCTATGTAAAAAGATTACCAGCGAGCTTACAGGTCTGGAAAACAGTATTAGATGTGAAGATGAGTCAACCTCATTGGTTCTGACCTCTACTGACCATTTCACATCCAGACTTTCTATTATCGAAAAGCAAATCGGTAGTCTTTTCGAACTGGATAACATAAGGTCGCGAAGTGAAGAAACCTCTCTGTTCCATATCGAAAAAGTGATTCAATCCTCCACTAACAATCAAATACCTCACACCCCAACTAACCCAATACTCGAACGAATTTTGGATAAAACCAACGATCTTGGCGTCCAATTAACTGCGAGACAATCAAATTTCGACGATGTTGAATGTTCTATCGAAACAATGCTGCAAAATTGAAGACATATCCAATAAATCACAGCATCACCCGAATGTCCAGCATAACACCTTAATTCTGGCTGCCAAACCACTGGATACTGATCTTGGATACTGATACTTAACAGATGATTCAGCCACCCACATCAAATCAATTTCATGCCGCTGGGTCCATGCCCCGTCCCTTTTGGCCGAACTTTTGGATTCCAATGCCGACCCTCGTCCTTGCCCTCAACGCACGGTGCAACAACCTAACTCTCCTCCTATCGTTTCATTAGTCGAACCCATTGAGGCGGTAATTTCTTCTCCTCCCGTCGCCGCACCTCCTCAAACGACAAACAAATTCGGCACCACATGGACTCTTTCTGAGTGGCAGCACAGATTGGAGAGTACGAGGATGAGAAACCAGATAACCACCACCTTCTTCATCAAAGGCGCCCCCACTACGCCGATGTCTCCTGGATAATGTAGTTTTTTAATAAAATATTCGGTATCGCCATCAGCCATTGCACAATGTTTTTACCACTCAGCCATAAAACTAAGCGCAGTTTTAAATGTGACCTTCCAACTCGATATGAATGGCTCTTCAACAACCCTACAAGCAAAAACCTAAGACTGGGCAAAATACAGATCTGTAAATGGACTCCCAATCAACCTAAGGCTAATCTTAAGAAACTAAAAAATAATAAGTCAAACATACCCAACTCAAACTCCCGTCTCAATTATGATCGCAACTGGTCTCTCAAAACGAACATATTCCCTTATTTTACACCTCCGGTTTATATCCCCTCTCAACCTTCTTCTTTTTCCCTTTCCCCCGAAAATAATCCTTCTGATCACTCCTCTCAATCCTTTTCTTCTTCCTCTGCTGCAGTTAACCCACCGAAGCCTACCCAAAAACGCGTTTCATTTAACTTAACCACTTCCCCTGCTTCCGCTCCTCCCACCAGCAATTTTCCTAATTTCAACATCACATCCGGAGTTAAGTGCCCTAATTTCGTTCATTCTCATACCCTAAACCCCAATCGATACTCTTTAATAGGCGTTAACTCTATTGATCCCCTCTTGCCCCCAGCAGTTAAACTTACGTCTCTTTCTTACATACTTGCACGAAAAACCTGACCTGTTTGCTTTGAGGGTAAAACCAAAACGAGCATAATGGTTTCCAGCCGGCAGGAAGGCCTTCCCATAGAAATCAATAGCTTGAAGAAAATATATATCAGGTTCCACGAGATGTTCAATATGTCCCCCCAATCGGTCGCTGCTGACCTCAATGCTTTTGCTAGCTACGTATATTCTAAAAGGATAGCTCATCTGCAACGGAGCCGCAATGACCGCAATAATTTTTTTTGTTTTACTACTAGAATGTAAAAGGTTTGCGCTCAAAAACACGCGCCAATCTCATGTTCTCCTTTTCGACATTTATGCTCTGACTGAAACCAACTTAGTCCCCAACAACAGAGCCTAGAGTTATTCCCTCCTACTTTCAATGTATTTCGAGATGACGAACTTAGCTCGGGCTGTTCTTCTTGCCGCACATAATGGCCTCAACTCTGCCCTTATCGCTTTTTCTTTCTCTCCCGGTACTGAATTCGTCTCAATTAAAATCACTCTCCCCCACCGGTCACTTAACGTTTTGTGCTGCTACATTCTACCGGCCCAACCTATTAAAATCCTACAAACTTGTCATCGATGCGATCGATCAATTAGTCAGCCTATCGGACTTCCTCGACGACATTCTTATATTTGGTGATTTCAACCTTCCCCGATTGCGCTGGGCTCCATCCGATGACGAGTCCTTTTTTACCGCTTCAAATGCCAACTCTGCTAAGGAACGTCTCTTTTTAAATCAGCTCTCTGATTCAAGCCTATTCCAAGTTAGCTGTATAACTAATTGCATGGGTAGGCAATTAGACCTTATATTTTGCACTGATCCACTTTACTCATCCGTCACGCCGTGCCCTCTCGCCCTGTCCTGCCCACTATTGATAATCTTCACCCTCCTCTTCTTTCATTTTTCCTTAACTCCCAACCCCAATCCATTTCCTCAATTTCGCCTATAGCTTCTTCTTTCGACTTCCATAAAGCAAGCTTTCTTTCCGCCTAATCAACGCTCATCTGAGCAGGGCTTCTTTTGATTTTGCGCACTAGTCTTTTAAAAAAGCTATCAGCAGGTTTTACAGGGAAATATTTGACTGCATTTTTCTTCATGTCCCCTTGTCTCGCCGTAGAGCAGCGTCTACATCCCCGCCATAGTACAATCGCAAACTGCGCTCATTACGTAATAAGAGAAACAAGTTATGGGCAGTTTTCCTTCGTACTAACTCCGTTTCCGACTATTCCAACTTCCTCGGTTCCTACCTACAATCCAGGTAGCTCTACAGTTCCCTCTATCAACAGTACCTAGGAAAAACGAAAATGAGTCTGATTAACGACCTTGAGTCTTTCTTCCAATTTGTCCGTCTCTTTCTTATGAGAATTCCTCATCAACTGATCCACACACCATTGCTAACTTCTTTGCCTTATTTTTCAAACAATCTTTTGCTAACAGCTCCTTTCTTCCTGATCCCTCTTACTTCAATCACCCTCATAACTTCTCCGTTGTTCCCTCTCTGTCTCAACAATTCGACCCGACTCTTATTGAAAACAAATTACTAGCTCTTAATGAAGAATGATGGTCTTCCTGCGATTTTTCGTAAAAAAATGCTCTTCCAATCTTTCTCTCCCTCTTTCGCAAGTTTTTCGTCTATGTCTTACTCAAGTAGAATTTCACGAAATTTGCAAAACCTCTTACATCACTCCGATTCACAAAAAGGGCTCGAAAACAGAAGTGACAAACTACCGTCCTATCGCCGAACTCTCCCACATACCCAAGATATTCAAAAGTATTTTATACGACACGTTAAGTGTTCAATGCAAGTCACTTATCTCCCCTAACCAACATGGCTTTTTGAAAGGTAGATCCGCTATGACTAACCTCGTCGAGTTCGTGTCTTTCGCTCTCTCAGCTTTAGAGACCGGCAAAGAAATGGACGGTTTCGCTACCGATTTCAGTAAAGCATTTGATAAAATTTCTCATAATCTGATCCTTTTTAAACTATCTGCCCTTGGATTCGAGTTTGCTAAAATGAATTTCTTCATACACGAAAGACCGTTTTTACGGTGTCCGCTTTAGATCCGTCCTATCTGATCTTTTCGTGGCCTTCTCTGGGGTGCCACAGGGCAGCTATCTCGGACCTCTTCTCTTCATTCTAAGCATTAACGACGTTGAAATAGTTATAAAGTACTCTTCTCTCTCTCTGTATGCGGACGACACCAATAATTTTTAAATCCATCTCCTAATTTCACGACTACTGTCTTCTTCAAAAAGACCTTGACAGTTTTTCGTACTGGTGCTCCAAAAATTGCTTAGAGCTCAATGTCTCCAAATGCCTATCAATAACATTTTCTCGTAGAAAAAAAACTTGCCCTCCCCGTCCTTATCTACTCCATGGTCAGCCTATATCCATTGTTCAATTTCATCGGGACCTTGGAATTTTGCTCGACAGGGAACTTAACTTCCGCTCCCATATTGATGAGATAATTTCGAAAGCCAACTCATCACTTGGCTTTGTTAAACGTTGGTCCAAGGAGTTCTCGGATCCCTACGTAACTAGATCCCTTTACATTACCTTCGTTCGCCCCCTCCTCGAATACGCCAGTCAAGTTTGGTCCCCCCATCTTAAAGTACATGTGGCAAGGATTGAAAACATTCAACGTCGCTTACTTCGGTTCGCTCTTCGAGGTCTCGCTTGGAACGCCCCTCTCATCTTGCCTCCTTATCGCGACCGTCTCTGAAACTTATCAACCTGAATTCCCTTGAAGAACACAGATATTGCTGACATTCTTTTCGTTCATCGTCTGCTCTCAGGCTCCATCGACTGCGCATCACTCCAAAACTTAATTTTCTTTAACACTAACCCTCGTAATCCACGGCGCCCACGCCTCTTCTATATTCCTACCCACCGTACATCGCTCCAATGAACCTGTCTCCCGTATGTTGCGGAAGGTTAACTCGAACCATACCTTTTTCGATTTTAACCGCAGCACTCCTACGTGTACGTCCCTTTTTGTGATATCAACCTTTCCTGAAAAATCGTAATTATTATCACCTACCTTTACTTTTCTTAACACAATTATTCTCAAAACGAATGTTTTTATTAAAGCCTACAAATTTCTCTTATTTTTCTAAGAAAGCTCTACCTTGGCTTGGGGCCTCAAACTCCTAGCCTCAAACTGATTTTTCTTCACCCTTCCTCCTAGCATTTAAGCGTTAGTATTTAAGTTAGTCTTAGCTTGAATTAAGCCGAATAAATCTGGTTTTAGGCCCCCACCAAAATTAAAATTAAAAAATACATTGTCAGTCATTTTGGTTCCTAATATGAAGCTGAGCAGTTTGGCTTTTTCTGTATCTTCATTTATCGTTTCTCCATAAAATTTTACTAAACGTGGGAAATTTGACAAAGCTTTTTGTTCCTAATGGAATTCAGGTATCGGCTTTGCAGCTGTAAGTTACTCGAATTTTGACATTATGAGGTTTTGTGTGCAGTCTATTTTTTGTAGTTTAAGTAGCTTGTTTATATGGTCCTCAATTTTTTGAAGGTATTGCTGAATTTCTTCGTATACGTTAGAGTCAAGTTTCAGCATTAGTTCATCTCGTAGTTACTTTTTTTCAAGTTGTTTGTCTCTTATGTACCTTTCAGTATATTCTCTTTTTGGATTTTTCTTTAAATTATTCAATATATTTATTTATATAGTAATTAAATATTTAAATGTTCCATTTAAATAGTTATTTGAATTTTATTACTTAAGTTAGATTAAACACTGATAGTTCTATTTTTTATAATCTGTTTCTTTAAATATATTTTATAATAGTTATGTATTTTTATGATTAACGTAATTATTAATACTATAAGTATGACGTCAACCCGTTACTTATTATTTTAAGCTCGTTGCTCCCACTTGCAACGTTGTTGTTTATGATTTCTTTCTTGGAACTTTTGCCTTTCATCATGCGAGTGTGTTATATCTTCGTGTTCCTCAAACCCTTCAATTTTCTTAGCAGCTCAGCTTTCAGCTTTGTCTCCGTCGTAATTGTGGTTTATGTGTAGCTCAGCTCGTTCTCTTCTTATCTGCTTTGCCGCCCCTTTTCCTACTTTGTATATTTTTCGCTTGCCTGCGTTTCTTCAGTCTCTACTTTTTGGTGTTTCTTTCCCTGTTGCTGCCTCATCCAATACTTCTCGATGGTTAATGGTTGTGGCCAGCGGTCTTTGGGATGGGTACGTATACTGGTACTGGTGTATACTCTGATGACGGCAAGCTCTCCGGGACGTATTCTTCTGTGTATGAAGAATCTAATTGCTCAAAAAGCTTTCTTAAGTGATATTTAATTTCAATTT
Organism: Neoascia interrupta; assembly: GCA_947623515.1. NCBI lineage: Eukaryota > Metazoa > Arthropoda > Insecta > Diptera > Syrphidae > Neoascia > Neoascia interrupta. The sequence goes on from OX392463.1 coordinate 92,495,171, forward strand.
TTTCATTGAAAATAAGATGGTTTTACGGTTCTACGCCCCCAGACGCGGACGCGCCGCGACGTGGGCAATTTTTTAATTTTTTTTTTTTTTTTGGCGCATTTTTGTTTTTGTTTTTTTTTTTAATTTTTTTTTTTTAATTTTTTTAATTTTTTTTTGGCGCAATTTTTCATTGGGTGCTAATTTTATGGAGCCCCGCACAATATGTGACAGACGCTTCTGGATTTTTATTAAACCTTCAGATTCATCTATGAGTTTAAACTTTGCTGTCAATGGTTGCCCAAAATGGAGCAGCATCCGTTGCAACATTAAAGACTACTTCTCACGGCGGATTCGCATGCATACATTACCTCAACATGCATACTTATCTCAAGGCTATTCTAACCCCGAACTAGCAGGGGAAAAGATTATAAATGGAATGATCGCGTTTAGTTAGAATAGAATGATCACATATTTTTGTCATGTCACAATATATCAAAACCACATAATTTTTAGTAGTGAGAGGAATGATATTTTTTCTGTACTATTTGTACTTTGTAAAAAAAAGAAATCGCGTGATTGTAATTGGTCACTTCTTACTTCAATTCATTCCAGTTCTTTTAAATGGGAGAAGCTTTTTTGCGTATTGAACATAAAATATCTAAAATCATTTGGTTATTCTAATTTTTTTCTTCGCCTATCTTTTCTTCACAGGAATTATTCAAAACATCTCAACGCCAAACTATTCCACTGAACAAGGTCCTTAACAAGTGCTACATTATGAATGTCAAGGACTATATAAAATTTAAACCAGAGGGTTTTTCGGACAAAGATGTGTTTGTGTGTGAGTCTCGGTACAACATTCGCGCCAGGTTTTTCAAAAAGATAAAGTACTGGCCATTTGTTCGTGAAAAAGACCCGGTCCAGTTTATGGCAAGGGAAACACCGCTGGAATTAAAGCGTGTAATGTCAGTATTTAAGGAACGTATTGAAAAACACAAAGGCGAGTTGGCGGAACTTAAACTGCAAGAAGCACTAACAGAGAAAGAAAAGCCGGTATGTAAAGTTAGACATCATAACTACTCAAAAAACGATTTAAATGTTTAAGCTTCCTAAATTTTATAATTCTTATTTTAAGTCTAATTTGAAGTTGAAATGACTATGACTTCAGCTTGAGAAATCCATTTTTATGCCCTATCCCAAACTCATATAAGTTTGTCACATAGTTTGTAGTTAAATAATAATAGATTAATTAAATGTGTAATTTACTTAATTTTGATTAATGATTAAATAATAGAGACCTTTAGGGCACACGATCGAGACCGAATTCTGTTCATTCAAACCATGTCCATCCGTTCGTCAGTCTGTATGTCACGCGTTTTAAGGCCTTAGATTTTGAGTGAGGAAGCTGAAATTAGGTGCATAAGTTTATTGTTATCCGAAGCAATGCAAGTGTTAAAGTTTAAATTCGCACGATCGGTGTAAATGTGTAACTACCTCTAGGGCTTTCAAAATTGTAAGATGCCTTAAAAGCCCCAAATTTGATTTACCATCGCCTGTTTATTGTTCGATACACAAAATAAAAATGAAATAGCTTTACCTCCCCTAGTGGGCGTGACATCAATCTAAAGGGTAATTTTTCAAATGCATTCTATTCAATATTTTTGTTCGAAATAGAAAAAATTTTGCTTAATATATTATGTAGTCTGCCAAAATGTCTTGTTTGCCGATCTGTAATGCTCCAACCTCTCTCCGAACTTTTTTCATGCCTGTTCTTACCGCCATATTGGAAGTTCTTCGTGCCTCAGAAATAGAGTTCCTACATTGAATCCACACAATATAAGCTCTCTTCTTCTCTCTAATGACTTCTGGAACGCTAGTATGCGTAGGAATCTTGGTTGAGCAGCTGCTTCTCCGAGTGGAACGATCTATTCTTCGATGGTTTGGGCACGTTGTTCGGAGGCCCCCCGACAGACTTCCTAGACAGGTTATGTTAGCCGACATGCAAGCTCGTCGCCAGCCTGGTAGGCTAAGAAACAGGTGGTGGGATCAGGTAAAGAACATCTCCGATAACCGTCTGGGTATTGCGCCTGTGTCTCTTGAATTGGTGGTAGAGGATCGAAAACGATGGAGGGACCATTTAGCCGCCCTCGCTCTGCGACCCTTCTAAGGATAAGCGGTCACGGAAAATGATGATGATGATGTTATGTAGAAACACTTGGTTCTATATTTGGTTTATACAAGACCTTGGGCCACGCCCACATTTGCAGCCAGAATTGAAGGAAAACCTAAAATTTTTCAGAAGAGCGTAATTTCGACTGGCCTTAAGCCTAATTTATGAAAGAATACGAAATAAAAATAACCAGGTGAGGTAAACGGACTTCATTCTAGATTGCGTTTAAACCAAGTTTTTTTGTGATTATTATTATTATTATTATTATTATTATTATTATTATTATTATTATTATTATAATTATTATTATTTTTCTTATTATTATTTATTTATTTATTAAATTTTTTTTATTATTATTATTATTTTATATTTGTATTATTATTATAAAGATCCTGAAAATTCTTTTTAAATGCTGAAATAGTTAGAGATAGCAGTGGCCATATGCTGAAGTAAAAATGTTCGGTGAAACTGTAACAGGTTTACTGGATTCCGGCGCTTCCGGAATTCAGTAATTCCGATAATGCAACGTTATTATCCGGTGTCACCCCATGTTTGCTGAAGTGGATCAAATGCTTAAACTAGGCGTCATCGAAGAATCTAACAGCAGCGGAGCTCCCCAGTAGTTCTCGTAAGAAAGCCTGGAAAAGTTAGATTCTGCGTTGACTACCGAAAACTTAACGAGCATACGGGTCCGGCTGCCTATCCACAGAGATGCACAGATGCAATCTTAAGTCAGACCACTGTACCACTTTTGCGTGATGCCTTTTGGGTTGCGCAACGCCGCACAGTGTACTGATTCATACAAGCTAGACGAAAAAAATTATTATGTTGCACTTATAGGTTCTATTGGTAATAATTTTACCTATAACACTATTATAACATCATTTCTAGTTAAAAACAATAAATTTAGCTATTAAAAATTTAACAAAAAGTAAAAAGCCACAATAATTAGTGTTTGGCTGATTTTAGAAATAAAAAACAATATAAAGGCGTTGATTTTGGAATCAAAAACGTTTAAAAAAATTTATTCCACATGGTGGGTAGGTAATACAAATTTAAAATTACAATAATTTTTTTTTCTTTAATCCGAAGAATCAATATTGGAACTTGAAGGCCTTGAACTTGACGAATCTGAGTTATCTTCTGACTCATTTGTTTGTTGATGTGGCTTTGCAAGCAATTTGGGTTCAACTTAAAATTTTAAGATTTCTGCAGGTATTGAGCTTACATTCTTCAAGGGTTTTTCTCGCAAAGAATCTATTAACGGGTCGGAGGTAATTAAAAGCATATATAAAAGGTTTCGGTTGGTATTGACCCTAGAAGTTTTTCTTGTGTGACACATTCGAAAACGTCTACAATCTTTGTTTCGAGCCTCTTGGCTTTCTTCAGACAATTGTCCTATGGGAACTATACATTGCTTTATAACCTCAGCAGAATGACATAGCTGTTTATGTATACTGATACGCATTGAATACCAATTGTACAATTTTAAATAAGCTGATTTGGTTTCTTGCAGGTATTTTTCGAAGAGGCAAATATTAATTTCAAAGCCCGGTGATCTAACACTTAAAATAATATAGAATCTTTTCAAGATTTTTGGATCAATTACAGTTATTTCGGCGCTTTTAATATAATTTTTGAAGAATCTTCGGGCAGTTTTGCCATCATTTGTATTGCCGAAGCCGGGTTTTGGCTTATCTACTATTAGACCCATTTCCGATTTAAAACGCATCTGAATGTTTTTTTTTCGCAATTCTATCGAAGCCTTTTCACTTTCGTTTCTAACAGCCCACTTTTTTACGTCAAGCTTGTAAGCTATATGTAAAAAGCATTCAAGTGCTTTAATCCAAGCATGTAGAGTTGACAAACCGTATTCATAGAATTCAGCTCTTGGTATTCTATTTATCACTTCTTGGTTCATTTTGCTTGGTTTGACACCGCAAATATAGCACGATTGCGTTTACCGGTTGGACGTTAAAAAGTTAGCAACTTTACCGTCTATCATCGTAAAAACGAATTGAAATTTTACTTTGATATTTTTAACTTTTGATATTTTTATTTTTAATAATTTTTAATATTTAAAATTTGATTCCGAATCGTATTGAATTCTCTACATGCCATATTTTCTGTTTCCTTCGCAAAGAGAAACTTGATTGGACGGCACAAGCGTGTTGATGAAGGGTGGGGATTCTGCCATACGACACTTCCGAGATCAGTCTTATTTGAATTGGAACAAAAGAAAAAAAGAACAAATATTCATCTGTAGTACATCGAGTGGTTTTCGAAAGATTGCTTATAAGTGCTATGAGCTGAACTACCATCCCCACCCCATTTGCATATAAAAAGGATTGATGATCCTTCAGGTACATTTTGCGATAAAACAGTCTCTTGCACTAATAATAAACGCCGGGCTGTGTGATAAACTATATCTTTTAAATTTATTTGACCACTCGATTCATCTACACATATCGCATCTTCAGAAGGCAAACACGCTTTTTAGCTTTGGTTAGACAGTATACTGAAGGATATAGTGCATGACCCCTTTCAATCGACTGTTTTTTTAATATTTTGTAGGCATGGTGCGTAAGTTTTGTATCTATATACAGGGCAATTGCCTCTTCGTTGCTATAAGATCGAATTTGATCTAACTTCTTCTGACATGTCTTCGCATCTTTAGCAGATTGAGGATGTTCTGTAACTTATTTTATAACTTCAGCAACTAGACGACTTCCACTTGCACGTGAAGCCATTTGGGCAGCATACAATAATTCTGAAGGCGATCTTGACTCCAGGAGATCACGAACCTTGGCGCGTTTAGACTGATTAACACAATCTTCAAAGCGTTTTTTTGGCCTTCCCGGCTTGGAACTACATTCTAATTCTTCAGTACCACTTTTGGTATTATTATTTTTACTTGCTAGAATAAAATCTGTGCCATCTAACCAGTCTTTATACTTTAAAAGAAATCTTTCTTTTCTCAAACCAGCTGCCTTCCACTTCTTGTCAAAATTTACTGACAATAGTCGAATTTTACCTTTTATTTGCATGGACAGCTCACAGTCATCTTCACAAGTATCAATTTTCCTCAAAACGTGTTCAAATATTTTGTCATTCCGATCCTTCTTTGCATTGGAACACCAAACTGTAAAATACTCCATACGCGAAATTCCATATTCTATCAAATAAAAAATGAAAAAAACATTATTCGTGTGGAATAAGGTTGACACATATTCAGTTACTAGGAACCACACGCATTACAAAAAACTTATAAACAGTGTCGACACTTTGGTATACTCATACTTAGATTGTCTTAAATAAATCAAAATCTTAAAATTTTGCACCCCAAAATACATCTTTTTTTTTAAAGCTTTCTAACAAGACATTCCAACCAGGTACATGACATAAAAAATTAACTAACAATAGAGAACATACCCACTAATGAACCTGCCATTTATTAAATTATATCTCCTTCCTTATTTAAAATTACAACCAAAAGCGTGATGGGCTTGAAATGCATCAGTTTCATACGATTGGTGAGCAAACTGAAAATTGAACTTTGATGTGACAGAACTTTTTACCTTATCAGCCAAACAACATTTGAAATACAGTTATATGATAAGCAAAGCATTATCAATGTTTAGAACTGCATAAACAACATTGAGTCGGAGTTGACTTTTTTTCGTCTAGCTTGTATGAATCAGTGCACTGTGCGCCTCCCTTAGAGTAACTCTCCTTGGTGTTCCCCTATCGTGTTGGTAAGAAAGCCTGGTAAGAATCGTTTGTGTTTGGATTCGAGAAAAGTCAACAGTGTCACCATACCGGATGCTTATCCGATGCAGCATATGGATGGTCTGATAAGTAGTCTACAGGACACCTACTTCATCACGGGGCTTGACCTTAAAGATGCATTTTGGTAGATCCCGCTTGATGAAGAGTCCAGAAAAAAGACGGCATTTGCCTTACCTGGCCGGCCACTGTATCAATTTACAGTTATGCCCTTCGGGCTATGCAACGCCGCACAAAGAATGTGTCGTCTCGTCGACAAAGCACTAGCTTTGTTACCTGCTTTGTTTCGACAATATGTGTTTGTCTACTTAGATGACCTTCTCATATGCACACCTGACTTCGAACCACACTTACGAGTCCTTACCGAACTGGCTGACTGCCTCCGTAGGGCGAACTTGACTATCAACCTTGATAAAAGCAAGTTCTGCATGCGGGAGATTAAGTATCTAGGATACATAGTCGGCCAAGGTACCCTGAAAACCGACCCCGCCAAAGTGGAGGCAATGGTGAACTTTCCTGTACCCAAGACCTTGAGACAGGTACGCAGGTTTCTCGGCTTAACCGGTTGGTGTAGGCGGTTCGTTAAAAATTATGCGGATCTGGCTGCTCCCCTCACGGATTTTCTTAAAAAAAAAAAGACTTCAAGCCCACACCTGAAGCAATTGAAGCAGTGGAGAAATTGAAGGTTGCACTTACCTCTGCTCCGGTTCTTTCACAACCGGAGTAATCTTTCAACTCGATGAGAGTGGGAATGAAAAACCGATTGCCTTCATGTCAAAGAAGCTTACTAAAGCTCAAAGAAACTACACCGTCACTGAGCTGGAATGCCTCGCTGCTGTTCTAAGCGTAAGGAAATTCTGTGCCTATGTTGAAGGATCACCTTTCCGAGTTGTGACAGACCACTCAAGCCTTAAGTGGTTTATGTCACAAAAGGAGTTGAATGGGCGGTTGGCAAGATGGAATCTTGAGCTTCAAGGCTTTGATTTTGTTATCGAGCATCGGAAGGGATCCTTAAACATTGTGCCGGATGCTCTGTCACGTGCGGACATGGACGAGCTTTCAGCGACAGTGATCGGTGTAGAAGTTGACTTGGCATCGGATGAATTCGACTCGAAGGAATATTCCGAGTTGAGAGAAAACATCACCAACCAACAATCTGCTCTTCCTGACCTAGTTGTATCGGGAAAATTTATATACAAAAGAGTTAGGTTCAGGACCGCCGATTTGTGTGACGAGGACTCGTTATGGCGACTTTGGCTTACGTAAAATCTTACGCACACCGCAATCGAAATGGCTCATGATACAAAGCTTACTTGCCACAGTGGCTTTGCCAAAACGTACGCCCGCATTCGCGAGAAGTACTATTGGCATAGAATGGGAAACGACATTCAGTCATATGTCAGAGATTGCGAAATTTGTAAGTCGGTAAAGGCGCTAAACACGACCCTTCGTCCACCAATCATCAAGCAGATTGTGTCTGAGAGACCGATGCAACGACTGTACATCGATTTGTTGGACCTTATCCCCGAACGAAGCGAGGTAACCTGTTCGTGTTCATTGCTCTAGAGTCTAGACCACTTCACAAAATTCATGTTTTTAAAAGCACTGCCAAAAGCCACTTCGTCCCGAGTAGTGGTATCGACCTGGAGGGTGATGTGTTTCACGCTTTCGGTACGCCAGAGGTATACCACTCCGACAATGGACGACAGTTTATTTCGCGTGAATTGAAAGGATTTCTAGGCGAGTATGGTGTTAGACTTGTACATACGGCACTATATTCTCCACAGGCAAACAATTCTGAAAGGGTCAACCGAAACATTTTAAGTTGCGAGTTATGATATCGGAAGCACAGGACGATTAGGATTTGCACCTGTCGAGCATTGCTTGTGCTCTGCGATCCGATGTTCATGATTCAACAGGTTGTCAACCATATTTTGCACTGTTTGGGCAAAATATGATCAATCATGGCTCGAGCTATCAAATACTCCGCAACTTACAAGCACTTTCAGACCCGGAAATGTTGGCTGTGCCCGCCGAAGCCAAACGAATATTATCACGCACGAAATTGTCAGAGAATCTGCTTAAAGCTTACACAAAATCAAAAAAACACTTACAATGCACGATCCAGGCAGGTGTCGTACCAAGTAGGGCAGGAAGTGTTGCACAGAAACTTTGCACAAAGTAGTTTTGTGCGTGGTGTCAACGCCAAGCTTCTTCCAAAGTTCCTGAAATTCAGGGTGCGTAGAATCGTTGGCAACTGCATGTACGAACTCGAAACTCGCAATGGAAAGTTGCTTGGAATCTTCCACGCGAAAGACATCAGGCAGTGAGCTGAAAGTAAACAAACAAAAAACTATCACAAAGCATCTTATTCTTGATCACAGATATAAAATGCACTTATCTGATTGATTTGGCAGATTATAGCCCGGCTTTAAGGGTCAAGTTGGCCCCACGTCTGATTTGGCTATCAACAAATAATTTTTTATGATTTGGCCAGCCGTGTCGTCAATCGTCTGTAATGGCCATTGATGTTTTGTTATTGTTTTCCACGTTGTTTTGCACTTTTATTGCGCCGCGCAACTTTTTACTTACACACGAAATCGAACAGAATTTCGGTTAAACACACGTGTGGGTTCGTTTTTTTGCATTTATTGATTACAATGTGTTCAATAATAGCAAAAGCCCTGTGTTGCAAAAACTAACTTCATGCAAAATAGCTGGCCGACATTTCGAATGTTTACATTGTGTCCGTCACTTTAGTGTTCCATGATCATCCGGTCCGATTGTGATCGTCAGCTGCTGTTTTTGTCTTTCCGAATTACAATCGAATTTCTACTTCTTAGGTATTCGGAGTTAACACCTCGTCTGCACATGCAGTCGAAATTCGATTGTATTTCGAAAACCGCAAAATGAACGAGAGAGCGTTGAGAAACGTTTTCTGCGTTATATCCACTCTCGCGCTTACACCAAAAGGAAAACGGCATTCGAAAAGGGAAATTTCTAGGCCGCTAATGAAGTTCGGCTAGACGAAAGATCTGGGCACAGCTTCATTACTAATTTGAATTGTAAAGGCAGTGGGTGTTTCATTTGATCTGCCAGTTTGGATTTAAAGTATATTTTAAATATAGCCGGTTCAGGCAGCGGAAGATAACCCTTTTTTTCTATCTTATTGCAACCGATAATTTTCATTGCCTTGAGTTTTTTTTTTCTTGCTTTGTTTTCTTATGTAAATTTAAATTGTAAATTTTGGAATTTATTTGGCGAATTTAAAGTGCATATATGCGTATAGTACATGTATATATACATTACCGTAGACTTCGAAACCAATTCCTGGTAGTATTTAAAGTTCATTTAAAGTGTCTAGATTAAAATTATTGTAAAGTGGTAATATGTGTTTATATACGTAAAATGCGTATCAAACGCCGTGGGAGCAACATCCATGCAGTGGCCACTTCATCGACAGTTGCGGTTATTATTTTAATTGAGGCACACATAAAGTGAATTTAAACCTGTGGGAATATTTTAAAAGTGAAGCCAAATCCAAGCCCAGGTGCGAAACATTCGAACTTTGGTTTGTGAAGGCATTTTGTTGTTGTTTTGCGTGGTGGAAAGAAGCCACTTAAGATATCTGCATAGACTTACACTACAGTCGCAAAGACAAAGTTTATATTTAAATAAGTTTTATTTCGAATTTTAAAAGAAATTAAAGCTAACTGAAAGTTAAATTAAAACTGAAGTAAATTAAAACCTTACTTTAGGTAAAAGTAAAATTAACTTAAAATAAAACCTAAAGTTAAAGTAAACGCTTAAATAATTTAAGATTAAATTAAAATAAAGTAAATAACGGGTGATTTTTTAAGAGGTTGAGAACTTTTTTAAAAAAAAAACACAAAAAATTCGAAAAAATTAATGAAATATTTATTTGAATCGATAGTTTGAACCTTGCAATTTAATGTTTAAAGATAATTTCATGCAAATGTTGACCGCGGCTGCGTCTCAGGTAGCCCATCCACTGAGTCCAATTTTGGCATACTCTTTCACACATATCGGCCGGTATCTCACGAATGAATGCATGGATGTTGGCTTCCAGTGCGTCAATCGAAGCGGGCTTGTCCCTATAGACATTAGCCTTGACATACCCCCACAAAAAATAATCTAATGGTGTCAAATCGCACGATCTAGGCGGCCAATTGACCGGCCCGAAACGTGAAATTAACTGTTCACCGAGAATGCTGACCATAAAATGGAAGCAGCGCGCGATGAACATTTCGAACCGAGCACGAATTTTAATAGTAAAATTCAATAATTTGCAAGCGTTGTTCATTTGTAGGACGATCCATGGTTAAATTGCAAACCAAACCAAACTCAAGCTGTTTGACAGTGACACAAGGTACTAAACACATGTCAGCTGTCAAAACCAGTGTTGCCAAAACCAAACCAGCTAAAAAATCACCCGTTATAATTTTGTAAATTTTAAGAATGAATTTTATAATTAAAACATGAAATTATATGAGGAAATTTAAACATGGTTTTTAACTGAGGAGGGATAAAAGGTTGAGGAAGATAGTGAAGGGAAGGACGGTCATGTAGGGAAGAAGAAGATGCCAACTTAAGGGGTTACTTGGCGAGAGAAGCAACCATGGTAGGGTGGGTAAAGAAAGATTTCTCGCGACGTCTTAACACCGTGATGTCAGACAAGACTGGCATGATCTTGTGATTGGGAACGTAACAGTGTCAAGAACCCGCGCCCTCCGACGAGCTGTGGATGGCTACCAGCATGCCAGCAACGACACTAGGCCAAATCAACGTCCCATTACAAAACACATCGTTGAATACCCCATCCTATCCTTGTAAATTTCTTCTATTATTGATACTTTTTGACGACTTGTGTTGTGGCTTCTGCAAACTTCAAAAATGGGCGTGGTCCGACCACCCCTGTTACAAACTGTTGATATTTGCATAGATATCTCCAAGTAACGCTGAAATGTAGACAATAACGCAATTTTTTTTGTGCAAATTCTAAATATTTTTAAATTCGACCGCTTAAAGGAGGCATGGCTAAAAACTTTCTAATAACAAATCTATAATAGAGCCTATAGATTTACTTTACGTGCTAATTTTCAAAAGAACAAGAATTCTTTCCTAAATTAGGCCAGTAAATTTTTTTTTTTTTGTGAAAATTCAAGGTTTTTTTTCAATTCTGCCTCCAAGTGTGGGCGTGGTCCAAAATGTTCTGTCAACGGAATTTAGGACTAAAGTGTGTTCTCTACATACATTCATTCAGTAAATTTTTTTCGATTTCAAGTAAAATATTGAATAAAATGCATTTGAAAACTTACACTTTAAATCGATGCCACGCTCACTGGAGGAGGTTTATCGATTTAATTTTTCTTTTTTGTCTTACACTCATTAGGAGATGCCAAATATTAAATCTAAGCCTCTTAAGATGTCTAACAGTTTTGAAAGCTTGAATTTATGCACAAAATTTCAGCTTCCTAGCTTAAAATTTAAGGCCTACAAACGTGTTAGGCCTTAAATTTTAAGCTAGAAAGCTAAAATAGGAAGACGGACATGGCTTATTCGATTCATAATTCGGTCTCGATTATGTGCCCCAAAGGTGTTGGGGTCTACCATTATTATTTCACCGTGTTACAAACTATGTGACAAACTCAATATACCTCCTATCCTATGAGATGAAAAATGGGTATAAAAATTGTGAAAACGTGATTCAATACTATGGAAAAAATAACAATTTTGACATCGTTCAATTGCTGTCGACAATATTTAACAAATTTTCGGTTGCCGTGAAGCAAAAATAAAATCATCAAAATGATCTCGACTAAACCATAGAGAAGTTTTATGCTTATGTGAAGCAAAATTATTGAAAACAATATCGAGAACGAGATCGTCGTTCAATTCGTTCATTAACGCAATTAGGCTCCCTCCTGTATTCTACAGAGAATACAGTAGGAAAATTTATGCGATGAGGGCCCAAATCCTCAAAACGCAACCCCATCTATTAAAATGACTTAAACGACGAAAGTTCATTTTCACCGTTTCAAGAACTCATATTTTTTCCACAGTCTTATATCTTGGTGAACCGTTTTAAGTAAGGTGCAGCGGCTGTACTTAGGATCACCGTTGCGAGCTTGTACTCCTTTATTGGTTGATTAATCTAACTTCGCCATTAAATACGTTGGTAGTCCTGGTTGTCCTCGTTCGACTCTATTTGGCAATACATTTTTTCTATATCCGCAGTGTAGATATACTTATGTTTTCGCCAGCGCATCATTGTGGTTATATCTTCTTGAAGTCTTGAACCAACTAACATTAAAATGGTTTAAACTGACTCCTGTCGAAGTCTTTGCATGAGGTAAATCAGGTAGTATGATGAGGTATATAGTAGATGTTGTTCATTGATTTATTATTGGAAGGTGCTTCAATCATATGTCCCAGCTCCAGAAACTCTTCTATCACCTTCGTATATTCTGCTTTGAGTTGTTTGTCCTTGCTTAGCTTTGCTTCTAGCGGATGGAATCTTGCCATAGCTCTGTGTTTTGATTGTCCCAACTCGAGTTTTGCATTTTTTCCTGGTAAAAAGGGATGGTAGCTACATATCTGCCGTCTACGTCTCTGTGGTGCGTTTTCTTGTAGATATCCACACATTCCTTGTTACTTGGTGTTATAAATTTTGGCTGTTGGTCTCTTCCAGCTCCCAAAATCATTTAAGTTGCTGATCAGTTGCTGTTTGTATCACGAATCCATTTGTCTTGCCAACTCTGCCCAGTTTTGGAGATGAGCGATCAGAAATAAGCCATTCTAAATGTAACTCTTGTGCTATAAGCATATCTTTAGTTTTTCTCCGTAAACCGTCGAGGATAATGTCACCATAAGCATCTACCCCAATAATCATGTCGATTGGCCCTGGAAAGTTGAATGTAGGATCTGCCAATTCTGTGTCGTCAAATTTATCTGTTGTAAGGTTGTGGGTTGTAGAGGATGGCGCCTGCCTTGTTAGTTTTGGCAATACAATTGCTTCTAGTTGAAGTTTGATTTGAGACGAGAAGCGTGGAGATATTGTGACGTCTACTTTGTTTCATGCAGTTCCTGCGCCAATTGCACCAAGTCCGCATACTTCAACGAGTACCTTTTGCTTTTTAAGCAATGATTACCCAATCATTGCTTAAAAAGCAGTTATTGCCTCAGTTATAAGGGATGCCTGATATCCTGGATCGATCAGAGCTCGTATCAATTTTCATCCCATCACTACTGCTTGCGTGAAGCATAGCCGTTGCTAAAGGACGTTCTGATTTTGATAGTCATGGGCTCCCTGTTGAGCATCGACCTTCTTTTGAACTCCTGGTTGTTAAATTAACGGTTGTTGAATCCCCCGAGTTTCTTGAACTTCCCCACTCTTTTTATTTTTTGCGGAGCTTTTTCAGCCCACTCCACATGTAGAGGAGAGTGATGATTTTTGTTGCAGTATCTGCAGGTCCTTTTGCATAGGCACTGACTCTGCTTGTCATGCGTAAGCAATCAAGACACAAATTGGCTTGTTTTATTGGCGGAAACCTTTGTTTTGGTGGTGCACTTAGAAACTTTGAACACGTATAAATAACATGGTCACACTTGCAAATAGGACGTTGCAATGGTTTAAAGTCCACGTGAAAGTTTAGAATGGTTTGCTGCAATGGTTCGACTTCCAAATGAGTTTTCATATACTCCATTGTATATAATCGTATTAAATAGATCATAGAATGAGTTCCATTCTAGAATAGTGCCTCTAAATATTGGAATCTTAAAAAATTCCAATATGGGAATTTTTAAAGATTGGGAAATTCTGGTGTCGTAGTTTTTAGTTTGGAATTCCCTTGACTGGCTTATGTCATTCAGCTTCGATGTTATTTGATGCAAGAAATGGTTTATGTCTTGCTTGACATCTTTGTACGTATTGTTGGCGACGTTCGATGTCTTTAAATCCTCGTCAGTTGCACTTGAAATGAAATCTTCGTGGAGGTCAGTAAGATATCCTAACTGATCGAGCGACATTCTTTGTTGGTATTCTAACACCTCCTTTGAATACTTTTCGAATGTGCCTTCGTATTTTTCGAATGTGCCCTCGGATTTGCTAGAACTCCTCCCATAGTGCTTCCAAACGTTGAATCCTTGACGCATTTTTTTCATGAAGTTCCTTAATTGATTGTCCAACTCCTGTCAGCCATATGTCAAGATAAACTTCTGGTTCGTCAATTGTCTTGCAAAAGGCCGTTTGAATTCCATGAAACTATTTTGATTTACTTTTCCATATTCATGATATTTTGTTATTTGTTTTTCGAGGTTTGAATTCGAGGTCGTTAAATTTGTTAAATATAACTTTATTAACTTTCGTTATATGAAGTATATATATATATTTTTCTTTGGATCTTTATGCAGTTTGTGCAACTCTTTGGGGATTTCGCATCCTCGGTAGCTTTGGTAGATTCGCTTTGCAATAGGTTTTATAGCACGCATTCTTATCACAGTATAATTTAGCAAACTAGTGTTCTATTTTCTGAAGAAGTCTAACGCCCTAAGAAAACTATTCCCGGCGTTAAGGCATTCGAGATCGAACCATGGATATCTTCCTACTTGCATCTTCTTAGTATCTTTTGATTACGCGCTGCGCTAGCTCGTATAATGTTCGTTAAAGTATTTGTATACCTTAGTGCATTGCTCCAATCAGGTTCTAGAGTGTCAATGCACCCATTTGACTTAGTTTGCCATCTGACCTTGTCTCTTGGGCAATCAACTATAAGCACGCAATTAATATTTAGATGTTAATGAACCGCGAACGTTTGCGGGACTATTTTCATGTCCTGAACAAAGTTAGGCCGACTTCCATTTTTTTTTTTTTCGTTTGAATACTAGGGTAGACGGAGGCTTAAACTCCCAAATCTTTCAAGGATATCAAAATGTCCACTATAGCAGGTATATAAAACCGAAGTAGCCGATATTGGTTATGCCCGATTTCAACGTGCTAAAAAAACCACCCATTTATGAGAGACACTACGAAAACTTCCAGAACGCACATGATAGTAGTAAATTTTCGCTCTCTGACTTCCTCTTGACTACAACTAAGTTATTTTAACAAGTAGTTTACGCTTTCATAGTCTTTATCGCGTTGAGTAAGTTGCTATCCAATGAATGCAACTACTAAAACCGTCAGTTTGTCGATTCAACCCTACATCATTTTCGTTGAGAGTACGGAACATATAATTGTTGCAATGAGCATGAAGACGAGCACCTAGCTTTCGAGCAAAGTTTGATACTTCTTCGCTCACAGTAGCTATTCCTAAGTCTCTGTGAATACCACTATTCTAACATACCATGGAGCATTCACAATTGCTCTAAGTGTCTTGTTTTGAAAAGTCTGCAACATAGATATGTTGCTCGGCGTGGTACAACCCCAAAGTTGTATTCCGTATTTCCAGGAGGGCTTTAACACCTGCCTGTACAAGAGCAGTTTGTTCTATATGCTTAGTTTTGAAAATTTTCCTATAAGCCAGTACATTTCTCTGAGTCTTATTTTGAGCTCGTCACGCTTCTTCTTAACGTGTGGCTTCCATCTAAGTTTAGCGTCTAAGGTCATTCCTAGATATTTGGCTTCGCTTGCATAGGAAATTTGTACAGAGTTTATGAACAGAGGTAAATCGTTCACCTTTCTGTAAGAAGCATTGACATGCGTTGACTTGTTCTCGTTAAGTACGATGCGCCAAGTCCTTGTCCAGACGCCAATTTTGTCCAAAGCTCGTTGGAGGCTTCTCGTTGATGACTCGACTGATTCACTTGTTGCCAGGATGACCGTGTCCTCCGCAAACGTGGCCATGAATGTCTCGTCATCTAGAGGTATGTTTCTTGTGTAGAGCGAAAACAGTGTCGGACCAAGGTCCCTTTTCTGGGGTACGCCAGCTCGCATTTCCTTGAAACTCGAGTATTGAGTACCACACCTAACACGAAAAATTCTGTTTTCGAGATAGTTTTTTAGTATTTTAAACATATCTTCCGGCAAGTTTTGCCGTAGCTTATATTTCAAACCTTCGTGCCATACCTTATCGAAGGCTTGCGATACGTCGAGGAAAGCACTTAAACATATCATTTTTATCATTGCTTTCATATCAAAAGCAATGTGGTCCTATAAGATTTTTTGTCATTTTTCGTCATATGGCTTTGGAACCATAATGACTTCAGCAACTTTCCATTGCCTTGGAACGTATAAAAGTCTAAGAGAAGCGATTATCTTATAAAGTAGATTGGCTAGTGCCTTTTTCGGTAATTCTTTCAATATTTCTCCTGTGATCAGGTTAGCCCGGGGCCTTATTATTTGTAAGTTTGGTTTTTGTCTGTCGGAGTTCCATTTTTAAGAGCGTTATCAATCACCGAGCTTCTTTCCGCTTTTGCAAATGTCAAATCACCTTCGCTGTCGCTCTTGGTCTTTCCTTTCAAGACGCAAATGTTAAATTAGTTACATATTTCATACAGTCGCTTGCCTTGGATATTGAAAACTCTATATTTAGATTTTCCTTCGAGATACGGGCACACCTCCTCTGCTTCTGACGTTATGGTGACTTCCTCATTCCCTATCCGGGCGTTGAAGGCGGGTGGCCTTATTTGACTAAGTTCGGTCTACGGGTAGACCTCTGACTACCCGTGACTTCCTCATTCCCCATTCGAGCGTTGAAGGCGGATGGCCTTAATCGACTTAGTTCGGTGTCGACATATCGCACGTTAAAAAAGCGTGGCACTATACGAAATTTTGCACTTTTGAGTTATAGCCAACTCTGGGTTCGGAAATACTGCGCGTATCTTTTACGAAGGCAACCATCCCGAGATATCGTCTAAAAGCTGCAGGATATCAGTGTGTCACTTCTTGACTTGACGGTAGGAAAGTAAATCGGTAATCCGTCAAGTTAATTGGTAATGTCAATTTACAGGCAAGCTCAGAGTTTTTCTGCTTCCTTTTTTTTCATTTAGGCGCGAGGCCAAATAAATGCTGTTGTCGTTGTATTCATTTGTGTGACTTATGAATGTTTAGGCCTTCCTCTCTTTCTCGCGATTGCGCTGGAATGTTGATTGACATTGCCTATTTGACGGGGTTCGTAGGATCCCTCCTTTGAACGGGGCAAAACCAACTGAGCCGATCGTGCTCCATTTTACGGGAGATAGGTTTTTTTACATGGAGGCTTCCTCGGATCTTCGTACTCCTTATTCTATCTCGTTTTGTTACTTCTGTTGTCATGCGAAGCATCTTCATCTCAGCTGCCGTTAATTTGCTCTCATATTTCTTATACGCTGTCTACATTGAACCATATGTGGTCGCAGAAGACAGCGGAGTTTTCCCGCCACTTCATCCACCCCACGCTTACGCGATGGTTGATGTCGTCATCACAGTTTGCTTTGGTATTGATCAAAGATCCCAGTTACTTAAAGTTTTTCACACTTGGGAAGCACATTTCCATTCAACTTAATGTCGATACCCATTCCCCTCCTCTCTAGAAGAATAACTGATCTTCTTTCTGGTCCGTCAGTTTTTCTTCAAGCAGCTAATCAAGGACTACAATGAAAAGCAAAGGACTTAGGACGCTTCCCTGGTGAACACCGACTTTAATTGGGAACTCATCAGTGACTCCTTACTCTTGTCTTTGCTCCATCATACAGGTCCATGGTCATCCGCACAAAGGCTTCTGGAACTCCTCGTGTTCAAGCTCAGAGTTATTATTGTAGAAAATAGGGAATTCATAAATGGCGTATTCTGAATAACATCGTATTTTTGTTTATAGTTTTTATCAGAAGTGGTATACAAGTGTTGATTGCATTTTCATATATTAAATTTGGTTTATACTTTAAAACGCCCCCAAAAGTGGGCTCGGCGAAATTTTTTGGACTTAAAGCAAATATATCAAATAAAACTGTTTGTTAGAATGCATATTAAGTATGACCACGCCTACAAGGGGCGGTCTTCGCTTTTTTTAAATGCCAATCACAATACACTAAAGCGAGGATATCGCATACCAAATTTCAGCTTCCTGCGACAACTTTGATTTTTCATGCTAATACGCGAAGTGGGCGTGTTAGTGGGCGGATTTCAAAAACTTTTACACTGCTTCGGGTCCTAGAAAGAACAGATATCAAGTTTCAAGTTCCTAGCTCAAAATTTAAGGCGTAAAAACTACCGACAGACGGGCGGGTGGCTCATTCGACTAACAATTCGGTCTCGATCATATGCCCTTGAGGTCTTGGGGGTCTACGGTGATTATTTCTTTATGTTACAAACTATGAATCAATTTTAATATACCTCCTATCCCATGGGATGGGGCTTAAAAACGAAAACCGGTACTGTGCAAAACTTTTTTAAATTGCTTTTTTATGTTTCTAAAATGTCTATTACTTTTTTGTAGTACAACAATGACATTCAGCAAAATGATAATGATGCTATCATTTTGTTGAAGTTACATATCTTTTAAATTTATTTTCTTAGAGCAATCGATCATTAAAGAAAATTGAAAGCTTTATCTAATGGACCATACTGGAAATTTTTTGTTTTCAAAGTAAAGGTCTGCATGAATGTACTCATTTCATCGTTTCAAATGTGTGCAGTACTTCATTGCACTCTATTCAGTAAAATTATACGTTCAAGACTTGTGTTTGAATGAGTTCTATGTCAAAAGAGACAGTTACTGTACACTACTGTGTTGGCTTACACCAAAATAAGAACACTACTTGGTTTCATTTGTTCACTTGGGTGCTTGCTTTACAGAACATGCCCAACTTTAACTCTTAAAAGACACTGAGTGCACTGTTTAAATGAGTGCACTCATTTCAATTAGTGCACCCTATCAAACCAATTTCATTAGTATATAATTCGCGTTATGTTTTTCAGGGTCTTATTTCCTCAAATTGACTCTTAAAGAATGAACAGAATCTAATGTAATTTAAATTAATATATCTTATTAATAGACCAGATAATGATTTTGACTTAAATATTAAGTCCTCTTCCATTATTAAGGTAAGTTAGTGGCAGTAAAGTTACATATTACGTTGGAGTGGGTGCACTGAGTGCACTAGTGCACTCATTTTATTCATTGAACTCAGTTCAGGGTACCCACTGTACGTAGGTGCACTGAACTAATTGTTTTATTGTCAATGAGTGCAATACTCATAAAAAAATAAATAGTAAGTGATCCATTCACTTGAGGTTTCAAAATTTGTGTGCAGTGCGTAAGATACCTGAATAAAAATGAATGTCTTGTAACTGGTTTCAAGACATTCATTGCAGATGTTTATTTCAAAGTGCGATATGCCCTTAAGGTTTTGGGATTATGGTTATGATTTCTCTTTGCTACATTTTCGTCTGTTTCAACCTAAATATACTTCATTCTTGTGAAATGAGTATAAGAAATCGTTATAAAGTCCTTGGTTTACGGTCGAAATTAAACAAATTAAAAAAACGTGACATTGCATTCAATAGATGGAAGAGGTTCAAACTGCAGAGCCTATACCTTGAATTCAAGTCCCTGCGAAACACTGTCAAGGCTAAGCAGAGAGCTGCAAAAACGAGTTTCTACGCAAATAAATTGAATGCTAGCATAGGTACAAAAAAGCTTTGGCGGAACCTCCGGAGTATTGGAGTTGGCAAAGTACCCACAGTGACTTGTGTTGAAGAATGTGATGTCTTAAACTCAAAATTTCTATCACTTCCTGCAACCAGAAGTTGCCAGCAAAACCGTAGAACAGTGGTTGAGCTAAAAGCTCCCACTCATGGCAACGATAATTACTTCGAATTTGGCCGAGTCGACCAAACAGAGGTTGTTGAAGCGATATTATCCATAAGATAGAAAGCAACTGGGTTGGATGAAATACATCCATCTTTTTGCTTCTGATTTAACCCATAATGCTGCCATTTCTGACTCACATTTTCAACAGCATTCTCATGACCAGTGTTTTTCCTACTATCTGGAAGCGAGCTAAGGTTATTCCAGTTCCTAAAGCAAACACTGGTTCTTTCCCTGAATATCGACCGATTGCTATTCTTCCCTATCTGTCGAACGTATTTGAAAGGATTATGCAAAGACAAATGCAGGCCTTCGTCGACAGATACAAGCTAATAAGCGCTAAGCAATCAGGTTTTCGACCAAAACATAGCTGCACCTCGGTTCTGGTTGATCTGGTTGAGGATATTAGGCAATCTATTGATAAGGACTGGGTTACTCTCCTCACACTGTTAGACTTCTCAAAAGCACTTGACACTATTGACCTCGAAATTCTCTGCGTTAAACTCAAAAACCTTTTTTAGTTCTCCCGATCCGCGGTCAACTTGGTAAGGAGCTACCTTCGAGGGCGCTTCAAGCAGTTGTCGCTAACCATAATATTTCTTATCTTTTACCAATAAAAAACGGAGTTCCTCAGGGTTCAATTGTAGGTCCAATGTTCTTTTGTATGTATGTTAACGATTTACCCGATGCTATCGAAAACTCGTCGTTGCGCCTATACGCCGATGACGGGCAACTAAACATGAGCTGTCCTATTGGACTGAAAACTTATGAATGAAGATCTACAAAAAATCGCCCTGTGGTCTTCGGATAACGCGTTTCATCTGAATCCAAACAAAACTAAATGCCTTTTTATCTCACGAAGAGTAAGGCTCATTTCACACATACCCGGCAGCCGGCTAACCGGCACCGGCTACCCGGTCGTTGGGAATACATTTTTGTGGGCGCGTTCACACCTGCAAACCCGGTTGCCCGTACAATCGACCGGGTAGCCGGTGGTGCCTCACATATGAGCCATGCCAAGATATGCCCCACATATGAGCCATATCTTAAGTTCCGTGTTCTAGTGTTTTTTACGTTATGTGATATCAGTGTTTTACGCTCTGGTCTTCCAAGTTACCTGCGAGATAGAATTCAAGAATCTCTTTCAAGACGAACCCTAGCCGTCACTGTCCCCATTTCCTGTTTCTCACTTCTGAGCGTCAGTTTTTTGTCAATTTCAGTCGTTTATGGAACTCGCTACCAACAGATCTGAAGAGAGCTCAAAACATTCTTCACTTTAAAAAATCTTTGCACAGATATCTGGGAGGCGATCAGATTATAACAGAACTTTAACAATCCTTTTTCAATTTCGTATTTCGTTCATTTATTTATTTATTTTTATTTTTTTTTTGCACGGAATGAGCAATGCACCCTACTTGTTTTTAGTTTTCTTTTAAATTTTAAATATTATTATATACCGAGTCCCTCGGGATACACTGTGGAGAGTTTTGCAGGACTATGCGCTGAGTGGGCCTCTTCTGAGAGCCATCCAGTCGTTGTATGGAAACTTCAGAAGCTGTGTACGGATAAATGGCGTCAAATCCCGTCCTTTTGATGTGCGCGTTGGACTTTGCCAGGGCTGTGTTCTGTCGCCGCTCCTTTTCATAGCATATATGGACTGGATGGTGAAGCGCAGTCTCGGCGAGCAATGTTTCGAATTGGCTGGCATCAGTATGAGCCATCTGCTTTTCGCAGATGATTTGGCCGTCCTTGCATCATCTAAAGAGGAACTTCAACGTGCACTGGATAGGTTTGGAGCCGTCTGTGGTGATGCTGGTTTGAAAGTAAACGTGAACAAATCGGAAGTGATGGTTGTTTCCCGAACTCCTGTGCAGTGTACCCTGCACATAAATGGAGTTCCATTAAAACAGGTGGAGAAGTTTAAGTATCTCGGGTTTTTTTTCACGAAAGATGGGAGGAGTGATACTGAGTTGTCCTGTAGAATTGGCCAAGCTGGAGCAATAGTAAAGGAACTGCGCCGGCCGGTCATCAGGAAAGCTGAGCTTGGAGTGAAAGCAAATATCTCAGTTTTTAATTCAGTGTTCGTTCCGACCCTCATCTATGGTCATGAAATTTGGGTGATGACCGAAAGAATTAGATCGCGGTTACAAGCTGCCGAAATGAGATTCCTGAAGTGCGTTGCTGGTGTTACTCTAAGGGATAGAGCGAGAAACGTCTGTATTCGTGGGAATCTTAATGTTGAGCAGCTACTTCTCCGAGTTGAGCGATCGATTCTTCGATGGTTTGGGCACGTTGTTTGCATGCCCCCTGACAGACTTCCTAGACAGGTCATGCTAGCCGAGATGCGAGCGCGTCGCCCCCCTGGTAGGCCAAGGAACAGGTGGTGGGATCAGGTAAAGAAACTCTCTGAGTCTCACCTGGAGATTGCGCCGGAGTCTCTTGAGTTGGTGGCGGAGGATCGAGAAAGATGAAAGGACCATTTAGCCACCCTCGCTCCGCGACCCTTTTAAAGGACAAGCGGCTTCCGAAAATGATGATGATGATTTTAAATATTTTATATTCGATTTTTAAACATTTACATTAATTGTTCTTTACATATTTATATGCTTCTTTTATAATGTAAAACGTTATAAAATAAACGACCGTACGTTTCGCTTGTTGCAATCAGACTTCTAGAATTCTAGCATTTGACTTTCCACGGACCTCATTCGCGTTCGGTTGAGTCAAGGTCAATCGACTTCGTTCGCTCGTTTGAACTACTCAGCGTAAATCATTTGCCAGTGGCAAAATATCGATCGCAGCATTTTCGCCGGATCGATTTACATTCACTGCAGAATATTCACCTATCGATTTCCGCTGAGAGTTCAACTAAGACCACACCTGACACGAGCCCTTGGAAAATGTATGTATGCACATAATGTGCATAAAACATCCCTCCCTACCCCGAATGAAGTCGTGTCCACCTAAATGCCAAAATTCTCACGAGTCATTCTTTTATTTAACATAACTACTAACTAACTTACATTATTGTGAATGTCTTAATTCTATTTTATACATTATCTTTTTGTTTTATCGTAAAAGTTGATTTAATTTTGTATAGTGGTAATATTACATATATTATAGTTTATATAGTGTTAATATTACGTATATTATAGTTTTCTTAAACCAACAAAAAAAAAATACAATTAATTACAAATGTTAATTAACGAATTATAATTATACATTAAAATTGGTATTAAAATATTATATATTACTATTTGAATTTTGACTATTTTGAGTTTGAAAATCTCAATATTTTAACGTCTTACTAAAATATAGTTAACATGTTAAATTATAAGATAGCGCCTAGTATTAAAACTGATAAATGTAAAACTATAATATAGACACTATTATGATTGTTACTGATTGATGTAATGATTATTTTTTATTTTTTCTTGCTTCGTTTACGATTAAGGGTTACGTTACGAGTAAGCGTGTGTTTTATGGCAAAATTTTACAAAAATTACAATGATAACCGCAACAACTATAATGCTTGGGACTGATAGCAAAGAGTAACGATGGACTTCTTGTTCCTCCTGCTGGGCTGCTCCCTTTTGGTGGAAGTCAATTAGCTTTGCCTCCATTTCCAATTCCTCAACCGATTTTTTACCCTTTGATGGTGATTCCAAAAGGTCCGCGTGATTCACAAGATGTAACGGTGATAAAACTTTCCGGTCTTCAGCTGACTGCCTGCCAAACGTGTAGAAGTTCCTCATGGTCAATTTGTGGTTGTTTCATCACAGAAGTCGCCTCCCAAGCTTGCTCGAATGGTTTTTGATGCGTTTCCTTTGTCCGAATTTTACAGGGCCTCAAAATGCTCAGCACTCCAAGCTGTTCAAAAATGGACGCCGTGACAGTTGGAATTGACGTGGGGGATTCCTTGACGTTCAACAACCATTTATTGCTGTGGGTCATCCTAACAAGCAGGCTCGTCGAGCAGGCACGGCAACGTAGCTGCAGCTATTCACTGAGGAACAGGAGTGTTGCAGAAGCTCCACTTCACAGATTGATGTGCCGCTGATGTGGATTGGCTTACTGTATCTGCATACTTTTGTGGGTAGACTGGAGTTGAAGCGCACATCCACAAAATGGTTATAATCGTCTGGGGACATCAGAATAAATAAACCTTGGTTGTCAGCTTCAGCGATGTACTTGGACTCAATATTTACAACTAAATCCCATTTCGTATTCAAACTTGCAGGGATTGGGTACACCTTATGAACAGCAAACGAAGTCACTTCCAGCAATGGAATAGTTATCTTGACTAAGATTGAGCTGTCATCCGGATAAGTTAATACCTCAGCTGTTTGATGTAAAATTGATAGGTCCTGAAAATACATTTTCGACTTTGATGTATTCATTAGTTTATCAAAAATATCAGCCAAATTTGTTGTGCCCAAAAGGAAGGGATGAAGTTTTTGTTGAGAGCTCGATTGATTGGCGATTTTGAACTACTAGCAATTTTGATAAGACCAGAGTCACTGCAGCGATTATCTCTGCCTGTAGCTGGAGAGGCGATTTCATCGTGCGTATTTCCAGCGAAATTGTTTAACTCTGAACTAACGTTGTTAAGGTTGTGACCCACTTGTTCCATTTCCGCTATCAGTTGTTTTACAGGTTTGGGAATTTTGTCAAGGTTCGAATTCATAACCGACACTTGCTTTTTTACTAAGTCGAGAGTTTGTTTTTCATGGTCTTCATCAAACGAAGTTGGTTGTAGATCTTTCGGGCATCTTTGCTGTCCATCGTTTCGAAAGCCCATTTGGTAAAGCTGCCAACTGCTTCAAGCGCTCGTTTTTTCCTATAATGGCTATGCTGAAAAACGCGTTGCAAATGGTTGTTGTCTTGGCGTAGGTTGGCTGCTATTACACGCACTTCATTTGTCACCAGCTTACAATATTCCGTGAAATTCGTTGATCTTATCCTTGAACAAAGCTGATCTATTCGATGGTCTCACATCTCGCTAAAATAAAGAACTGCAGAGAAATCCATAGGTGTATTTGTTTGATGGATTGATAACTTTATTTAGTATTATGATACTATATACAATCTACTGGTTTAAGAATAAATTTCTATTTTAATAATTTAATTTAGATTAGGCTATTGTGATTTTAAAATGATTTATTAAATTACTTTTGAATCGGTTAATATTTATTTCATTTTTAATGTCATATGGAAGATCGTTAAATAGTTTAAGTCCCCTGTACATTAGCATATTTTGTGATTGATTGTTTCTATAATATTGTAATCTAAAGTTATTGTTATTTCTCAGTAAATACTGCAGGTTTGATCTTAGTTACTCTGGAACCATGTTGTGTTTCATTTTAAAGACGAACATAAGGACGTTTAATGTAATATGCTGCTTGACATTCAACTATTTTAGACAATAGTTAGTAGTGTTTAGTAGTTTATAGTAGCGTTTGATAGCTGCATCTCAAAAGTATCCTCATTGCTTTGTTCTGCACCATTTGAAGCCGATGTAAGATTTCATTGCAACCCATGAACAAAATTGTGGAGCAAAAATCAAAGTGAGGTTTAATCATTGTATTCTAAATATTAATAGCGCATATCGTTCGCATATCTTTCTACTTCAATGTTATAAACACAACATCTTTATGGAGTAAAACTATTACTTTCTATGCCTTACGGAATAGATTATAGTGAAACTATTACTACCTTACTACTTTTACTCCTCCCACTTTTGTTTTCAAGCAAGCCAAAAATCACTGAAAACAAATTTTACACCCCAAGTATTGATCTAAACAACACACACTTGTCACGTTGAAAAATGATCGTGTACGTATTGGTAGCTACTTTTCTTTCTTGCATGATCAGTTTTGTTTCTATTCAACAGAAATCAGCAAAAAAAAATATCATAGCAGTGAAGTATGCCTCAGTCATCACGCAAGAGGCAAGCGAACAAACCAGAGAGAAAAGCCCTCATGAAATTTGATATAGCTTTAAGATTTGCCAGCGAGATATGTGACGTCAGGATTCGGAGCTTTTTCTAGGTTTACTCCTCTCTTAAGGACTTAGAAGTTTTCGTTCTTATCTCAAATGAGGATGTTTTACCATACATATATCTTAATAATACTAAAATTGAAATAGTTGAAACTGTTACCAGTGTTAGGTTTGTTATAAATCGTACGCTTAGTGGTTATAACCACACCAATTTGGTAATTGGTCGAATATATGTATGTCTGCGTAAATTGTGGCTCAGTGCATACTATACTCGTTTGGAACTATGACAAAAGCTTGTTATAACACTTGCTTTACCAATAATATCATACGCAGAAGTGCTTTATAGTAAGCTTTACTCGTTATCACAAAGTAAACTGCAAGTAGCTTTCAATGATGCAAAACGATACATTTACCGTATCCGTAGACATGACCTTATCTCAGTGTATGCGAGGAATTTACTTGGTTGAACATACCAAGATTACATTTATGCCAGAGAATGCATTTTCCGTCTTATCTGTATAACAGATTGGTTTTCACCCGCTCATCAAGAACCATCAGTCTTATTTCATTACGTTGTAATTATCTAAACTCATCTCGTTTATTTATTATTCATACTGTTAGATTATGTAATTTATTACCAATGTATATCTAAAGGTATATCTAAAATTTTAAAGGATAAGCGGCATCCGAAAAAAATCTAAAAAATCTAATACAAAATATTTAAAATCATCATCAATCAACGTTATAAAATAAACGACCGTACGTTTCGCTTGTTGCAATCAGACTTCTAGAATTCTAGCATTTGACTTTCCACGGACCTCATTCGCGTTCGGTTGAGTCAAGGCCAATCGAATTCGTTCGCTCGTTTGCCAGTGGCAAAATATCGATCGCAGCATTTCTGCCGGATCGATTTACATTACACCTGTCGATTTCCGCTCAGAGTTCAACTAAGACCACACCTGACACGAGCCCTTGGAAAATGTATGTATGCACAAAATGTGCATAAAACATCCCTCCCTACCCCGAATGAAGTCGTGTCCACCTGAATGTCAAAATTCTTACGATTCATTCTTTTATTTAACATACATTACACATTACACATTGTGAATGTCTAAATTCTATTTATTTTTTTTTTTCGTGGGTAGGAAAAACCTTCATAGGCACTACGAGGACCGGCCGCGCGTGCTCATAGTAGTGTGAGATTCTTACTCACTAAAAATTTTCCGTCAGACTACAACTAAGTTTCCTTAACAAGTAGTTCTAGCTTCTGTAGTAATCGCGTGTGGCAGGCTGCCTTTCAACGAAGGCACCTACAATACCGTCAATTTATGCGGTTTCATCTTATGCTGCTAGATCTAACGGTCTGCTAGTCGGCGCGTAAGATTTGTCGGATCCAAAGTTCGGATAATTTCATTGTTGCAGTGTCCGCGAAGACGAGTACTAAGTTTGCGAGTAAAGTTTGTTACCTCGTCAGACACGGTTGCGATTCCTAGATCTCCATGGTTATGTACCATGGAGCATTAACGATTGCTCTGAGTGTCTTATTTTGAAAAGTTTCTAAAATAGATATATTGCTTGGTTTAGTACAACCCCAGAGTTGTATACCGTACGTCCAAGATGGTTTTATTATATATGCTTAGTTTCGAAAATCTTCCGATAAGCCAATTCATTTCTCTTAACTTGATTTCGAGCTCGTCGCGTTTCTTTTTAACGTGCGGCTTCCATTTAAGTTTTGCGTCTAGAGTCATTCCTAGATATTTCGCTTCATTTGAGTACGGAATTTGTACCGAGTTAATGAATAAAGGTTTGTTGTTTATCTTTTTATAAGTAAAGTTAACATGCTAATTTAATTATCATGCTTGTAAATTAACAGCTCTTCGTACAGTCGCATATTTTGTCTAAAGCGCGCTGGAGTTTCCCTGTTGATAATTCAACTGTCGTATCAATAGCGAGAACAGCAGTGTCGTTTGCGAACGTAGCTAAAATTGTTCCCTCATTGTGGGGTATGTTTTTTGTATAAAGCAAAAATAATATTGGGCCGAGAACGCCCAATGTCCTTGCGGGACACCGGCATTTATCTCTTTGAATTCCGAGTACTCTCGGAAGAAGATTCTGTCTTTAAGGTAAGACTCTAAGATTCTATAGAGTTTTTCTGGTAATTTTAGCCTTAACTTGTACTTCAGGCCTTCGTGCCATACCATGTCGAAGGCTTGCGATACGTCGAGAAAAGCGCTAGTACATATTTTTTTCGCTTCCAGAGCTTTTTCGATTTCGGACCTCCGAAAAGAAGTGTTATTCCACGCAGCGCTCTGAATAACTCTCACGAGTTTATCTAATTCGTCTTCTATTTCAAGTGGCGTTTTGAGCGGTACATTTAAAGCTATGTTTTCTTTGCAGTATTTTCTAAAGCCGTCCCAGTCGGTGTTGTTGTTAGTTAATCTAGGCGCTCTATTCTTTTTCGCTAGGCTTCCGCCGATTTTCAAAAGAACTGCCGAGTGATCTAAACAGAGATTAAAGAGTTCTTCTACGTTCGTAAGGTAACGAGGTACCCCCTTGGCGATAAAGAAGTCGACGAGATCAGGTATTTTATTTCTGTCGGTTGGCCAATATGTTGTCTTTCCCGTCGATAAGAAGATCACGCCGCGTTTTGTACTTGCTTTAAAGAGGCCTCTGCCTCTTGTTGAATTGCACCGTGAGCCCCAAAAAGTATTTTTCGCGTTAAAGTCCCCGGCGATGATAAAGTTTGACCCAAGTGAATCAAAGAGCAGAGCAAGATCTTCATCTGCCAGCCGATACTGCGGAGGAAAATAGCTCGTCGCGATGTTGTTATTTATGTGACTTTATTTTACTGAGACTTAGGTTATTTGCATAGAGTCAAGTTCTATTTCTTCGTTTTTGGAGTGCTTAATGCAGTCTTTAATGTAGAGAGAGGATCCACCTCTCGAATTTTCTGGATGATGCACGTGATAGTCAATGTAACCTTTTATTTTGCGTGCTAAACCCTTTTTAAAGTGGGTTTCCGAAATCAGGCATGTGTCTATTCTTCCGTAGGAATACTTTTAGTTCGTCAATTTTTTGCAAAAGGCCCTTTGATTGACTTTCCCATATTCATGATTTTTTATTAAATGTTTTTCGAGGTTTAAACTCGAGCTCGCTCAATTTGTTGAATATTACTTGATTAAGTTTCGCCTGTTGCTCAAACTTTTCTAAAATCATGCCTAGAATTTGAGACACCGAATCTGATGCGGCCGATTGTGGCTTACTTTCACGTGACGTGACTTGAGCGTACGATCTTGGACCAACAAGTGTTGATTCTCCCTTTTGACTCCGGTGGGAACTAGGACCAGCGACGTCCTAGTTCCCACCGCATTTTAAATTACGCATTTTGAATTTTGCCTTTAATTAAACCCTTATCCCTTGTCGACTTAGGGGTTTTTGGCTTATCTACTTTAGGAGGTTTTAGGCTTGGGCCCTTATTTTCACTATTTTTCTTCGGAGCTTCATGTCGTTTCTGCAACTCAATGGCGATTTCGCAACCTCGGTGGCTCGCTGGGTGACTTCCCCTGCAATTGGCGCAAACCGCGGGGGCCTGACTGCTGACATTGCAATCCATCGAGAGATGTTCGCCGGCGCATTTTACGCATCGCGGCTTTTTCTGGCAGTACGCTTGCGTATGTCGGAAACCTTGGCATCGCTTACATTGGGGAACTAGCCTGTTGCCCTTCCGCTTGGGCTCGATTTTTACCTTGATGTTAAGGATTGATTTAATTTTGTAGATTTCGTTAATATTTTCAGTTCTATCAAAAGAAAGCATAAAAATTTGCAGGCCGCGTCGGACAACAGCGGAATCTTTGCCTTCGTCCGTACGTTGCTTCTCTTTCTTTATTATGTTCACGGCGTCAAGAATTTTAAAGCCTTGTCGCGATAACCCGCAGCGGCTTTTCGAGGTGATTTTCATAAGTATTTGTATGTATTATACATTTTCTTTTTGTTTTATTGTAAAAGTTGATTTAATTTTGTATAGTGTTAATATTATATATATTATATTTTATATAGTGTTAATATTACGTATATTATAGTTTTCTTAAACCAAAAAAAAAAAAAAAAAAACAATTAAATACAAATGTTAATTAACGAATTATAATTATACATGTTATGCAGTATCCGATCGAAATAAAACAAACCGTTGAATTCACTTCGTACTTTATTATCCAGCAACCGCTCACTCCAACCGAATAACACATACTGTCAGTATAGGGGGGGGGGGGCCAACACTTAGGGGGTTGCCATCTTAAAAAATTACTCAAGCGTAACAATCGGCTATCCTGCTTATATGACGTCTCGGCATCATGCTACGGTTGTTCTTCTCAACTCTGCTTCTCGAACTTGTCTCTCTGCAACTATTTCAGCACTGTCCTCTGGTAGGCTTAACCAGCTTCTCATTCGATCCGATGCAAAAACTGAGTGAAACTTTTTCTGCGTCCGTTGAGCTCCCGGTATATCTTCCAACAGGTATCGATCATTGCCAAGCGACCGGACCACCAAATATGGCCCCTTCCAACGAGCATCTAGTTTACGTGACGTACCCGTGGCCGGCAAGTCACTTACCACCAACACCATATCGCCAACTCTATACTGGGTAGGGCTTTTGCGCTTTCTATCGAAACGCTCCTTCTGCTTCATCTGCGAATTCTTGATGTTATTAGCAGCCATCTCTCGAATTGTACTAAGCGGCAATTTCTCCTCCACCAAAGTCCAGTGATGTACGGCTTGAATCACCCTGTTCTTAACTGCCGAACGAAGTGAGAATCCAAACAATAGCTTAATAATAATAACTTCGTCGTCTCGTTCTTCGTTGAATTAAGTGTCCATTGAATAATATTTAAATATTGATCCCAATCGATCTTGTCAGCACATTGTGTCATCGCTCGAGCAGCTTCTTCGATTGTGCGGTTGTAGCACAATATTTCTAGGGTTTTTGCCACCCCAAAATGACCTACTTTGTCATGACAGCTTCTGACTATCCGGTACTTAAGAGAGTCCGGAACGTACCACTTCAACTCTCTGTTCACCTTACGAAACAGCCGTCCTTCACTAATGGCGTAGTCCGCGTGAATTTGCTTCTCCTCAACCGAAGTCGGAACAGATCGTAGTGTATTTCACAATGACACCGCCCTCTCGTCTAATCTTTGCAAGGAAGTAAGCCAGTCTTCTCTGTTGATGTTGATGCTGAAAACCTTTATCTCCTTACCCTCTTCACATTCAGGCAAATTTCGACTGAGACTATCTACGTGAGTCATTAAACTGCCCGCTCGATGAATGAACTTGATGTCGTACTCTTGTAGTCGCAGTAACCAGCGAGCAATTCTACAAGTTAAATTTGTCACACTCTTCATCGTAACTATGGCCCTGCAGTCAGTAACTACCGTGAATGATTTCCCCAACAAATATATTCGGAAACGATTTGTACTTTCCACTACAGCTAGTAACTCGAGTTCGTAACTATGCCATTTACTCTCACACGTCGTTGTTCGCCGACTAAAGTAACTTACGACGCGCAGTCTATTAGTTCCATCCCTTTGACAGAGCATCCCGGCGACTCCTACCGCACTAGCATCTGTATGTAGCTCATGTTCGCAAGCCGGATCGTACATTGCTAATATGGGCTCAGTACACAAAATCCGCTTCAGCTCTTGGAACGCGTTCTCCTGCTCAGCATGCCAATGGAAGATCGCATCCTTCCTTAGTAACTCATTTAATGGACCTGCTATATACGCGTACTTCTTGACAAACTTCCGGAAATAACCGGATAAACCCAGGAACTGTCGCACCTGCCTAACCGACTCTGGGAAATCAATGATAGCAGCCGTCTTTGTCGTGCTCGGTCTGATTCCTTCTGCCGACAACTGATGCCCCAAGTACTCCACTTGCCTTTTCAGAAATTCACATTTCCCCAGCTTAAGAGTTAAGCCCTTCTCTAACAGTTTTTCCAGGAACCTTTCCAGCTTATAGAGTCCTTCCCGGTGAGTTCTACTTGGAATAACGACGTCATCAATAAAAACCAAAACGTCTTTTATATCTTCGTCCTGTAGTTCTGCCATCAGCTCATCCATCATATCCTGGAACACGGCGGCTGCATTAACCAGCCCAAAAGGCATCCTGCAAAACTCAAGCTGCATGTTGTGAATCTGAAACGCCAGCAAGTGTCGAGATTCTTCGCTAACACGTATTTGAAAATACCCAGAATTCAAGTCTAAGATGGTAAACACTTCGTAACCACTCAACCCATTCAGTTGTTCCTCAACTATTGGCATAGGATGTTTACGCTTAACGGTTATGGCATTAAGATGCCTAAAGTCCACGCACATCCTAACCGTGCCATCCTTCTTCGGTACCAAAACAATAGGAGAGGTAAAATTAGAAGTAGACTTACGTATTATGCCGTTATCCATAAGCTCCTTTACAGTTTCGCTAACTATTTTTCTCTGAGCAAACGGGATGCGACTTGGCCTTTTGCCTACGGGTTCTTCCGTGATTTGTATCGAGATCTCGGTATCTCGCGCCTCACCTAACTCTGACATTTTTTTGGCGAAACAGCACCGGTATTTGTTTACTAATGTGTGCAGTTCACCCACAATGTCTTCTGGAACGTCTTTGCCTACATCGAGTTCGTTCTGCACAATATCGTCACCTAACTGCTTTATCTTGAGCATGTGGTCTGAATTGTACGATATTTGCACTTTGTTTCCCGAAAATTCAACACGGACATGTGGTTGGCACAACACCGACCTGCCGACTATTACGCTCACTGTCTGAGCCATATCTGGCACCACATAGACCTCACCGATCATTTTGACGTTTTCGATGTCTATAACCCCGTAGAATTTCCCGATTGTTTCACACTCGCCCCCACCAAAACCACTAAGCTTATTGTGACACTCTGTATAGGGTATACTGCTGTTCTTTACATCGTTTTCTCGGATAGTGACGCACTCACTCCGCATGTCTATGTAACCGAGTAAAAGCACATCATTCAGCTTAACGGTTTTATAGCAATCGTTACTCGATTCTTCTTTTAGCACACAAGCTACGCTAGCTCTCTTTTTCTTTGGACTGTCCCGCGCACGATGTCCTTTTTGTTTACACCCGAAACAAATCATCCGCGAAATGTCGTTGGTTACACTCGCACTGTCTTTATTTACCGGCGCTCCGGCGACACCACTTTTCTTTTCGATGGTGGTAGCTTTCCGCCATTTTTCTGCGTCCACCGCTTGTCCGTACCGTTTGTCGCGCATTTTTTTGTGATCTTTCAAGCTCTCGATGGCTTTGATCCGCACAAGTACTGCGAAACACGACTCGAAATCTTGAGCCGACAGCTGATCGATAAGCTTATCATCATTAAGGCCCGTGATGATGTATCGTATTATTGCTGTTTCCGATAAGTTACCGCGCATACCGATCATTCGCACCTCAAACACGTAGTCCTCTATTTTTTCTTGTGGCTTGCGAACTCTTCGCATCTTCGAGATGAATATCTGCCTCGTTTAACGTTACCGGAAACACTTTTACCAACCCGTCTTTTAACGCTTGCCAGGTCGTAATTTTCTCAGCCTCGGAGTCAATCCAACATTTGGCCGGCCCTTCAAACTTTATCAGGCATGCGCAGACAATCATTGTGTCACTCCATTCGAAAATTTTTATAAGCTTATCCACCTGTACCACCCACTGACGACTATTTAGCGACGTAACTTCACCTGGGTGAAACTTCGGTAGGGCGCTCACCACCTCGCTAACCGACACTTTCATTCGCGCACTGTGAGTCGACCCGCTCATTGAACTACCGTTCTGGCCCTGTGCTAGCTGCACTTCTCGTTGCAAAAGATCTCGTTCTTTTCGCAACAACGCCATTTCGCGCCGTAGCATGTCCATTTCTATATTTTTTTCTGTGTCCGCCGACGTGACATGCGCGGCGGCACCACCACTGTCAGTCTCCCCCGAGTAAACCTCTCCCGTCTTGCCCGAATCGCTCGACCCGGCGAGCATGTATTGCTTGGCCTTCTCTGGGTTTTCCCGCAAAAACTCCTCGAACCGCGCTAAGCATTCGTCTTTGCCCCCAGACGAAACGAGATTTAACTTCTCCAACTCGGTTTTTAAATTTTGTATTGTCCATTTTGCGATATTTTCCGAAGCCGACATTCTCGCCTCCACGCACTGCACACGCACAAAAACAAATACTTTTTCCCCCGCTCAGAATTTTATTCTTTCTTTTTTTTTGTATTCTTCGCTTTTTCTGTCGCAACCACCGCAGATGCTGTGACTTTTTCACGCACACACACCGACACCAGCAATTGTATCTCCGACCCGAAACCAGCGACGCGACAAAAAAAAAATCCTCGAATCGACCACGAACACAGCCGATACGGCGCACAAGGAAATTCTTCTTTTTTTTGTGTGTGTTTCACTAAACGCGCGGTAGCTGAGAGATTCAACCTTCGCTCTTTCTCAATATCACTTCTATGATCCCACTTCTGACTTGTTATGCAGTATCCGATCGAAATAAAACAAACCGTTGAATTCACTTCGTACTTTATTATCCAGCAACCGCTCACTCCAACCGAATAACACATACTGACAGCCAACACTTAGGGGGTTGCCATCTTAAAAAATTTCTCAAGCGTAACATACATTAAAATTGGTATTAAAATATTATATATTATTATTTGAATTTTGACTATTTTGAGTTTGAAAATCTCAATATTTTAACGTCTTACTAAAATAAAGTTTACATGTTAAATTATAATATAGCGCATAGTATTAAAACTGATAAATGTAAAACTATAATATAGACACTATTATGATTGTTACTGATTGATGTAATAATTATTTTTTTTTTTTCTTGCTTCGTTTACGATTAAGAAAATCAAAATCGATTAAGTCCAAAAAAAGTGTAAAGAACCTTATTATATCTTAATTTTACACACGGTTGAATGTAAGGTCTCTCCTGAATTTCCATGATGGTGTCTCCCTCCCTTCGATGGTTTTGACTGGAGTATGTGATCTCTCGCCATCGGCAGCTAGATGAACCGTAGGTGCGATGCTCACTGCACAATGTGGATCGTAAGGGTGTGTTTTATGGAAAATTTTTACAAAAATTACAATGATAACCGCAACAACTATAATGCTTGGGACTGATAGCAAAGAGTAACGATGGACTTCTAGTTCCTCCTGCTGGGCTGCTCCCTTTTGGTGGAAGTAAATTAGCTTTGCCTCCATTTCCAATTCCTCAACCGATTTTTTACCTTTCGATGGTGATTCCAAAAGGTCCGCGTGATTCACAAGATGTAACGGTGATAAAACTTTCCGGTCTTCAGCTGACTGCCTGCCAAACGTGTAGTAGTTCCTCATGGTCAATTTGTGGTTGTTTCATCACAGAAATCGCCTCCCAAGCTTGCTCGAATGGTTTTTGATGCGTTTCCTTGGTCCGAATTTTACAGGGCCTCAAAATGCTCAGCACTCCAAGCTGTTCAAAAATTGGAGCAAAATGGACGTCGTGGCAGTTGAAATTGACGTGGGAATTCCTTGACGTTTAGCAGCCATTTATTGCTGGGGGTCATCCTAACAAGCATGCCTCGTCGAGCAGGCACGGCAACGTAGCTGCAGCTATTCACTGAGGAACGGGAGTGTTGCAGAAGCTCGACTTCACAGATTGGTGTGCCGCTGATGTGGATTGGCTTACTGTATCTGCATACTTTTGTGGGTAGACTGGAGTTGAAGCGCACATCCACAAAATGGTTGTAATGGTCTGGGGACATCAGAATAAATAAACCTTGGCTGTCAGCTTTAGCGATGTACTTGGACTCAATATTCACAACCAAATCCCATTTCGTATTCCAACTTGCAGGGATCGGGTACACCTTATAAACAGCAAACGAAGTCACTTCTAGCAATGGAATAGTTATCTTGACTATGATTGAGCTGTCATCCGGATAAGTTGATACCTCAGCTGTTTGATGTAAAATTGATAGGTCCTGGAAATACATTTTCGACTTTGATGTATTCATTAGTTTATCAAAAATATCAGCCAAATTTGTTGTGTCCAAAAGGAAGGGATGAAGTTTTTATTGAGAGCTCTATTGATTGGCGATTTTGAACTACTAGCAATTTTGATAAGACCAGAGTCACTGCAGCGTTTATCTCTGTCTGTAGCTGGAGAGAGCCGATTTCATCGTGCGTATTTCCAGCGAAATTGTTTAACTCTGAACTACCGTTGTTAAGGTTATCAGTTGTTTTACAGGTTTGGGAATTTTGTCAAGGTTCGAATTCATAGCCGACACTTGCTTTTTTACTAAGTCGAGAGTCTGTTTTTCATAATCTTCATCAAACGAAGTTGGTTGTAGATCTTTCGGGCATCATAGCTGTCCATCGTTCCGAAAGCCCATTTGGTAAAGCTGCCAACTGCTTCAGTCGCTCGTTTTTTCCTATAATGGCTATGCTGAAAAACGCGTTGCAAATGGTTGTTGTTTTGGCGTAGGTTGGCTGCTATTACACGCACTTCATTTGTCACCAGCTAACAATATTTCGAGAAATTCGTTGATCTTATCCTTGAACAAAGCTGATCTATTCGATGGCCACACATCTCGCTAAAATTAAAAACTGCAGAGAAATGATACTATTATGATACTATTTACAATCTACTGGTTTAAGAATAAATTTCTATTTTAAAAATTTAATTTAGGTTAGGCTATTGTGATTTTCAAATGATTTATTAAATTACTTTTGAATCGATAAATATTTATTTCATTTTTAATGTCATATGGAAGATCGTTAAATAGTTTAAGTCCCTTGTACAGGAGCATATTTTGTGATTGATTGTTTCTATAATATTGTAATTTAAAGTTATTGTTATTTCTCAGTAAATAAGGCTGTGCATCTTGAACGTACTGCAGGTTTGATGTTAGATACTCTGGAACCATGTTGTGTTTCATTTTGAAGACGAACATTAGGACGTTAAATGTAATGCTGCTTGCCATTCAACTATTTTAGACAAGACAACATCCAACGCGTCGGTGTTTGATAGCTGCATCTCAAAAGTATCCTCATTGCTTTGTTCTGCACGATTTGAAGCCGATGTAAGATTTCATTGCTTCCCATGAACTAAATTGTGGAGCAAAAATCAAAGTGAGGTTTAATCATTGTATTCTAAATAACGGGTGATTTTTTAAGAGATTGAGAACTTTTTTTTAAAAAAAAAACAAAAAATTCGAAAAAATTAATGAAATATTTATTTGAATCGATAGTTTGAACCTTGCAATTTAATGTTTAAAGATAATTTCATGCAAATGTTGACCGCGGCTGCGTCTCAGGTAGCCCATCCGCTGAGTCCAATTTTGGCATACTCTTTCACACATATCGGCCGGTATCTCACGAATGAATGCATGGATGTTGGCTTCCAGTGCGTCAATCGAAGCGGGCTTGTCCCTATAGACATTAGCCTTGACATACCCCCACAAAAAATAATCTAATGGTGTCAAATCGCACGATCTAGGCGGCCATAATCAAATTTGGTCACAATCTTCCCAATAGACTGCTCAGAAGGTCGAGAATGCCGACCATAAAATGGAAGCAGCGCGCGATGAACATTCAATAATTTGCAAGCGTTGTTCATTTGTAAGACGATCCATGGTTAAATTGCAAACCAAACTGAAGCTGTTTGACAGTGACACAAGGTACTAAACACACGTCAGCTGTCAAAACCAGTGTTGCCAAAACCAAACCAGCTAAAAAATCACCCTTTATTAATAGCGCATATCGTTCGCATATCTTTCTATTTCAATGTTATAATTACAAACATCCTTATGGAGTAAAACTATTACTTTCTATGCCTTACGGAATAGATTATAGTGAAACTATTACTACCTTACTACTTTTACTCCTCCCACTTTTGTTTTCAAGCAAGCCAAAAATCAATGAAAACAAATTTTACACCCCAAGTATTGATCTAAACAACACACACTTGTCACATTGAAAAATAATCGTATACGTATTGGTAGCTACTTTTCTTTCTTGCATGACCAGTTTTGTTTCTATTCAACAGAAATCAGCAAAAAAAATATCATAGCAGTGAAGTATGCCTCAGTCATCACGCAAGAGGCAAGCGAACAAACGAGAGAGAAAAGCCCTCATGAAATTTGATATAGCTTTTAGATTTGCCAGCGAGATATGGGACGTCAGGATTCGGAGCTTTTTCTAGGTGTACTCCACTCTTAAGGATTTAGAAGTTTTCGTTTTTATCTTAAATGAGGATGTCTTACCATACATATATCTTGATAATACTAAAATTGAAGTAGTTAACTGTTACCAGTGTTAGGTTTGTTATAAATCTTACGCTTAGTGGTTATAACCACACCACTTTGGTAATTGGTCGAATATATGCATGGCTGCGTAAATTGTGGCTCAGTGCTTACTATACTCGTTTGGAACTATGACAAAAGCTTGTTATAACACTTGCTTAACCAATAATATCATACGCAGAAGTGGTTTATAGTAAGCTTTACTCGTTATCACAAAGTAAACTGCAAGTAGCTTTCAATGATGCAAAACGATACATTTACCGTATCCGTAGACATGACCTTATCTCAGTGTATACGAGGAATTTATACTGGAATTTATATTATTAATCTTGGTTGAACATACCAAGATTACATTAATGCCAGAGAATGCATTTTCTTGCACAAAGTTATTCATCACAAATGTCCGTCTTATCTGTATAACAGATTGGTTTTCACTCGCTCATCAAGAACCATCAGTCTTATTTCATTACGTTGTAATTATCTAATCTCATCTCGTTTATTTATTATTCATACTGTTAGATTATGTAATTTATTACCAATGTATATCTAAACCATTTCCAGTAACTCCAATTTCAAATGTGCAATCTTTCAACATTTTTCCTCCTAGACTGCCCTACAATTCCCCTTTGTCTTATTATTATATTTTAATATCTACTCTCTCTCTCTCTCTTCATCTTAATTTAAGATTATTATTGTTAAAAAGTCCTTAATATAATCATGTATTGTAAAATCAAAATGCTAAATTTTTTTTACTCTGTACTTAAAAAGATGCTAAATCTTAATGTACTATCCGATGCGTGGACGAAAAGCGTATGGCCGCGACGAATGCGGAGTGGTAACAGTTGTTGCTCAAGCTTTTCTAGAATCACAACTAGAGATTGAGAGAATCATAACTTGAGCGTACGGTTTTCGATTTCGATTTTTCCGT
This sequence comes from Neoascia interrupta, assembly GCA_947623515.1. Lineage (NCBI taxonomy): Eukaryota > Metazoa > Arthropoda > Insecta > Diptera > Syrphidae > Neoascia > Neoascia interrupta. Next base: position 92,534,192 of record OX392463.1, read on the forward strand.
TGAACTTGGACCGGCGACGTTTTCTTGTGCTACTTGGTAGGAGTGTCTTCAATCAATCATTGGTCAATTTAGGGTTATTGGCTTATCGCTTTAAGGAGCTTTTAGGCTTAGACCCTTATATTCAATATTTTTCTTTGGAGCCCTATGCCATTTTTGTAACTCTATGGCGATTTCCTATCCTTGTTGGCTTCGCTAGGCATTAGGTTTTATAACGGGTTCTAACGCCCATTCCTGGCTTCCAGATCTATTCCAAACTTTTGCAACATGTATTTTTACGCCGTTGCAACATTACCAAACTAAATGAAAAATTGTCCCAAAATCTATCTATTTAAAAATAGATCTTTATTTTATACATTGTTTGGGTGATTCTATAAACAAGAGACTCGCGTATCTCTTCGACTCATTGTTTGGATGATTCTTAAAAAAAAATACTTCATTCCTCACAAGAGGTGCCAGGGCGCTGCTACGCGGCATATGTCCATCGTTCTTAAAAAAAAAACCCGGTCTCTGAGATTAAGACTGACTAATTCAAAAGCGTGAGCTATTAAAAAAAATAGGTTCAAACTCTTAAATCAAATTTAAAATGAAAAAAACGCCCCAAAAATATGAAAAAGGATACCAATTTACAGATTCATTCATTTTCGTAAATAAATAAAAAAGTCTGAAGAGGTCGACCTTGTCCGGATTCAATGATAAAGTATAAAAATCGTAGATTTCTACTAAAACTACATGTGACCTTAATTTTCTGTATACAAGTTGTATTTAAACCAATATCGTTTTATTTTTTTTAGAACGTAAAATGCACAACACAAACGGATGCAGAAAGTAATAGTATTTACTACCAACAATACAATACAATTTGCAGCGGTGTTATTAAAACAGGTGACTTTGTCTATGTGGCGACCCAAAGTGGAAAACAATCAATTGCTCAAATTCATTCAATGTGGGAATTACATGGGTTCGTACTCTTAAAAAACATTTTTTTTTTATTAATAAGCAAGTGAATGTCTTTCTTTTCTAGTAAATCATACTTTCATGGGCCTTGGTTATTAGATCCGAACGAACTCTTACCTCCACCGAATAAAACATTTTACAAGCAAGAGCTTCTTCTCTCCACGGTTCAAGAAACTAGTCCAGTTATTGCCATAGTTGGTCGTTGTGCAGTTTTAGAGTATGGTGATTATTCTTCATATCGTCCAACGGAGATATCTGAAACGGATGTATATTTATGCGAATCTGTATATGACGAAATGAAAAAGTCAATTCGTAAACTTGGCTCAAACTCCGAACTTAGAAAATTTGTTCACGGTCCAGAAGTTACGCGGGATGAATTTTTTTACTTTAAAACACCTATTAAGCCTACAAAAATAACGGAAACTAAGCCTCCCACGGACAGCGTCCCACAAGAGAAAAAAACTTCTCTTCTTGTAAGTATTGTTTGTCGCATTAATCTTAAATATTTGTTGTTAATTTAATCTTAAGCTGTGTGTGCATGACCTAATGGCTTTTTCGCACCATCCAATAGGAGCATTTTTTTTTTTTTTTTTAATACTAGGATGGACGGAGGCTTAAACTCCAAAATCTTTCAAAGATACCAATACGCCCTCTATAGCAGGTATATAATACCGAAGTAGCCGATATTGGTTATGCCCGATTTCCACGTGCTAAAAAACCACCCATTTATGAGAGACACTGTGAAACTGCCAGAACGCACTTCAAAGTAGTAAATTTTCGCTCTCTCATAATACTTCTTGACTACAACTAAGTTAACTTAACAAGCAGTTTACGCTTCCGTAGTGTTAATCGCATTGGATAGGTTGCTTTCCAGTAAATGCACCTACCTAAGCCGTTCATTCATGCGGCTTCACCCTACGTCGCTAGATCGAAGGGTCTTGTTCTTTGTAGTCGTCGCTCGTTGTTTACATCGTTAAAAGTCTCGTTTAGAGTACGGATTATTTCATTCTTGCAATGAACATGAAGGCGAGCACTTAGCTTTCAAGCGAAGTTTGTTACTTCTTCGCCCACGGTAGCTATTCCTAAATCTCTGTGAATATCGCTATTCCTAATATACCATGGAGCATTCACAATTGCTCTTAGTGTCTTGTTTTGGAAAGTCTGCAACATGGACATGTTGCTCGGCTTGGTACAATCCCAAAGTTGTATACCGTATGTCCAGGACGGCTTTAACACCTGCCTGTACAAGAGCAGTTTGTTATATGTTAAATTCTGTCCAATGCTCGTTGGAGGTTTCTCGTTGATGACTCGACTGATTCACCTGTTGCCAGGATGGCCGTATCGTCCGCAAACGTGGCCATGACTGTCTCGTCATCTAGAGGTATGTCTCTTGTGTAGAGCATGAACAGGGTCGAACCGAGGACGCTTCCCTGGGGTACGCCAGCCCGAATTTGCTTAAAACTCGAGTATTCACTACTACACCTAACACGAAAGAGTCTGCTTTCCTTTCAAGATAATTTTCCAATATTTTAAACGTGTTCCGGCAAGTTTTGCCGTAGCTTATATTTCAAGCCTTTGTGCCATACCTTGTCGAAGGCCTGCGATACGTCGAGGAAAGCACTTGAACATATTTTTTTCCCTTCTAAGGCTTTTTCAATTTCATGCGTTATTCTGTAGACTTAGTATATTGTGGAATGGTTAGGTCTGAAACCGAATTGATGATCCGAGATCAAGCGTCTTTCTGCAATTATTGGTTGTAATCGTTTCAGCAGAAGTTTCTCGAATACTTTCGATATTATCGGCAGAAGCGATATGGGCCTATAAGATTTTTTATCATTTGCGCATTTCCCCGGTTTTGGAACCATAATGACTTCAGCAACTTTCCATTGTCTTGGGACGTATAGAAGTCTAAGAGAAGCGTTTATCATATAAAGTAGCTTGAGTAATGCCTTTTTTGGTAGCTCTTTTAATATTTCGCCAGTGATCAGGTCGTAACCCGGGGCCTTATTATTTTTAAGTTTGCTAATTGTCTGTCGGAGTTCAACTAACGAAACTTTTTCATTCTAACGCTATCAGGTTCCGCGTTGTTGTTTAGAACGTCAGCCAACGGCGGACCGTCGAAAGGCTTGAATGTTTCTTCTAAATGTTCAGCAAACAAATTCGCTTTCAAATAAATGTTAGCGTGGTGAGGTTTTATTTCATTTGCCTTCTAATATGTACACGGTATTTATTAAATATATATTTTGCTTCAAATCCAGAAAACTTGCACCATAAAACCTTCAGATATGTATAAAAACTATCAACCTTAGTGAATGGATTTTCTCCACGCCCCCCTTTGAGAGCGTTTATGAATGCAAACCAATATTTTAATATAAAAATGAAATCAACACGTCTGTACCACATCTGATAAAATATTTGAACAAAAAACACGATGTTATTGAAAAGGGGTTGATGATACTCCCTTTTTAGCGGTTCGCCCAAAAATAGAAAAAGGACCTCTAATGGTATCGCTACGTTGTCCGTCTGTCCAGTCGTGTAATAACATCTGAACGGCAAGTCGTAGAAAGACAAAATTTGGCGTGCTTTTAAACAGCTTAAATAGTCGAAGAAACGTTAAATTACGGTTTGAAATTTCATGGGAAAATAGATTATAAGTTTTTCAATACTTTTTTCAAGAAGATAAGCAGGCCAGAACAAGAAAAGCGAAACTTAAGTTAAGTAGATACTAAACTTTAATGAAGAAATAAAACTTTTTAAAAATATTGAAAACTTTTTGTGAAATGAAAAGTTGAAAATGGATGCCGTTTTCTAAAGTGTTTGAGGCCATAACTTTTAAACCGCTTAGTGCACAGTAAGACACTATTGAAACACGTATAAAGCAACTCAAAATTAACCAAGTGCTTAAGTCAAATTTTTCCGAACGCAAAAATTCATGAAAAAACGTGTGTCCCCCACCTTATCTCCGGTCTTGTTTGGATAAATCAAGTGAAAAAACCACACGTATCAGAAATTATTCAAAATTTTAAGGAAAATTATAGCGAACTTTTAAGTTTAAAAACCTTCTGAGATTTAACTCGAAAACTAAAAGGCATTTTCTAAAACTATTTTTTAGATATTCTAGTAACTTAACGGTAAAAGCGATCTTTTTTTATCAAAAAAATTAAATTGCCGTTTTGAACCTGTTTTCGCAAAAACCGTGGCCATAGAATTAAAAAAAGCATCCAATGCTAGCGCAGGTAGTTGCGCTATTAGAAAAAAGTCTAAAGGGGACTGAAAAAAATTCAAAATAGTTGTGTTATGGATTTGAAATTTCAAAAATTATAAAAAAGGTCAAAAGGAGGTATGTCTCCCCCTATAGCTCCCAAACGATTTAAAAGTATAGCTTTGAAATAAATAACGGGCATAGTCCATCCTATGAGATTTCATGTTAAGCCAAACCAAACTTCGAATACTCAAAAGCTTAAGATTTGACTCAAAAACGTAAAAATGTTTTTGAAAACGATTTTTTAAAGGTTGTTAGCTTGTTAAGGCTTGATGTCCCTTAATAAAAAGCTTCTTGTTTTGTGAAAAGCCTCGTAGCGTCCACAATATTTGGAATATTTTAACAAAACTAACGGCGTTTGATTATGAAAATACTAGGCCACTTTATTGTTACCTTACGATTTTTTTTTTAGAGGAAACCGTTATGTCTTAAAACTGTTAATAAAAGTAAAAAATTATGAAATTTAGTTACGTAATTTTTATAAATGATGGGGCATGTTCTAAAAATCAATTTTTTATTTTTTTATATTTTATTTTACAAGAAAAAAAGATTCTACCACCAGTGTGGATGCTCTTTTTTTAATTTTTTTTTCGATATTTCGGAAAAAAATATTAAAAACAACTAAATTTAGGTAGATTTTGGAGGTAACGCAAATGCTTTATGTGACAGAACTTCTACAATTGAAAAGGTTACTTGCTCAAATTCCTTCTTTTTCAAAGGAAACATGTGTGTGCCACTATTTCTGATTTTTTTAAATTTAAAATTTGCTTAATTTTGAATATGATTAGTAATTTATCTCAAGTATTATTTTTTTATTTTTTATTTTGTATTTTTTAAATCAGATTGCATTCAAATAAAAAGATTTTAGTTTGTAGTATCTTAGATATTAACTTTTGAAAAGTGTCTGTTCGGCTATTTTTGCCTAAAAAACGTTAAGTTCCAAAAAATGTCACACTGCCGTGGCGCTTTCGTTTCATCAATCTCTTTCTTGCACAGATTGGGCAGTGGGCACGCAGAATCACTTGGTTCTTGGTAGAGTAGGTATAGGTATAGATCGCTGAAGAGGATTTTATCGATCTTGTGATGCTTTGTGTCTAAAATGTAATTGTATACCATTGGCTTTGTGTGTATACTGCTTTGATGGCTATTTTCGATAATATGCATTGCAATGAATATTATTCGAGATCTATTCGAGGGTATATCCGTGATGGGTATATACATATCTACGTACCAAATACTTATTTGGTGCAAGGCCATGAATGAAATGTTTGGTGTCATTGCTAAAAGATTTTTTAAATGAAGGTAGGTACGTAGTGTGGCTTGGGTAATTTACAAAGGAAGTGTCAATAGGTTCACCAAAATGTGGGTAGGTAGGTTATAAAAATAAATGGCGATTTTTTTTATTTTTATATACTGATAAAAGCTTTAAAAAATGAGAAACGCCTTTCTTGTTTTCAAAATTTGGCTTCTTACTCAAGTGGTTTGTTCTAACGTAAAACTTAGTTGATAAGATAAAAACAAATCAGAAATTATAGGCTTTTTATGGCACTACAATTTAATTGAGGCAACTTAAAGGTTTTTAAGCGTATCTCGAAAACAAAGTTATATTTCAGGCCTGGTATATTTTTCCTACAAGCCCTACCTTTTGAATATTAAATAGTGTTATAAATTACAAATTTCTTGACACGTTTTATACACAAACTAAGTTTCATTACAATAACCAGATTGAGACGGGAAGATATAAAGGAAAGATATAGCTTGAAAACTATATTTTTTTATTCATTATACAGGGTGTTTCCAAATTCGATGCAAATATTTTCACACAAGATTCTTGGGTATATTTGAAGAAAAAAATTGTTTTACAGTATGGGCCTATCTCAAATTTTGATACCACTTATTGGGAATTTAAGAAAACACCTACTTTGAGGTACCTTGACCCATACTAACACGAATATCTCCGCTAACACCTACAACAGGTACTTCATTTAGGACTTAAATTTTAGAAGAAATAGTACTCCTTTTAACTGCATTAAAATAAAATTGATGACATTTTTAACTTTCGAGATATTTGCTTTTAAGTCGGATCCTTTTTCCCTGCCCATGACATTTTTTTAACTTTCAAAACACATTTCTGCGAAAAATGCGTAATAAACATATCGGTAATTTTTTTTCTAGTGCACCTAACAACACTTAATAAAAATTGCTAAGACAAGTTACCCGAAAAACCCACAGATTTTATGATACTGGGGAAATTCCATAGCAGGTAAAATTATGAAAAACTCTTTTCACGAAGCCGCGACAGGTATAAGGTGGAAATATGATTTGTTACCTACTTTTATAACCGCGATTGACAACAAGAACGATTTTCTGACTATGTGTTAATAATTTACGTAGGTTTTAGAGCATGCATTTTTATTAGACTATCTGATAAAAGACTACCTATTTCTTCTAAAATTTAAGTCCTAAATGAAGTACCTGTTGTACTTCTCCACTCGGAGAAGTAGTCGCTCAACATTAAGATTCCCACGAACACTGACGTTTCTCACTCTACCCCTTAGAGTAACACCAGCAACGTTCCTCAGGAATCTCATTTCGGTAGCTTGTACCCGCGATCTAATTCTTTCGGTCATTACCCAAATTTCATGACCATAGATGAGGGTTGGAACGAACACTGAATTAAACTGAGATCTTTGCTTTCACTCCAAGCTCAGCTATCCTGATGACTGGCCGGCGCAGTTCCTTTACTATTGCTCTAGGCTAATTCTACAGGACAACTCAGAATCACTCCTCCCATCTTTCGTGAAAAAGACCCCGAGATACTTAAACTTCTCCACCTGTTTTAATGGAACTCCACTTATGTGCAGGATACACTGCACAGGAGTTCAAATCTCTCTTCAAAGGGTCTCCCTCGAAAAGGTACAATTCCCTTACTTTTTGTACAAAAACTAAAAAAAAGGTAGATATTCTTATATAAGATTGGCGTTTTTCAGGGTGAGGCCATGTCTATAGGAAGTACAAAAAAAGAAATTCGGATTGAGCATCTTGAAAACCATATATAGAATGAGTAAAAATGAAACTTCTCTATTTTTTCCCTGCAACTTGCACGTCAGAATTGATATTTCTTACAAGGCTCAACAAAAATAATTGGCATAGACGTGCGATTTGTAGAAAATTAAAGCGGATTTAATAAAATGAAGTTTTTCCCCGATTTCGGCATAGCTTTTGCGTTGCAAGCAAAAAAGCAACGGGAAAACTGCGTTTTTAAAATTTGGGTTATTTTCAGCGCGCTCTAGTGGCCAAACTTATGAACCGAAAAATCCACGCAAATGCTTATATTAAAAATTCAAACGTGTTTATTTGACTTATTGTGGTCTACCTTGATAACTGGATATTTCTATAACTTTTTGGCAAGGGACTAAAAAAAGTCGAGGTGAAGCCAATGGCTTCAAGCTATGTCCGTGGGAAGAAGCGAAGTATAAAATCGGATTTAGCATCCCGAAAACCATATAGAACAAGCGAAAAAAATACTTCTGCAGGCATTTTTTGTCTGGCCGAAAAACCATTTGACTGGACTAAAAGGCTTTATAGTACTTTGTCACAAATTTTCGCAAAAAAATATTTTGTAGGAAAATTAAAATCAGGAAAAAGACATCTGAATTTAAAATCGCCATAACCATGCATTTTTGCCTGCATGTATACTGTGCAACTATCCCAATATCCAATTTGATGGAATTAAGCTGTCGAGGATCGAGAAATAGAAAAGAAATCGGCAGAGAAAAAATAGAAACAAGATCCCTAGCAAGCACACAACCAACAACCGGTTTTGTTCCATAGACGTAAGTAATGATTTCTTTGCGTATGGTAAATGGTAAGTGCGTATATGCACTTCACATACATGAGCGCGTGCCACCCTGAAAACGATGAAAAATAAAACAAAGATCACATAATAAAGAGAGCGCATTTAATGTTTTGCAGTTGGCGTCAGAGTCAGCCGAATCAGATTCAGAATAAATGCAAATTCGAAGAGATGCTTATTTGGTTACCAATACATGCAAGTGCATTTACTTGAGCTCTGACTTCGGTTCTGAGGGACACCTACCCTTAACGGTAGCGACCGACGATTTAATTTAAATTTGGTTGAAGTATGGAGCGTTTACAACGTTTTTCAATATTGCCGTTTCCAACTTTAAACAAACGAAATCTATTCAAACAAACGATATTTAAAACATCATGCTTTGCTCAGAAATGTCCCATGTCCGTAGAATTTAAGAAAAGTGGCCAATAGAACGCAGCTGATTGTAAAGTTGAAAAAAAGACTAACGGTAAAAAAAAAACAAATTTCTGTTTTATGGATTTTAAATTTTGAAAATGGTAAAAAAGCCAAGAAAATATATGTATTTCCCTCTATTTTCGAAACGGTTAGAAGCAAAATTTTGAAAAATTAAAAAAAAACTGACGCAGTTTGGAAATAGTTTATGGTTTTCTTGATGTGCTTGAAAACGCTTTAGTTGACTGACTAAAATGATGCTGCTAGCAAGTATGTATGTCCATGGTAACTTCAGGGCCACTTCTTTTACATCAACCAAATTTGAGGCACAGCCACATGAACGTTAACCAACACAACGAAAAAGAAAACCAGGAACTTTTTCCAAGACTTAAAAACGAAAAAATAAGTGTATAACAGAAAAAATATATAAGAATTAAAAATATTAAAAAAATCACCCAATATAAGAACAGCAGACTACTACGAAAAAGTATACAACAGAATGTGAAATATTTCCAGAAATATAAGCAAACAAATACAATTTTACACAAGCTGCAAAATAAAGGTTAGCCTCACCTACAGCAAAAGCCGACGGACTGCTCCGCGTAGTCTTCAATTCAATTTGAGTTAATAACAACTGGGTAAGTGCAAGAGTTCGTCTGTAACGAACTTCTATATACCCGACCCTATTAATCATGTAACACGTAGTTTAAAAGTTTTTTTTGGCCTCAATTAATATGCTGGATGTCAGGTGGGGTGCCGTGACGTAGTGATTAGTGTGAGTGCTTACTACGCCGGAGATCTGGCGTAGTAAGATCTCTACATGATCTACATCATCATCCGCCGTATGCTCTTTATTAGAGCTCCCATTATACGGATAATGAAATATACGTATATCCGCATAATTAACAGATCCGGATTCGGATCCGTATAATTGTAATTATACGTATATTTTATAATTATCCGTATAATTAAATAGAAATCCTGCCATCGTCAGGATTCGTCAGGTCCCCACCTTCGCGAGGGTTTTACAAGCCCCCGAGAGTATCATTTGTCTTGAAAAACTTCTCAAAGTGCCGTTCGGCAAAAAATTGTAGGTCCCTTTGCATGTAAAGAAATTAACACACCAGCATATATTGTTGAGGCTAACAGCGCCACTCTATTTATTTATGTCAGTTATGTATTGGCCACGCCCTTAAAATTGGGTTTGGGCTAAAAATTAAAATCATGAGAGAATGCGTTAAAAACGAAAATTATTCCTTAAAAAATCATTTATTTTTTTAAAACGATTTTTTGTCCAATTAAATTAATTTTTTGCCTCTTTTGCTCTTCACCAAAATTTTGTGTTTTTACGACCTTACTGGATCAAAAAGCATTTTGAAATAAAAGGAGATGAGATTTGACATTTCAGCTGTCAAAGTGCAAGTGTAAATTTTTGCAGTGCTTCTTGTCTTTTTTTAAATTTAAATAAAATTTAATCGCAGTTTTTCGGCCATAGTGGCAATAAATAAAGCCTAAAGCAATTTCCACACAACCAACTAAAGTTTATAGTGATTAAGGACATATAAAACTCATTTAAAACTAAAACAAAAAACCACTGACACTCACTACGGAATTGTCTTTATGAACCGTAAAAGAAACGTTACCTTCTGCGGAATATTTTAACAGCAACAAAAAACAACTGGTTAACAATTCACCCACAACGGAAGTTGGAAAATTATCTACTAACGAGCTTCAAATTATGCTCAACGACATTCTTGCAGAGAATTTAAAAAATCTCGCAACCAAAGACGATATATGTCACTTTCGAAGGAGATCGCATCATTGAAATCATTAAACGCACAACTAAACGATAAAATTATCGCAGCCGCGCACCAGCTCAGGTTAGGTTAGGTTAGGTTGATGGATGCCCTTTTGACAATAGTCACGGCTTCACTTAGACCAGCAGTTGGGTCCATTGTGTCCATTGGGAACCTTCTTAATACCTGGAACGAAAACAGAAATAGACCGCTGTTAGAAGCTCAGAGTTCCGCCCTCTTGGACCCATCCGGATTTGTATACAAATCTTAGGAGGTCCTTTAGATCTTCATTATTTAGATCTTCGAGCTCGTTGAAGAAGTAGCTGCCGAGGATACTACGCCTGATGCTGTTTAGGGCTGGGCATTCGCAGAGCAGATGACGAACAGATTCAATTTCTTCAACGTCCCTGTAGCTTCTGCAGTAATCGTTATGCGGTATGCCTAGCCGCTCAGCGTGTAGACCCACAGCGCAGTGCCCCGTGAGGATTCCCGTGAGTACTCGGATGTTCCTGCGGGCTAGTCCGATCAAAAATAGTGATCTCTTTTTGTTTACCGCTGGCCATAGCTCCCTTGTGTGTCTGCACGTATCAAGTTCTGTCCAACGTAGATTGGTTCTACTCAAGGATTCAGTTTCTAACCTACGTGCTATCGAACTCAGCGGGACTCTTATGGATTTGAGGGCTAGAGATGCATTCATTCCAGACCCAAATCTCGCAAGCTTGTCCGCTTCTTCGTTTCCCGATATATCGGTGTGACCTGGCACCCAACACACAGTTACAGTGTTGCCAAGTGATAACTCGTCCAGAATTTCCCTGCATAGTTTCACAGCCCTTGACTTTACCACGTCTGATTCCAAGGCTTTAATTGCCGCTTGGCTATCAGAGTATATGGTGATGGTCTTGTTTGCGGGGCCGTATTTCTTCAGCTCGGAGGCAGCTTCGATTATGGCTGCCAGCTCCGCCTGAAAAATGCTGCAGTCGTCATTGATTCGGAAAGATTTACCTAGACCCAAATCTCCACAGAAAATGCCCGCACCGGTTCCGACGTCCATCTTAGAGCCGTCGGTATATACGGCGATCTCGTCGTCTCCTGTAATGGTCTTATCTTCCCATTCACCTCTTTCAGGTATTCTGGTAGCGAATCTCCTGTTGAAGGCGAATGTCATAGGTAGGTAATCTGTGACTGGGGTGTTTGTGGAGGCAGCCCATTGAGTTTCCACAGAGGCGTGTCCATAAGATCTTGAGGACCACAGTCCGGATTCCCTTAGGCGAACAGCTGTTTTAGCTGCCTTGCTGCTGCAGTATATGTCCAAGGGGGTGAGGCTGAGTAGTACCTTTAGTGCCGCGGTGGGTGTGGTCCTTAGGGACCCTGTTATACCCATGCAGGCTGCCCTTTGAACTTTGGTGAGGCTAGAGAGATGACACTTCTTCTTTCCGTAGCCTTCCACCATTCAACTGTATATTATCCCTCCAGCTGAGTTTGGAGTCTAATATGACGCCCAGGTATCTTACCGATTTGGATAACGGTAACTCCACTCCCCCCATTCTTGGGTTGCTGAAGGATGGAATTGCCCTTTTCCTTGTAAACAACACAACTTCCGTCTTAGAGGGGTTAATTCCCAGTCCTCGACCCTCAACCCATTTTTCAACAATGCGAAGTGCGTAGCTGAGTCGGTCACTGAGGATTGATGGGAGTTTACCTGGGGTCAGGATTGCTACATCGTCTGCGTATGCGCTCACAATGCAGCCTTCCCTCTCCAGGGTTTTTAGCAATTCGTCCATTACCAGGGTCCATATAAGCGGAGATAGGACACCTCCCTGCGGTGTTCCTCTGCTGACGTTTCGTCTGCTGCATACTTCGCCTAGGTAGCAGTTTATCTTTCGTGTGCTTAACATGAGCCCGATCCAGTCGCATAGACTGCTATCTAGGTGGGCGTTTCTCAAGCTGCGCAATATCGCGTCTGCCTCAATGTTATTAAACGCCCCCTCTATGTCTAGAAAGGCACCCAAAGTGTACTCCTTGTGTTCCAGGGATTTTTCCACTACTGTTACTACTCTATGTAGTGCAGTGTCAACCGATCTGCTTCTCATGTACGCGTGCTGTGATTTTGATAAATAGTTATCACCAATCAGCTCTCGCACATACACGTCAATAAGCCGTTCCAACGTCTTGAGCATAAATGAGGACAGGCTTATGGGTCGATAGTCCTTTGCCGTAGAGTGGTTTGCCTTCCCTGCTTTGGGGATGAATATCACTCGGACTTCTCTCCAAGCTTTGGGAATATAGCACAGCTTTAGGCAGGACTTGTATACGTTACTCAACCATGGAATGATAGTTTCCCCTGCTTTTTGGAGCATTATTGGTCGGATGTTATCCATCCCTGGTGCTTTAAAGGGATCGAAGGAGTTGATCGCCCAGGCCAGCCTTTTTACATCGGTTATAGCCCTGATCTTTTCGTCCTTCATCTTTTTCCGCGAGCCTTGCGCTACTGTAGCGTAATCCTCATAGGTATCGAAGCACCCTGGGAAGTGAATTTCCGCCAGTAAATCCAGCGTTTCCTTGTGTGTCGAGGTCCAATCGCCCTCAGTCTTCCTGAGTGAAGATAGCGGTATAGGCGCTTTGGATAAGACTTTTCTCAGTCGGGACGCTTCAGTTGTTGTTTCGATTGATTCGCAGAAATTCTTCCATGAGCTCCTCTTGGCGAATCTGATCTCCTTTTTCAGGATTCTAACGCTCTCCCTATAGGTCGTCCATTCGATGAGCCCCTCTTTTGCAAGGTTCCATCTGGATCTTGAGCTCTTGATGAGCTCCGCGATCTTGGAGTTCCACCAGGGAGGGCGTTGTTTCCCTCCTGTATTGCTGTTTGGGCAGGATTTTTCGAAAGAGCTGGAGATCATCCCGGTGATGTATTCGACTGTATCGTCGATCTCATGCGCGGTAGTAAGATCTCTGTCTGGGCAGGGGGAGATAGTCCTCCGCAGTTCTTTGTTGAACTTCACCCAGTTTGCTCTTTTTGGGTTTTTGAAAACTTTCCTAGCCTGCGAGCCTACCTGTATCTCAAAGAGTATCCAGCAGTGATCTGATAGTGATGCCTGCTTAGATACTCTCCAGTTCGTTACTTGAACAGAGCTGTTCTGAGACACGAAAGTCACGTCCAAGACTTCCCTCCTATTCGCTGTAATGAAGGTGGGATCATTTCCCCTGTTACATACTAGAAGGTTGGAGCTAAGGACAAAATCAAACAGAACCTCGCCTCTGGCGTTAATGTCTGAGCTTCCCCAGATCGTATGATGGGCATTGACATCACAGCTTAAGACTAAGTTCTTCTTACCTTGTTCGGACGCTGTCACTAGCGTCTTCAGAGATTCCGGGGGGACCGAGGTACCGTCGTCAAATGGCATGTAGACCGACGCTACCGTGTAGTTCTCGTCCGTCCCTCTAACCTCCACTACCGTTAGGTCACCTGTGCAGAAATGAGATAACATTAATACATGAACGTTCTTATTTGCTACAATACAGGTTCTCGCCTTACCTTTATTTTTTACATTAAACAGTGAGAAATTTTTCGACCCTAATCCTAAAACTCTATTCTTTTTGTCAATCCAGGGTTCTTGGATTAGGGCTAGGTCCAGCTGTTCCCTCTCGAGGAACAGCCTCAGGTTGGCTGTGGCAACCCTACTGTGATGGAGGTTTATTTGGATCACCTTCATCATTGTTCTCCACCTCCAACGCAGTGTCCGTCGCCTTCGTTGCTTCCGCAGTCCGCTTAATCAGCTTGAGGGTTACCTCGCTAGCTGCAAAGGACAACAGAAGCTGTTTTTCCGCCTTTAGGTTCCCGGGCAGGTCGCCGAAGGCGACAATATAGCCCCTGAAACCATTTCTCGGCTCTTCCTCGCTTATAATTTCCCAATCCTGCATCGGAATCTGGGGGTTTTGTGCTTGCAGGACGCGGAGGATGTCACCTTTAACTATTCCCATCTCCGGAATAGTCAGCCTACCCTTTGCCCTGTTTGGAACCTGGTCTATTGGAACGGCTTTAAGTTCCGCACCATCCCAAAGCTGTAGTCCTTCCACTACTGTCTTGGCAAAGTCATTTGAAGCTTGGTCCTTGCAGTTGATGTACGTAATGCCTTTAGACCATTTCATTCTGCCGTAGGTCGGGGCACTAGTACCCGTGTTTTTCAGAATGTGGCTGATGATAGCTGCCCCGAGGGCTTGCTCAATCTTCCTGCCACACTCAACACTGTACTGCCCGCTTGGTTTCTTGGAGTCTACTACAGCAAGCTGTAGTGGATTCCTTGTCACCTCGCTATACTGGCCCGCCCGGCTCGTACTTGGCTTGCTGGGACTTCCCACTGTGGTGGCGCCCCATTTCGCCTTCTTCGGCGTCCTTGAAGTGTCCTCAGAAGATCGTGTTCTCTTCGAGGCGAACGCTTCTCTTCTATGCCTTCCGGCATTGCCTTTCTGCAACCCGCTTGGGCCCGGTTTGTCACTGGGTCCTTGGGTTGCAGTTCCTCTTCCGGTAACAGGCTTTCTGTTGGTTCCGAGGGATGTCCTAGTAGCGGCATCGTCCCTCGGCCTTCCAGATTTTCCCGATTTACCACCCGTACCTTTAACTGAACGAGCTGCCTTAGGCGTAGGCCTCGTGGCAACGTCGTTAGCTATGGTCTCCCGGGCCCACTCAAGGGAAGATAGTTCCTTCTGAGTGAGGGAAGATTTTTCTTTAGCTGTTAAGATGCCATAAATATGCTTGGCCTTCTTAAACCGCCTCTTTCTCTCCAGGCCGGGAGCGGTCCTTCTGGCCTTGCTCCCGTGCTTGGTCTCCTTTTTTTGGCCGGATTTCTCTTCGGAATCATCGGAGTGTTCAGCGAGTAGCTCTTCCTCCCTTTCCATTGAGATATCCTCAGTTTCGATCAAACTGGCTGGTAGTACCACGTTTGGATCGCACGGAACCACCGGTATGGTGTCGTCCGTGTTTTTGGCACATAGCGTGCCCTCCCCCTCATCCTTATTTGTTTTAGTTAGTTCGGATATTTTGGTCCCACGAGAATGGCCGGAAAGGGTGGTCCACCCCGGCAGAGCTGCCATACCGGGGTAAGGCTATGGTTTATCTGCAGGTCTTCGCCTAGGCACCTGAGAGAGCTCGTTAGAGGCTGGTTTAACCCCCAGCCTTGCATCCTTCGGCACGGTTTACAATATGCTCACACCACCACTGGAGTCAGGTTTGGCAGGACTTAGTTCGTCGCTCCTCAGCCGACCCACGCCGGCTGAAAATCCGCAACTTAAGCCCCCACACCGGCGCCATAGAAGATGACGCACTCGACAAGGCACCAGCTCAAAGGCACCGGAATCAGCATATTCCGTGAACAGTCACTCATGAACCGGAAAAAAGACAAATACTCCAAAATCTCAAAGGAAAACTTCAACAAATAGCTCCGAACGCAAAATTATTGGTAAAAGGTGACAAACTACAAATTAACGACCGCACATTTGTTTACAAATTCGCACGAGGCCTCGTTGTCAAAACGGCTGCGGAATTGTCATCTGTCATTCAATTGTTTGGTGACAGATCCTCTGAGTTTTTTGACTGCAGCGAGGGCATGAACCCGGTTCCAGTTTCTGACGTTCCGTCATCATCGCAGCTCCAACGTCTTACTCCTAGATGGCAGCCATCGGATCCAGCGACTGGGAAAAAACTATAGGTAAAATCTGTCGTCTGCCATAAATTAATTAGCTCTCAGAAATTACTTATATGTTCTTATAATATTACTGGCCTTAAAAGCAAATTACTATTACCAGATTTTTTCAAGTACATTCAACAATTTGATTTATTTATTCTTTTGGAAACGTTTTTAATGGAAAAGTATGAAGATGGATTTTATAAATATTTTAAAGATTATAAGATTAAATTCACTCCAGCAGTTAGAACTACTTTGCACGGGAGGGCAAGTGGGGGCATACTCTATGGAATTAAAAACAGCTTATTTAACCACACGGTAAAATTCAAAACTATTGAGAACAGAGTGCTTTTTCATGTTATTTTTTATTTAATTTAATTCAATTAATTAATTCAATAATTCAATTTAAATTTTTTCATTATTCTCGTGTACCTAAACTGCAGTAACTGGCAGAATGATTTTGATAGTTTAGTAAATTTAATGAACTCTTCTTTAGAGAATGTGATGATTATTGGTGACCTCAATGCAAGAATTGGTAGATATCAAAATTCCTCTTTTCATAACCTACATTGTCGAGCTTTACTTGATGTCCATAGTGTTAAGGTGGAAAGAGGTTTAAATGAAAGAGACTCTATGTATTTTATAATATGATTTAATTCTATGATTTAAGTTTAACAAAGCGCGTGCTACTACTTATTCTATACGGCTCGGCGTCTTACAAACAAGTGAAGTTACTTGTACATGTCATGTCTTTATGTCATGTCTTCATGTCGTGCTGATCGCTGATAATATCCACCGTTGTTCGACGCTTGATTGCTGTTTGCAGCTTGACCGCCAAAAATGCAATCTCTCTTTATGTGACCAACCTTGCCACATTGGTAACATGCTCGTTCCTGCCGACTTCTATCCGTCATGAATGCATTGAAATTTCTTTCGTTATTATTGTCTTCTCTTTTCCTTTCACTCATTTCACTTTTATTTTTTACATAGTCCGCCGTCTGATCTTCTTCTTTTAAAGTGTCTATCAGATCACCAATATAACTGTATGATTCTGGCAGCGTATTTAATATATAATTAAGCTTTTCTTTTTCTGACACACTAGCGCCCGCGCTTTTTAACTCATTTACTGTTTTTTCGAAATCACTAAAAAATGCCGCCGAATTTTCATAATTTTTTAGTCTCAATTTTTCCAGTTTTTTCCTACAAATAATTTGTAATGCGGTTGATTCCTTTAAATACAGACTATCGAGTTTTTTTTATTATATCAAACGCGGTATTTTTTTCACTCACAAATTCCAGCTGTCGGTCAGATATAGCACTATATATATAATTAATTGCTTTTAGATCCTTCTCATCCCAATCATTTTTGTCAGATTCAATTTTGTCTCTTGTTATAACAATTTCACATTTTTTCATTTTTAAAAACATTGTAATTCTTCTTTTCCACATATTGTAGTTCTGACCGTCAAACACCGGTATTGTCACTTTTTCCTCCACCATTTTTCTTCACTACACGTTCTACAATTTGCAAATGGATCTTGACAGGGGGAACAAAAACTTTTTTATTTTCGCAGGAAAATTTAATTTTAAATTTGAGACCGACACGAGAGCTAATCAGAAAAACGAACTACGCTCTGCTACCATGTTAAGGTGGAAAGAGGTTTAAATGAAAGAGACTATGTATTTTATAATATGATTCAATTCTATGATTTAAGTTTAACAAAGCGCGTGCTACTACTTTTTCTATACGGCTCGGCGTCTTACAAACAAGTGAAGTTACTTATACATGTCATGTCTTTATATCAATGCCTTCCTATGTATAGGGATATATAAAGAGAGATAGGGAGAGCACTGGTGTAAAGCATGGCATGCATCAAAACATAGTAGATAACATATAAATGTATAATATGTATTTTCAACACGCCTCCTTACATTTATATTATTATAAGTACATTTATTTTGTTCAGCTTTACATCAAATTTAGCATATTTCGGAATTTATTAAATTTTTCTTTGCATAATGCTTTTGTAAATATATCTGCAATATTATTATTTTAATTACGTCAATAATGCCATCTTTTACGTTTTCGTTTACAAAATGATAATGGACTTCGATATGCTTTGAGTTTTTAGTAAAGTTGCCATATTTAGCTATATTAATAGCGCCCGAGTTATCTTCATATACTTTAACCGGCTTTAATAATTCAATTTTAAACGTTTTTAATAATTCTTTAATAAATCTAAGCTCGCTTACTGCTTCCGACAATGCTACATACTCCGCAAATGTCGAAGCCTTCGTAACGGACTTTTGTTTTCTTGATTTCCAATATATAACATTTCCAAATAAACGAATCACGTAACCAGTAGTAGATTTCCTTTCCAAATGATCACCTGCCCAATCCGCGTCAACAAAACAATCCATGATTTCTTTAATTTCATTTTTTTTTATATACTAACTTTAAGTCTTTCGATAAATATAGGTACTTCAAAATTTTCAAAGCATACTTAAAATGCGTTTCATTATAACAATTTTGGAATCTACTTAAATAATTAACGCTATAACTTACATCTGGTCTTGTAGCTGAACTTATATAAAACAATTCACCAATTAAATTTCTGTATTTAATATCTCTTTCACAAATATCAGATTTCTCAATTTTCAAATTTACTTCCATAGGTGTGCTAAATAATTTACTATTTTCCAAATTATATTTTTTCGCTAATGACTCGATATATACGGTTTGATTCAATTTCATTTCATTACAAGAGTTCTCATATTCAATAGAAATCCCAAGATATTCCCTAATTTTACCAATATCTTTCATTTTAAATTTATCAGATAGCAACATTTTAATTTTATTCAACTCTTCTTTATTCTTGCCACAAATTAATAAATCATCAACGTAAATTAATAAATAAATTATATCATTTTGTTTTTTCAAAGTATACAGACAGTAATCAATATTACTTCTTTCAAAACCTAAATCTACCAAAAAAGTATCAAGGCAATCATACCATGCCCTCGGACTTTTTTTTAAACCATATAATGCCTTAATCAATTTACAAACTTTACTTGTACCATCCTCATAACCCTTTGGTTGTTTGACATATACTTCTGAACTTATTTTTCCATTTAAAAATGCAGTTTCCACATCCATTTGTTCAATTTTTAGGCCCATTTGGCAACAATAAGAAAATAAAATTTTTAGAGTTTGTGTTTTTGCTACAGGTGAATAAATATCATCAATCGCATCAGTTTGTTGAAAACCTCTGACAACTAGCCTAGCTTTAAAAGTATTATTAGATTTTATTGTGTAAACCCATTTAACATCAAGAACCTTTTTGTTTTCTGTATTATCAACCAATTTCCAGGTTTGATTTTTATTTAAACAATCCATTTCGTTATCCATAGCTTTTTCCCAAAATGTACTTTCATTACTATTAATCGCCTCCTCAAACGAATAAGGTACACTAGCTCTACAAAGATTTGCAACAATTTTACTACTATAAACATGATAGTCATCAAGCTTTTTTGGAGGTTTCTTATTCCTTTGAGGTTTAAGCTCCTCAGATTCACTTTCGGATTCAGATTTATCACTGTCACTTTTAACATTTTTAATACTCTTGAAGCTATCATCGTTATCATTACGGGAATCACTTTCAGAATTATCGTCTTTTTCAATCTCTGAATCATTTATGTTTAACCCAATACATTTTTTATTTTCTTCAACAAACTCAACATGCCTAGCGACTATAACTTTATTATTCATTAATATTCGATAACATGATGCAGTCGGTTACCCTATTAAAATACCCATATCGGCTTTTTTATCCCATTTAGAGACCCTCTTTTGTTCAGGTTTTCTGACAAAAACTTTACTCGCATACAAACGCAAGTTTGACACATTTGGTTTTTTTCCAAAAAATATCTCAAAAGGGGTTTTTTGTTCGACAGTATTCGTTAAGGTGCGGTTTTTTAAATAAGTTGCCGCGCAAACAATTTCCGGCCAATACCTTTTATGAACCTTTGCTTCTTCTAACAAGCAACGCGACATATCCATTATTGTTCTATTAAAACGTTCGGCTGTTCCATTCAATTCATGCACGTATGGTGGGCAATTATTAATTCTAATCCCCTTTCCTTTACAGAAACTAAAAATTTTCCATTCAAATATTCTTTGCCGTTATCACATCGAAGAATTTTAATTCTTTTATCGGTTAAATTTTTGACTTCATTTACGTACTCTATAAAACAATCAAAAAATTCTGCTTTAGATTTCATGGTGTAGACTCTCGCAATTTTACTGTAATCATCAACAAACGAACAAAAATATTTTTCACCACACAAACCCGTAGTCTGGAATGGCCCACAAACATCCGTATGCATGATTTCCAAAATATCCTTAGCTCTTATTCTAAACGGCTCTATTATTCTTAAACGGAATATTATGCATTTTATTTTCTATACACGTTTTACATTTCATAAATTCTGATTCAAATTCACGCGGTATACCATTTACCAACTGTTTTTTTGACAAAATCTCTAAATATTTAAAATTAGCATGTCCCAACAAACGATGCCATTTCTCTTTTTCACTCATATTATTCATATTTTTATTCGCAATATTTACATATATGGATGGCTCTGCATGTTTAAATTTACTTTTTATCGGATATAAACCATTATCTTCCCATGATAGTGCCGAAATTTTACCATCACTGTCAATAATTTTTAATAATTTTTCATTAGACACTATCGTATTGTTCTTTGATACTTTACTATAACTTATTAAATTTGCATGCATATCTTTACAATAAAATACATTCTTCATATTGATTTTATTTTCCTTTCCAAAAACTTTAAAATAACTCACTACATTACCGACCTTTGTTGCTTTTACTGTGCTATTATTACCCATATATACATCAACAGGGTTTTTTAGTATTTCAAACTGTTCAAAGTATGTCTCGTCATTTATTATATGATCTGTGCACCCGCTATCTAAAAACCATTTTATATATACCTTGCTGTTACAATCATTATCTGCCGCATAGTTTACCCGCGTGACCCACGCTTTCTTTCCTTCACTCTTTTGTCCTTGTTGTGCTCTTGCTCCACGCCAATTTCGTGAGTTGCCACGTCCTCTTCCATAGCCTCTTTCCGCTTCATGTCGTCCCCGTGCTGATCGCTGATAATATCCACCGTTGTTCGACGCTTGATTGCTGTTTGCAGCTTGACCGCCAAAAAAGCAATCTCTCTTTATGTGACCAACCTTGCCACATTGGTAACATGCTCGTTCTTGCCGACTTCTATCCGTCATGAATGCATTGAAATTTCTTTGGTTATTATTGTCTTCTCTTTTCCTTTCATTTCAATTTTATTTTTTACATAGTCCGCCGTCTGATCTTCTTCTTTTAAAGTGTCTATCAGATCACCAATATAACTGTATGATTCTGGCAGCGTATTTAATATATAATTAAGCTTTTCTGTTTCTGCCACACTAGCGCCCGCGCTTTTTAACTCATTTACTGTTTTTTCGAAATCACTAAAAAATGCCGCCGAATTTTCACAATTTTTTAGTCTCAATTTTTCCAGTTTATTCCTACAAATAATTTGTAATGCGGTTGATTCCTTTAAATACAGACTATCGAGTTTTTTTTATTATATCAAACGCGGTATTTTTTTCACTCACAAATTCCAGCTGTCGGTCAGATATAGCACTATATATATAATTAATTGCTTTTAGATCCTTCTCATCCCAATCATTTTTGTCAGATTCAATTTTGTCTCTTGTTATAACAATTTCACATTTTTTCATTTTTAAAAACATTGTAATTCTTCTTTTCCACATATTGTAGTTCTGACCGTCAAACACCGGTATTGTCACTTTTTCCTCCACCATTTTTCTTCACTACACGTTCTACAATTTGCAAATGGATCTTGACAGGGGGAACAAAAACTTTTTTATTTTCGCAGGAAAATTTAATTTTAAATTTGAGACCGACACGAGAGCTAATCAGAAAAACGGACTACGTTCTGCTACCATGTTAAGGTGGAAAGAGGTTTAAATGAAAGAGACTATGTATTTTTTAATATGATTTAATTCTATGATTTAAGTTTAACAAAGCGCGTGCTACTACTTTTTCTATACGGCTCGGCGTCTTACAAACAAGTGAAGTTACTTATACATGTCATGTCTTTATATCAATGCCTTCCTATGTATAGGGATATATAAAGAGAGATAGGGAGAGCACTGGTGTAAAGCATGGCATGCATCAAAACATAGTAGATAACATATAAATGTATAATATGTATTTCCAACACATAGAAACTCAAAGGATGAAACTTTCAATTGTAATGGCAGGTTATTAACAGATTTTCTTAACGACTACGGCCTTTTCGTGCTAAATGGGACTTCTAAAAGCGACCCGTGTGGGGAACTAACATTCATCAGTGGTCAGGGCAGTCTGTTATTGATTTTTGTACAATATCGGTTTGTGGCTTAATGTGTTTGAGGACTTTACGGTCGATGAAGCCAACTTTTCAGCACACATGCCAATGAAGGTTCAGGTTCACTTTGACGGAATAGCTCAGCAAAGAAACTCGAACAATAATTGTTTTAGGCTTAGGTGAACGGAGAGCAACGCTTCTCGGTTCAAAGCACTCTTAAATTGCAACTACTCTTTTCTTCCCCCTAAATCAGCCTGTACTGTCGAAGAAATCTCCGAAAACATAGTAGAAGTCATCAAAACTTCAGCTCCATTCGCAATCAACAAAAACTTCAAGTTTATACCCGCGAACAACTGGTTTGACAAGGATTGTAGAAAACTGCGCAAACTGTCTTTCGCCTATCTAAAACTCTTTAGATCTACTGATTCCCTATATTTCAAAAACACTTATCTTTTTATAAATAAGGAGTACAAACGCTTATGCTTGCTAAAAAAAAAACTAACAGCCTGAAAATTCTGGCAACTAAATTAGGTAACTGCAAAGACTCAAGATCATTTTGGAGATATGCTCGTGCATTGGGTGCTCTTTGTCAAAGTATGAAGAACACTCTTGATGCTGAAACACTAGCAGCACACTTTAAAACTCTTTTGTTGGCGGATGAGAACCTTCATACCTTCGACTACGCATTACCCAATGTTTCTGTCAGTGAGCTTGATGCCCCGATTTCTTTCACCGAGCTGGACACAACCCTTCAGAAAATGAAAAACAACAAGGCACCAGGCTTTAGACGGTATTCCTGTTGAATTTTATAAAAACTGCACCCGGGAACTAAAAAATTATCTTCTTATTTTCTTTAACAGGCTTTATAACGAAGCATGTATCCCTAGTAGTTTCAACAAAGCAGTTATTTTTGCTATTTTTAAGAAGGGAGATGCAAACCTTCCAGAAAACTATAGGGGTATTTCTATTTTGAATTCAATAAGAAAAATTTTTACCTCTATTTTGTATGAAAGACTCTCGAAATGGATAGAAGGGAACAATCTTCTAAGCAGCTTCCAAGCCGGTTTTCGCCCAGGTTTTTCGACGATGGATCACATTTTCGCTCTAACCAGCATAGCCAAAAAATATATAGAGAAGAAAGGCAAGTTGTATACTTGTTTCGTAGATTTCAAGGCTGCTTTTGTCAAAGTGACAAAGTGAATAGGCAGGCTTTGATGTACAAACTGTCTTGCTTAGGGGTGTCTCGTAAGTTTCTGATGATGTATTCCAATTTCCTGGCGTTATCGAATGCAACTGTTTGGGATGGTTCCGAGTTCTCTGACTGGTTCGAAACAAAAGCAGGTGTTCCTCAAGGGTGTATCCTAAGTCCTCTTATCTTTGCCCTGTTCATTGATGAAATCAGTCAACTAATTCCTGGCGGAGTTTCTTTTGCTAGCATATTGGTGAAAGCATTGCTCTATGCTGACGATTTGGTTTTGCTCGCTGACAATCCATCTACGCTCCAACTGCAAATTAACAGACTCGTCTCGTTCTGCGATACTTGGGGACTTCAGATTAATGCGCAAAAGACGAAAATTCTTATCTTTGAGGCCCGGAAAAGAAGTAGACTACCAGGAGAGAATTGGTCTCTTATTAACGCTCGCATAGAGGTTGTTCATGAGTTTAAGTACCTGGGCGTCTTACTAACGCACAACCTTAACTTTGTTAAGCACTCTATTAATAAAAGTAATGAGGCCAAACTTGCTCTGAACATGATGTGGCCTAAGTTTTTCGCAAATCAAAATATTGATCTGGCCTCAAAATATCGAGTCTTCAGTGCGACTGTTAATGCCTGCATGTGTTATGGAGTCCAAGTTTTCGGATTTACAGCCTTTGAAGTAGTCCACAGGCACTTTTTCAAGCGCCTGTTCAAGCTAACTAACTCAACACCGAATTACGCTATTTACGTTGAGTCAGGTATTACGCCCATCTATATACAAAGTCTGAAAGCAAACGCGAACTATATAACAAGTGTAATGAAGAGGAATAACAGTTGCCTACATAGATCAATCATGCTACAACTTCTCCGTACTAATGCCTCGCCTTTTAAAGAATGGAACCAGATTGCAGCATCCCACGACACAGTGCTTTCTTTGTTAGAGTCTAATGTTGATCAATGGCAAGACAAGTTTTCTGATCTGATTTCAATGGTAGACGAAAAGCTATATATTCAAGACCTCTCCAAAGCAACTTCTTCCACATCTCGGAATGTCTACAAAAACTTAAACCACCAGCTTTCTGTTGCTAACTATTTTCGCAGAGAATTTTCATCCCAAGTACTGTCTTTAAAACCAGAGTTGAAATTCTGAACCTGAACTTTATACCTCATCGAAACGAAGATGTAAGGAAAAGGAAGGAAAACGAAGATGTCTACCACTTCATTGTTATCTGTCCTATTTTACAGAAAATTCGAAGGTTATATTTCCAACAAAGTCAGATTTCTTTGCCACGCTTTTACGATATTATGAATGGAACCGAGGGATGGCTAAGTCTGTATAACTCTTGCAAGCAAGCTCTTACCTACCGTAATAGCTTTATGTTATAACATCAGTTGTTCACTCAGTTACTGTAGTATAACTTCTTTAATTTTATGTTTCAAATCATTAAAATTGTGGTATTTTTATGCCTTCCAGTCATACACAAATGCATTTATTTTATGTTTCAAATCATTAAAATTGCCACACTATGCCACTTTTTAGGTTAGTTCTCCATTTGCGTCTAAGCTAATAATTTTATTTAAATTGTATATTATGTATTATATAATAAAATAAGGAAAAATACATTTGCGTTTATATTGTTTTTATTAATGAAATGTCTCTTCAGGCAGACGGCAGGTTTTTGCCATGCTATTATTCTTGTAAATTGCTCTGTAAACTCTAAAACGAAATATAGAATTTATAATAATAATAATATAATATAAAAGGAGATGGCCCATTTTTCTATGGAACCTGGGCCCAGTGCGTTCACTAATGAATTTGATGTCAAATGAAAGGTGACGGTAACGACGTAATGCGGGTGAAAAATTTTTAAAATCGTGAAATTGATTATTTTAGAAAAAAAGTTACGCTTATAATTTCAGAAAAAAAAATTTTCTTCTGATGTAAGGCACCCAAGAAAATGATTTTGGTATCTAATGAAAGCAATTTTCGTTAATTTGATTCTGTATTGTACAAATAGTATATTTTTGAATAATTTAGCTTTAACGTCTGGAAAATAATTAATTTCTTTCGGCACAAAAACATTAAAAAAGATACATAGGCAAATGTATATAGTTTATTCTTCTGAACGGTTGGCCGCATATAGACTAAAGGAGATTCTTATTCGCGGATTGAGTCTTCTTAAATATTATTATTTCATTATTTGGGTATCTATATTGAACTAATGATCCAAAACCCGTTTGATATTAAAGAAAATTTTGTACTTAAGATAAATATTCTTCCTCCATCCATATGCAGCTCCTGCAAAAGTCATTAGAATAGACACAAAGCCTTGTCGCGTACTTGCCCTTTCAGAGAGTGTCCTGTAATAAATCGAATGTAGCACAAATGTGCGATCTATTAAGAGCTATCAAACTCCTAGGGCGTTTAAGATCTAGCTTAGGCCAAATCTGTTTTGTAACCATCTACGTTATAGAAGTATCAATTTCCACATTTGGCCAAATGTTTTTTTTCACGTCAGAGAAACACCTGGGGCAGAGACGATACCCAGTTCGTATTATATTTTCTCACCTTATATCCATAAATTGCGATTTGGCGCACTAAGGATGAGGAAATAATCTTTAAAATGTTGGCAAAAAAAAACTTCCTGGCTAAACTCTAAAGACATTGATCAGCATTGACATTGAGAGCATGATCGGCATTTAGTAAGTAAGTAAAAAAATATGGATCGTCAAGAGGTTAAAAATAAACTACATATGTAGCAAAAGATTCTACAATAAATAAATAAAATCCTTACATCAACATGATTTCCCTACCTGCCTTATATCGCACGTTATGAGCACTTTTTTCGGAATATAAGCGAAATTCTATACTAAATTAATCAATTTCATGGCCAAATATATGTATATAATCCCAAGGTCTTCTTGGGATGACTGTGTGCTTCAGGAATGCGAATCGATTCACTTCAACACGAATGGATCAAAGACAAATGATGGGGTAGGTGGATGTATTCTCAGAAAACCTAAATTTTAGTCTCTTTCCCTCTTCCGGATCATTGTAGTGTTTTCCAAGCTGAAATCATGGCGATTAAGGAAGCCTTGTCCTTTCTTAAGAATAACGTTATATCCGCCAAGGATATACGTATTTTTTCTGACAGCCAGGTGCCTGGAATCGGTTTCTATAAACTCTAGAGTAGCCTTGGACTGCGTTCGTCTCTAAAGGAGATGTCAGAGCAGTTCAACATTCTACGGCTGGATGCCAGGGCATAGTGGCATTCCAGGCAACTGTTAGGCTGACGAACTCGCCAAACTTGGAACTATTCTCTCAATTTCGCCTGATAAAGGCTCTTTAGGCATTCCAATTTCGACATGCAAACTCATGATAAAACTGGCAATAGAAAGAACAAATCTAAGATGGACAAGTGGTAGAACCTGTCTAGTAACAAAACAGATTTGGCCTCAGCTAGATCTTGAACGCTCTAGGAGTTTGATAGCTCTTAAAAGATCGCACATGAGTGCTGCAATCGGTGTTATTACAGGACACTGTCTGATAGGCAAGCGCGCGACAAGGCTTGGTGTCTTTTCTAACGATTTTTGCAGGAGCTGCATGGACGAGGAGGAAGAATAGACCACTCTCCACCTTCTTTGCACATGCCCCGCTCTCTCTAAGAACCGAAATCTTCACCTTGGAGCTTTCTTCTATAATGATCTTAGTGATCTTAGCACGACTGACCCAAAACGTCTCTTCCGCTTCATTAGTATCTCAAAATGGTTCAACGAGTAGGCAATTTTTCGAGATCCACGTGGTATCACAATGGACCTACATTATAGGTTTAAGTGAGTTGGGTTCTTCGAACCCGACAGCCACTTCAACCTAACCAAACCTAAGGCCAAATATCTCGAAAACCCCACTAACGGTTTTTGAAATATTTCACCCACATAATGTCCGAGACATTACCTTTCATTTGGTACAAAATTCGTTAGTGAACGCACTGGGCCCAAAAATGGGCCATCTCCTTTGAATTAGAGGTAGTCTTACATTGAAGTCAATTGTGGACGTGGCTTTGTGCCGATTTTTTCAATTTTCATATTTTGTCTGTACAAAATGTATTGTGAACGGTCGAAGAGAAAATTTTCTTCAATTGAATGAACAAAATAGAGTGAAATTTATTTGTACAAAAATTAGTTTTACATAAATACTACATTATTTATGTAATTTCCAAAGTAAAGGGTAAGCAGAAAACTTTTTTTTAAATGCTGTAAAAAAAACTACAGAATATTTTCTCAAATTTCTTTTTTTATCTGAAAGTAGAATCTTTCCGGTTAATAATGGAAAATAATTTCATTCAAATGGCTGCCTCGGCTGGCCATGTAGTAGCCTACACAATCGGTCCAATTTTTAAGCGCATTATCGATTGTGTTCAGCTTTATTTCACCAATGGCTTCACGAATATTGTCCTATAAAGCGTGTCTATTGTCTCTGGCTTGTAGGCGTATCACTTATCTTTTACGGCACCCCACAAATAATAGTCCAACGATGTCAATTTGCAGCTCCGAGGTGGCCAAACGACATCAGCTCTGCGGCTGACAATGCGGTCCTCAAAAACAGGGCGCAAAACATTGAGTGTAGCTTCGGCTGTGTGGCACGTAGCGCCGTCCTGTTAAAACCAAAAGTTGCCAATATCCTCCTCTTAAATTTTTGTGAACAAAAATTCGTTCAACATGGCGCGGTAACGATCGCCATTGACTGTAACGGCCTTTCATTGCTCATTTTCGAAGAAAAATGGCCCAATTATGCCTCTGGCCCAATCTGTAACGAAGTGATTCGTTACACAATCGATTCATTAAATAGCCGACCGCCCGCTGACCGTATCACAAGAACCATGGCAATCTCACACCCAAGTACAGACCTCAGTCGTTCACAGACTTTCGCGAAGAACAGACGTGTTTCAGCTTGTTTCTATTGCGAGTGTGTATTAAGTAGCCTTTCGGAAGAGCAAATATCAACAGCCAGTGTGGTGCCGAGGAAGTGGTAGCTGTCCGGCGAGTTTGAGGAGACTCTCCTCCGAGAGACTACGAGACTCTCCTGTCTTCGGGCTTGCCTTCGCTTATATCGAACTCCGGAGTCCGAGTACACAAAGTACTTTTCCAATGAGGTCCTATACAACAGGGCGAATCTGATCAGAGTGGATGATTTCCTCATTAAGCTGACTCGAAGGCACATTGCAAGAGCAATGACCTCGACGAATAACCTGATCTCAGGGGCTTATTACCCAAATTTCATGTATCATGAGAGGGTGCGTCTGAACGGCTTCGTCCCCCCGGAGGCATTCCTCTATTTTGACCAGGCAGGCCTGATCCAGGATAGATCGGCAGTGCCCTTAATCTTCCATGTTGCTCGGACAACTGTTGACAGGCGACTCAACTACAACCGAGACGTCGCACGGAGCGCTGAGGAGCGTCTCCGATTCAGCAGATCGGTATCCTCCCGGGATGTGGGAGGTGTACATAAACAGCACCAGCAATTCTGGTGGCTAACCGAGGGAGCTCCCTCGTCGATCCCTATCGATCCGGGTTAGGGTTTTCTCTGTTCGGCAAAGTCGGTCGCCGCTAAGCCTTGGCCGGCTTACATAGTTCTTAAGTGTCTAGGTTAAGGTAGTTTTAAGATTTTATTTCATAAAAAAAAAAAAAAAAAAACATAAAAAGCACAGCACTGAATAAAAAAAAAGTGCGTATTTAATTACGCAATTAGTTAAGTTAGGTTAAGTCTTGTTTTTGATTTTATTTTTATTTTAAGGTAGCTTTAAGTTTTATATTTAAGAAAAAAAAAAAGTTCAGTTACTAAGTTTTTTCTCAATAAAAAATTTTTTCTTAGTCTTAAATTTTATTCTTTTATATTAAGTATTGTAATGTAAGTTAGTTTAGGTCGAAAGACATAGTTTATAAGAATTAAGTTTAGCTTAGAGCGCCCGCGAAGGGCCAGTACGTTATGTTAAGATAGTTAATTAAGCTAGTTTTAAGCATTTTTGTCTAGCGTTTAAGAAATCATGAATTAAATAATAAAAAGCATTAAAAACTGAAAACTGGTAGCTGTCCGGCACGCGGGAAGTCCAGGTTCGAATCCTGGTAGGACGAAAAGTTTTTTTTTTAATTTAAAAAAATTAAATAAAACTTATTAAGTGTTGTATAGTTAAAAACAACACATGATGAGTGAGACCGAACGGTCTGTGCTCCAGATAGCGGGAGGTGCGACCGCTAAGAAATCGAACGAGGTAGCACAGTACCTCAAGCAAGCAGCACCGTCATCCGAGGGGCCAACGTCCACGAAAAGGAGGAGGAGACGGCTAAATCTGCAGCCTAACCTTGTGAAGCGTGCCTCCCTATGTACCTCAGCTGAAAAGCTGCCGGTTGAGGTGGGGGAAGGGACGCAGTCGGCAAAAAACGCAACGACGTCAGCAGCAGCAGCCCAAGATGAGTACCCATACGTCTCCGACGGTGGGGAAATGTACACCGGGGCAAGCAACAGCTTTGCTCCCCTGGCTGGTTCAGAATCCGATGACGAGGACGATGAGTTGGAGCTTCTTAGCAACAGCATTAGGCAGCTCCAAGAGAAAGTGCTGGCCATTAAAGCCAAGCAGGAGGCAAGGCGGGAAAGGGAGAAGCAGGCTGTGCTCCCTAGCTCCCAAGAGCAGCAACAACAGCCAAAACTAAAAGAGCTGAGTGTGCAACAAAAGTAGCCGAACCAAGAGCAAATGCAGCCATAGCAAAAACAACAAAAGCAGCAAAAACTGATGCAACAACAGCAGAAAAAACAGCAGCCGCAGCAAAAGCAGCAGAGTCAACAGCAGCAGCAACAACAGACACAAATACAAGAGCAGCAACAACAGCAGCAAAACAAGCCAGGTAAAGTGCGAGTGCCGCCCATCAACACCTACAAGATGGAGCTAAAGGACATCATAGAGTTATGTTAGTCGGCCATATGCAATAATTTTACTATAAGAAGATTCAACGAAAGCAGACACGCAATTCAATGCAATACTGTAGAACAATACAATAAGATAAAAGCTTTATTAAGGGACTCAACGACGGAGTTCTTCTCTTTCACTCCGAAGGAGGAAAGGTTGCACACTGAAAGGAATGGATCCGTCGGCCGAACCGGAGGAGCTTCTTAAGATGCTCCAGTAAACTAAGTGCGACGGGCTTACGTTTGTAGGAGTTAAGCCCTTCGTCACAGCAAGGGCCAAGAGGAAGAATAGGAAACTGCCGACCTTCCTGGTTCAGCTGTCTCCCGATAGCAAGCTGGATGGTCGAGGTCTATCAAATTCCTAGACTACCAGTCTGTCACCTGGGATAAATTAAAACGCAGCGAGACCATTATTCAATGTGCTCGTTGCCAAAGGTTCGGACACGCCGCGTTTAACTGCGATATGCAGCCTTGATGCGTCAAATGTGCTAAAAACCACAAGGCGGACGAATGTCCGCTGGGTAAAGATAAAGCTGAAAAGAGTCAGCTCTCATGTGTGCTTTGTAAAGAAACAGGACACTCGGCTAATTATAGGGGTTGTCCTGAATTTCAGAGCATAAAAACAGGAAATCTGGCTCGAAAGCAGAAGGGCTCAGTGCAAGTCCCACAAGTTCCATCGGCTCAAAAATCAATCGTGACTCCCCAATTCACCTACGCCCAAATGGCGTCAGGCACGGGACAGCAATAACCAAATGTAGCTGCACAGGCCTCAGTGCCTAAGGCTCCGCAGGTGCAAGGCGACGTACTGTCCATTTTGCTCCAAATCCAGGGGCAGATGGTACAGATGCAGCGCCAGTTAAATGAGCAGGCGACTCGTGTGGACAGGCTCTACGCGCTTCTGCCTAGCCTAACGCACAACAAATCGTAATGGGTACGACCGCGAATGAAAACCCCTTGAAAGTCCTAGCGGTGAATGTAAATTCATTGTTGAGGATCGAGCGAAGAGAAACCTTCTTTAAGTTGCTTAACGACCAAAGCCCTGATGTTTGTCTGGTTAGCGAAACTAAGCTAACTCAGAAACGGAAATTAAGGCACAAAGATTATAACGTAGTAAGGAGAGACCGACCCAACTCCATTCGAGGAGGTGGTGTTGCGATCTTCATTCGCAAAGAACTTAAGCATAAGGCCGTGTATAGAGGTATAGTGCGAAGGTTCCGGGAGCTGGAAGCATGCATTGCGTACATCCCTCTCCGTAGCGGAAAGAAGTTGTATGTGGTGTCGCTTTACGCTCCTGAAGCTGTTCAGTCTACTGTTTTTACTTCAGAGCTCGAGACATTGTTTCGATGCCTAAGGCCGGAGTCGGGGGAGAACTTTTTCCTCATGGCCGGAGATCTAAACGCCAAACATAGAGATTGGGGAAACCAAACACCTAATCCTAGAGGAAACTCACTATTTCATTGGTGGGGTCAACACAGTGTCGAGTTTCGGCTCAATTTGAAAGCGACAGATAGTCCTTCGTATCCTAGGTGCGGCTCCTATCTGGACCTACTGCTGTTTGACGAACGGTTACACTTGACTGACGTGGACCGACAAACGATAAACTGTCTGCGCATGTTTGTGTATGACAGTGACCATTGCGGACTAAGTAACGAAATAACTATTCCTAACGAAATTGCGGAATTGGACGAGTTCGTCCAAACATACGCCTACAACTACAGTAGGACACGTTGGACTCGCTTCGCCCGAGACCTGACAAGAGCACTCTTCTCGAACTTGCTCTATCCACCGTCGAATAGGAATTTGTCGAACGAGGAGATTGACAGATACCTACGGAGAATGGATGAGACAATTAAACGAACAATGGACAGTACGATACCTCGGTATCGACCATCCAGTAACAGTTACCGCAATGCAACAATTGACGGACTACACGAACAAAAAAGTAGACTGCTTACAAGACTTAAAAACTTGTATAGACGGTTTACTGACAGACAAAACGCGGAGGTAAGGACTCTGAAGTCGTTGATCGCGAACCTCCAGCTACTTATTAAAGCAAATTATAGGCTCTCTACCAATTTGCACTAGGGTAACAAGACTTGGGCTGTCAGGTCAGATAAGCCGAGCATGTTTCCCCAGATTAATAAAGTGTTTCGGAGGAACGTTGACAACGAACTTCCTTGTCTTAAAATCCCCCGAACGACAAACAACGAACAGTAACTGACAGCAGCAGGAATAGATCCTAGGGACGCTGTTGATGATGACGACTTTTTCGTGATCGAAGATCCGCAGGAGAAAGTGGAGGCTATAGGAACTGCTTTCCAGGACGTGTACAAGGTGAATCCTAGCATTCTCCCGAATCACGACCTGGAGAATAGAGTCCTGGTTCAAAACTTTTACCTTCGAAGTGACTTAGACCACTGGCGATCAGAGAATACTGGTTTTACTGGGTTCAATGACGATTTTTTGGCACATAATGCCGTCGCCAATGAAAGGGTCCAGGCCCCGTTCGTATCGAAGGTAGAACTCCAAACGATCTTCGAATCATTGAAAAAGAAGAAATCTGAGGGAATCGATGGAATATCGAACATTGTGCTTCGACATCTTCCTCCAGGAGCGGTGGAAATCTACGCGCCACTCTGTTCAACAATGCTCTGAATAATGCACATTATCCAGAGCATTGGAAAATAGCTGTGGTACATCCGATCCCCAAAAGGGGAAAGGATAACTCCAATCCGGCAAATCTCCGGTCAATAAGTCTTCTTCCGAATATCAGCAAGGTATTCGAAATGGTGATACCTTGCTACGGTTTACTGACAGACAAAACGCGGAGGTAAGGACTCTGAAGTCGTTGATCGCGAACCTCCAGCTACTTATTAAAGCAAATTATAGGCTCTCTACCAATTTGCACTGGGGTAACAAGACTCGGGCTATCAGGTCAGATAAGCCGAGCATGTTTCCCCAGATTAATAAAGTGTTTCGGAGAAACGATGACAACGAACTTCCTTGTCTTAAAATCCCCCGAACGACAAACAACGAACAGTTACTGACAGCAGCAGGAATAGATCCTAGGGACGCTGTTGATGATGACGACTTTTTCGTGATCGAAGATCCGCAGGAGAAAGTGGAGGCTATAGGAACTGCTTTCCAGGACGTGTACAAGGTGAATCCTAGCATTCGCCCGAATCATGACCTGGAGAATAGAGTCCTGGTTCAAAACTTTTACCTTCGAAGTGACTTAGAACACTGGCGATCAGAGAATACTGGTTTTACTGGGTTCAATGACGATTTTTTGGCACATAATGCCGTCGCCAATGAAAGGGTCCACCCCGTTCGTATCGAAGGTAGAACTCCAAACGATCTTCGAATCATTGAAAAAGAAGAAATCTGAGGGAATCGATGGAATATCGAACATTGTGCTTCGACATCTTCCTCCAGGAGCGGTGGAAATCTACGCCACTCTGTTCAACAATGCTCTGAATAATGCACATTATCCAGAGCATTGGAAAATAGCTGTGGTACATCCGATCCCCAAAAGAGGAAAGGATAACTCCAATCCGGCAAATCTCCGGTCAATAAGTCTTCTTCCGAATATCAGCAGGTATTCGAAATGGTGATACCTTGCAGGCAGGCCTGATCCAGGATAGATCGGCAGTGCCCTTAATCTTCCATGTTGCTCGGACAACTGTTGACAGGCGACTCAACTACACCCGAGACGTCACACGAAGCGCTGAGGAGCGCCTCCGATTCAGCAGATCGGTAACCTCCCGTGATGTGGAAGATGTCCAAAAACAACACCAGCAATTCTGGTGGCTACAAGAGGGAACTCCCTCATCGATCCCTTTCGATCCGGGGTAGGGTTTTTGGTTCGGCAAAGTCGGTCACCGTTAAGCCTTGACCGGCTTACATAGTTCTAAGGTGTCTAGGTTAAGGTATTTTTAAGATTATTATTAGAAAAAACAGCACTTGAATATAAAAAAATAAAAAATAAATAAAAAAAAAGGTGCGTATTTAATTACGCAACTAGTTAAGTTAGGCTAAGTTAGGTTAAGTCTTAGTTTTATTTTTATTTTAAGGTAGCCCTAAGTTTTATAGATAAGATAAGAAAAACAGTTCTGCCACTAAGTTTTTTCGAACAAAACCATTTTTCTTATTTTACACATAGTACTTAAAGTAAGTAGTTTCTTACTTTAAGTACTATGTCGAAAGACATAGTTGATAAGCATTAAGTTTAGTTTAGAGCGCCCGCGAAGGGCCAGTAAGTTATGTTAAGATAGTTAAGCTAGTTTTAAGCATTTTTGTCTAGCATGTAAGAACTCAGAATTGAATTAAATAAAAAGCATTAAAAACGAAAAAAAAACCGAACCCAAGTACAGACCAACACAATTGTTCCGTAGCCACCGTTGATTATATAAATCAAGCAGCACTGGTCATAGTGAGTACTTGGATGGGGATCCACATTAAAGCACATGTGATAGAAATACTTTTTTACTATATTTTCTTTTTCGAGTTTCACTCGTTTATAGACTTCACATATCTATAAAGTGAATGTGAAGTTTTAATAAAGTTTTGCCGGAATGTTATAAAGTACTACTTCGCCAGTGGGAAAAGTTCGAGTTGCGATTGGTCTGAACACTAGTATAGTCAGTAAGCCACTTTGAAAATATATATTCAGAGAGCACTCCCGACCCTTATTTAAAGGGTTTGGCTGATAAAGGCATTTTTTTATTTTATTTTACTTTTTTTTATTTAAAACCCAGACGTCCATTTGGACGTCCGCCTGATAAAGGCAAGCTAGTCCGTTCTTTCCTATCTAGCACCGAAATCAACCGACTGCCGACATCGACCGGCCGAGGCTTAAAGTACTACTTTAATCCAATAGGAGTTCAAACGCCGTTTTCCTATCATACGATAGAGTCCTTTCCGGTCTTCAAGACCGAGTCCACTTTCCAGTCATCCGACTGAGTCCTTTAATACTTTTCCTATCATACGATAGAGTCCTTTCCGGTTCTCAAGACCGAGTCCACTTTCCAGTCATCCGACTGAGTCCTTCAATACTTTTCCTATCAAACGATAGAGTCCTTTCCGGTCTTCAAGACCGAGTCCACTTTCCAGTCATCCGACTGAGTCCTTTAATACTTTTCCTATCATGCGATAGAGTCTTTTCCGGTGCTCAAGACCGAGTCCACTTTCCAGTCATCCGACTGAGTCCTTCAATACTTTTCCTATCAAACGATAGAGTCCTTTCCGGTCTTCAAGACCGAGTCCACTTTCCAGTCATCCGACTGAGTCCTTTAATACTTTTCCTATCATACGATAGAGTCCTT
This sequence comes from Neoascia interrupta, assembly GCA_947623515.1. Lineage (NCBI taxonomy): Eukaryota > Metazoa > Arthropoda > Insecta > Diptera > Syrphidae > Neoascia > Neoascia interrupta. The sequence goes on from OX392463.1 coordinate 92,570,082, forward strand.
TCCGGTTCTCAAGACCGAGTCCTCTTTCCAGTCCTCCGACTGAGTCCTTAACAATCTAGTTAAGATATCCACCAATTGTTAAGCTAGTTTAAGATATCTATAAGCTTGTTAATGTATAGTTGTTAAGTTAGTAACATAAGTAAAACAATAAAGTGTAGTGGAATAAGAAAACTGGTGTATTAAGACTTCTCAAACACAGAGTTATTGTCTTCTCTGTGGACACCCTGGAACCGACGAGCGAAACCTCAGCTATGGACAATAAAAAGACCCTTACATTTTGGCGCCCGAGCAGGGACCTCAATCGAGGTCAACCAATCCGTTCCCGACCGAACGTCAAAACTCAGCGTACTCCAGCGAAAATCCTGCCAGCCTCGACTAATCCAGGCAGACCCGTCAACCAGCCCACCCCAGCGAGAGTCAGGCCAGTGAATTTTGTTCAGCCCTCCAAGCCAGCCAGCCACCGAATACCAGTAGTAGCCAAATCAAAAAGCCAACAGCAGAAATCAGTGTCCAGAATGTCCGATACCGAAAATAGTCCCCCCGCCACCGCTGGCGTAACCTAACCGACCGATCCGAATCCGATTTTCCCCAGCGTCGGGTGGATATATTTACTATGTAAAAAGGAACTGATAGAAGTAATGGAGAACCACTTGGATGCTACTGGACCTGTAAGTGAGTTAAGAAAACGGCTTAGCGAGCATTTGAAAAAGGCACGGAGCAGCCGATCCACACTAGATCTGAGCAAGGAATGGGAGCAGCGGGTAATAACGAGAGAATATCCAGAACCAGCCGTGGAGAATGCTAAGCCGATAGTCGAAGGCACTCCACCGTATACGACTATCTTCGTCCCTGTTCCTCAAATGGAACCAGGTGGCACATCCGACTCCCGAACTGACTCCAAGCAGCCGACTTTCACCGTACCTCCGAATACCGCACCGACAAACGGCAGCTACCGGCCCGAACCACCCAGGATAGGTCAGAGTAATGAAGCCGAGACCATGAAAACCGTCCGCAAGTGGGGGTTGCGTTTCGGACCCAACGGGAATGCTCTCGAGTTCGTGGAAAGAATCGAAGAATTAGCCCGATGCTATGATGTCCCATTTGATGCCCTGGTTAGGACAGTCCCAGAAATGCTCAGAGGAAGAGCATTGGAGTTGCTCCGAATAAAACGCGACAACCTGCGAACATGGGATCAATTCCGAACCGAGTTCTTCCGACATTTTTTACCGGCACGCTACCTGCCCGAACCACCCAGGATAGGTCAGAGTAATGAAGCCGAGACCATGAATACCGTCCGCAAGTGGGGGCTGCGTTTCGGACCCAACGGGAATGCTCTCGAGTTCGTGGAAAGAATCGAAGAATTAGCCCGATGCTATGATGTCCCATTTGATGCCCTGGTTAGGACACTCCCAGAAATGCTCAGAGGAAGAGCATTGGAGTTGCTCCGAATAAAACGCGACAACCTGCGAACATGGGATCAATTCCGAACCGAGTTCTTCCGACATTTTTTACCGGCACGCTACCTGTCCAAACTGGAGGATGAGATATGGAGACGAAAACAAGGCCCTAGAGAAAAGGCGCAAGAATTTATCATGGCCATACAATATCTCATCCACCAACATCCCCGAATGACCGTCATCGAGAGTTTGGAGCGTATTTACGACAGCCTACGGCCGGAGTACAGACTTTACATCCGCCAACGCGACTTTCAGACGGTGGAGGAATTAATGGAGCTAGCCGAGGAATTCGAATTTATCAAGCAAGAAGACCGAAGCCGAAATATGCAGACCCCATCCAATTCCCCGGCCACGGCGAGACCGCCGCCAGCCATCGTCCCGTACAATAGAGAAACACACTGCTGGAACTTTAAGCAGAAGGGACACCGCAAGCAGGAATGCCGACGACAATTTCGGCTATTCTGTTCGTTTTGTGGGGAGGATGGACGTAGAACAAGAGACTGCCAATGCCACCAAGGAGCCTCGGCAGTCATATCCAGACCAGCACCGACCGACCCACGCCATTTTATTCCGATCATAGTAAAGGATCAGGAATTTCGAGCATTGATCGATACCGGGGCCACGACGTCGTTTATTAATTCAGCAAGAGAATCCGGCATTCCATCGTTACGCCGAGAGACAACGATTCGACTCGCCGACAGCACTTCGGTCACCACAAGCGAACATTATGCTGTTACCATCAACTTGGGTGGAACAGAGGTGACTGGCGAAGTAACGTATATGGAGGAGTTAGCCGAAGATGCCATCTTGGGCATGAATATCTTGGACTCCGCCCAGATGGAAATGACGTGGGGAGGTTCCTGAACCAGCCCGTATTTCCGAAGAGCCCCTGTACGCCATCGTAAGTGAGGAACATTGGGTAGAGGGTGAGGCGGATTGCTTGGCTAAGTTTCTGGATCTCGAGCTACCGCAATTTGAAGGCATCGAAGGCCCGACGCACATAGCCGAACATCACATCCGAGTTACCACGGATAAGCCATTCAAACAACGATATTAACCTCCGAATCCAGCCATGCAGGAAATTATTAACAAAGAAGTAGACCAACTTCTAAGCGAGGGAAAGATCGAACCGTCCCATAGTCCCTATAGCTCACCTTTAGTACTGGTAAAGAAAAAGGACGGAACATGGCGCATGTGTGTCGACTACCGAGTGCTAAACGAGATAACAGAGCCCGACGCGTACCCGCTACCATTCATCAATGCCAAACTCGATAAGCTGCGTGAAGCCAGGTACATTTCTACAATAGATTTGAAACAAGGCTCCTGGCAAATACCAGTGGGCAAAAAGTCACGGCCCTACACGGCTTTTACTGTTCCTGGACGAGGTCTGTTTCAATGGACAGTCATGCCGTTTGGCCTGCGTACCGCTCCGGCTACTTTTCAAGGAGCCCTAAACACTGTAATCACCCCAGACATAGAAGAATATGCGTCGGCATATTTGGATGACATCATTGTCACGTCCAAGACGTTCAAGGAACACATTGCTCACTTGCGGGAGGTATTCAGTCGTTTACGGAAAGCCAACCTGAAAATCAACCTGGATAAATGCCAATTTTGCCGAAAAGAATTAAAAACTTCGGAAATGTTGAAAGAAAAAAGCGTGTATGGCTCACCGGTAGGGTACGATCCTGCCGGTGAGCCACACACGCTTTTTTCTTTCCACATTTCCGTCCGTTAACATTTCAATTTATGTGTGTCTTCAACTTGTGGTGCGTTGTTGCAAGAGTCAAAGCATACCCACACCCGCAATCGTTATGCATCGGTAAAATGATGCTATGTGGAATCCATTTCCATTGGTTGTCGGCGTGTTTAATACCATCATCTCTGCTGGTCAAACCTTATTAAGTGATTGGTTGGAGGCTGGCGTAAAGCTCTATACCTAGCTTTTTAAGTATTTTGACCTAGAGCGCACGCCCTAAATATAGTTATTATGTATGCGATTTGAAGAAAGCAGCATTTGGCTATACTATGTTATGTTTAAATTAAAGTTCAATATGAAAACAAAGCAACAAAAGTTGCTTTTCTTTTCACATTTATGTGGAGTTCAAAATCATTTTTGAGTTTTTATTAATTCGTAAAGAATAAGAAAGAAAAAGCGTTTCGCTCGGCAGAAATCTTGGCAGATGCTCTTTAGTGGGTATTACCAAGATTTGCCTACCCATACGCTATGTTTTGTTTAACAGATTTACCTGTATAGGTATCCTTTGGACTATTTCACACATACCCAGCAGCCGGCTTAGCTTACCGGGTACCTTATTCAGCAGCATATACAGCATTTGGATGTATAGCAGCTTGATCCATATTAACACTCTATCAATAGTACTATCAGCTTTCCCTGTAACAACTGTTGCTTAAAGTCCGACTGCTGTCGCCTTCTCAGTGAATATCAAATCTATTAACCTTGCTTTGTCTTCATTGGCAGGAAAATGCTCTTGTCAAACTCCCCTGTTTGTGCTTTTGCAGAAATAGATGCTAACAGAAGTTTTTGTGATACTGCTTCATGTCACCAAGCTTGCTTCACTAAAACTTAATACGCATTTAAAGTTCAAATATCCATAGCTCGGTAGCAGTTTGTTTTTGTGTCTGCTAGGATGCAGGACAGTGACTTAGTGACTTTAGATCCACTTTTGTTTTGCTCCCCACTTTAAAACAGCACTTTTGCGACCTTATCCCTTGAGAGCATCCCGGTTCCGCTGATTCGATGAGAGAGTAAAATAAAACAGCGATTCCTCTTCCTTGCGTCAAGCCACCTGAACCTTTCATCCGGCGAGCTATGTTTTAGGATTGTGGCGATATATACATACTACGTCTTCTTTACTAGAATAAATAAAAAAAAGTGGTACAACAGCTCGAGGTGAACCAGGGTCAACTACTCATAAAAGGCGGCCTAAATTTTTTGCCGAATCCGATCGGCAGTAGTAAGTAGCGACGACTTAAGACAGCGTTACTTTTGAAATCAGGCAGGCGATACAGCTACCACTTGAGGACATTCATTTCTTTCCTAGGCGTCATTTGTGCCTACAGACAAAGGCAAAGGAGATTATTGACGCGCGATACCCTGCTGCCGAATCAATAGCTTTGGTTAAAGAACTTAAGACCTCGGTACTGGCAGCTTTTAAATTGGGCCTTGCCGATGCAGCATTGCGGCAATTTACACTAACGTCTGCAGAGCAAGATTTGACTAAGCTAGCAGACTTAGTTTTTCAAACTAGTCTGATAATTCGACCGCAGAAAAGCATACAACCCAGCTACCAACAACCTTTCGGAAATTATCCTCTACGAAATTATCCCTCGTTAGGCCACTCTTCACCGCATTTCCCGACTACAATGGTCAAATTCAATTGCAAGAGACCAATCTCAGTATAGCATGACACTGCAATATTCTTTTAACACACCCTATTCATCAACCCCTACAAATGGACCAAATGTACCGTACGCAATTCCAGCCTCCAATGCACCTGTACGACATGTACAGAAAAATAAGATGACATTCCAAATTAAGTGTGGTTTCTGCAACAAGTCTAACCATACTAATGCGGAATATCGCCATAGGAAAAACACGCCCTATTGCGAAAAATGCCAGTCGTCCGCGCACCCACTAGACAATTGTCCCAGAAACGCAGTTTTTGCTGTAAGCCGAAAACCACAAAAGAAAAAATGTCTTTGGTGCTCTCGGATGGGTCATTCAGAAGACGAGTGTTACAGCAAACAAAATAATTCCAAGGTCAATAATTCGGTAAACTCTGTGCCCATAAGACTGTGCCCATAAGCCTGAAGATAACAAGAAAATAGAGCAAACTACAACTGACCAGCTTATCAAACCGTCATCTCCACCACACGATTTTGTGGATAAAAAAGTTCGCCCAAGTAAAGCAACTGCCACAAAACAAGCAAAAAATAAAGATCGCAAGCTTGTACCCTCTCCCACAAAGCCAAACACACAAAAAATTAACTCGATCTCAAAAAATAATAAGAAATCGGAATGAAAAGAGGAAGTGAATAATTTTTTCAATTTCCACCGACTCAAATCAAGTCCGAATTTTTTTCGAGGTCAGTACAAGCAGTACCTTGACAAACTCAAAGGTATCTGGTTACTAATGTACAACTTTTTACTTATTTGTAAACAGAAAAAAAAAAACAAATAAATCAAGCAAGTTCCGGCCTGAGTGTAATAGGAAACGCAGTGAATCGCAAATGTGGAACAAAGAAACTGCAAGCACCTAGCTCATCAAAAGGTTGGAATAATAAAAGTGCATTGGATTCATGTGCAAACGTTTGCTTAGGTAAATGTATAAGGTTTATTAGTACCTGTGGTCAAGGGGTTAAAATACTTTTGCGAAGCAAGTTCGGCAGGCAGTCAGCTGAAGACCGGAAAGTTTTATCACCCTTACATCTCGTGAATCACGCGGACCTTTTGGAATCACTATCGAAAGGTAAAAAATCGGTTGAGGAATTGAAAATGGAGGCAAAGCTAATTGACTTCCGCCAAAAGAAAGCAGCCCAGCAGGAGGAACCAGAAATCCATCGTTTCTCTTTGCTATCAGTCCCAAGCATTATAGTTGTTGCTGTTATCATTGTAATTTTTGTAAAATTTTGCCATAAAACACACCCTGACGATCCACATTGTGCAGTGAGCATCGCACCTACGGATGGCGAGAGGTCACATACTCTAGTCAAAACCAAGTCAAGGAAATCCAGGAGAGACCTTTTATACGCCCGTGTGTAACACTAGGATAGAATTATATGGTTATCTACATTTTTACTTAATCGATTTTGATTTTAATAATCGTAAACGAAGCAAGAAAAAAAAATAATCATTACATCAATGAGTAATAATCATAATAGTGTCTATATTAAGGTTTTACATTTAATAGTTTTAAGCGTAAAGCTCTATACCTAGCTTTTTAAGTATTTTGACCTAGAGCGCACGCCCTAAATATAGTTATTATGTATGCGATTTGAAGAAAGCAGTATTTGGCTATACTATGTTATGTTTAAATTAAAGTTCAATATGAAAACAAAGCAACAAAAGTTGCTTTTCTTTTCACATTTATGTGGAGTTCAAAATCATTTTTGAGTTTTTATTAATTCGTAAAGAATAAGAAAGAAAAAGCGTTTCGCTCGGCAGAAATCTTGGCAGATGCTCTTTAGTGGGTATTACCAAGATTTGCCTACCCATACGCTATGTTTTGTTTAACAGATTTACCTGTATAGGTATCCTTTGGACTATTTCACACATACCCAGCAGCCGGCTTAGCTTACCGGGTACCTGATCGGTGGTTGTACATTCTTATGGGCAAGGGCTATCGAGGACGGTTTTTAAACCTGCAAACGCGCCCAAATGATGTATAATCCAAACATGTGACGTGTGAATGTATTCCCAGAGTATTTGTGAAGCGGCGCCTTAGAGAGTGCAGCTTCAAAGCCCTTCGGGTTAAAAGAAGAGTGGCCATGTTAGATTTGGGCTTACTAGCGTTTGCTTATGTCATACTGCAGGGCTCGCTCTTCGTTTAACTGGCAGCCTGCTCAATTCCATCAGGTGGTGTTAAGGGATTTTTGGAAAAAAAGCAAGATTTACTAGCTCGAGGCAGGTTTGGCTGTAAGAAACTTAGCGATTCCTACTTTCACCAAAGCAGTGTCGCATCCGAAAAAGTTTTGAAGAAGGAGGGTCATTTGTACAAATGGAAGAGCTATTCTAGGTTCCTACTAAAATCACTTTGGTCTCCACCTTCCCACCGCCTGGACTCATAAAGAATATGTTTGTAGATAGTGGCACCAATCCTAAGGAGGACTACCAAGTCTACATGTTTGCCAATTACTGAAGCATTTGGATGTATAGCAGCTTGATCCATATTAACACTCTATCAATAGTACTATCAGCTTTCCCTGTAACAACTGTTGCTTAAAGTCCGACTGCTGTCGCCTTCTCAGTGAATATCAAATCTATTAACCTTGCTTTGTCTTCATTGGCAGGAAAATGCTCTTGTCAAACTCCCCTGTTTGTGCTTTTGCAGAAATTGATGCTAACAGAAGTTTTTGTGATACTGCTTCATGTCACCAAGCTTGCTTCACTAAAACTTAATACGCATTTAAGGTTCAAATATCCATAGCTCGGTAGCAGTTTGTTTTTGTGTCTGCTAGGATGCAGGACAGTGACTTAGTGACTTTAGATCCACTTTTGTTTTGCCCCCCACTTTAAAACAGCACTTTTGCGACCTTATCCCTTGAGAGCATCCCGGTTCCGCTGATTCGATGAGAGAGTAAAATAAAACAGCGATTCCTCTTCCTTGCGTCAAGCCACCTGAACCTTTCATCCGGCGAGCTATGTTTTAGGATTGTGGCGATATATACATACTACGTCTTCTTTACTAGAATAAATAAAAAAAGTGGTACAACAGCTCGAGGTGAACCAGGGTCAACTACTCATAAAAGGCGGCCTAAATTTTTTGCCGAATCCGATCGGCAGTAGTAAGTAGCGACGACTTAAGACAGCGTTACTTTTGAAATCAGGCAGGCGATACAGCTACCACTTGAGGACGTTCATTTCTTTGCTAGGCGTCATTTGTGCCTACAGACAAAGGCAAAGGAGATTATTGACGCGCGATACCCTGCTGCCGAATCAATAGCTTTGGTTATAGAACTTAAGACCTCGGTACTGGCAGCTTTTAAATTGGGCCTTGCCGATGCAGCATTGCGGCAATTTACACTAACGTCTGCAGAGTAAGATTTGACTAAGCTAGCAGACTTAGTTTTTCAAACTAGTCTGATAATTCGACCGCAGAAAAGCATACAACCCAGCTACCAACAACCTTTCGGAAATTATCCTCTACGAAATTATCCCTCGTTAGGCCACTCTTCACCGCATTTCCCGACTACAATGGTCAAATTCAATTGCAAGAGACCAATCTCAGTTTAGCATGACACTGCAATATTCTTTTAACACACCCTATTCATCAACCCCTACAAATGGACCAAATGTACCGTACGCAATTCCAGCCTCCAATGCACCTGTACGACATGTACAGAAAAATAAGACGACATTCCAAATTAAGTGTGGTTTCTGCAACAAGTCTAACCATACTAATGCGGAATATCGCCATAGGAAAAACACGCCCCATTGCGAAAAATGCCAGTCGTACGGGCACCCACTAGACAATTGTCCCAGAAACGCAGTTTTTGCTGTAAGCCGAAAACCACAAAAGAAAAAATGCCTTTGGTGCTCTCGGCTGGGTCATTCAGAAGACGAGTGTTACAGCAAACAAAATAATTCCAAGGTCAATAATTCGGTAAACTCTGTGCCCATAAGACTGTGCCCATAAGCCTGAAGATAATAAGAAAATAGAGCAAACTACAACTGACCAGCTTATCAAACCGTCATCTCCACCACACGATTTTGTGGATAAAAAAGTTCGCCCAAGTAAAGCAACTGCCACAAAACAAGCAAAAAATAAAGATCGCAAGCTTGTACCCTCTCCCACAAAGCCAAACACACAAAAAATTAACTCGATCTCAAAAAATAATAAGAAATCGGAATGAAAAGAGGAAGTGAATAATTTTTTCAATTTCCACCGACTCAAATCAAGTCCGAATTTTTTTCGAGGTCAGTACAAGCAGTACCTTGACAAACTCAAAGGTATCTGGTTACTAATGTACAACTTTTTACTTATTTGTAAACAGAAAAAAAAAACAAATAAATCAAGCAAGTTCCGGCCTGAGTGTAATAGGAAACGCAGTGAATCGCAAATGTGGAACAAAGAAACTGCAAGCACCTAGCTCATCAAAAGGTTGGAATAATAAAAGTGCATTGGATTCATGTGCAAACGTTTGCTTAGGTAAATGTATAAGGTTTATTAGTACCTGTGGTCAAGGGGTTAAAATACTTTTGCGAAGCAAGTTCGGCAGGCAGTCAGCTGAAGACCGGAAAGTTTTATCACCCTTACATCTCGTGAATCACGCGGACCTTTTGGAATCACTATCGAAAGGTAAAAAATCGGTTGAGGAATTGAAAATGGAGGCAAAGCTAATTGACTTCCGCCAAAAGAAAGCAGCCCAGCAGGAGGAACCAGAAATCCATCGTTTCTCTTTGCTATCAGTCCCAAGCATTATAGTTGTTGCTGTTATCATTGTAATTTTTGTAAAATTTTGCCATAAAACACACCCTGACGATCCACATTGTGCAGTGAGCATCGCACCTACGGATGGCGAGAGGTCACATACTCTAGTCAAAACCAAGTCAAGGAAATCCAGGAGAGACCTTATATACGCCCGTGTGTAACACTAAGATAGAATTATATGGTTATCTACATTTTTACTTAATCGATTTTGATTTTAATAATCGTAAACGAAGCAAGAAAAAAAAAATAATCATTACATCAATGAGTAATAATCATAATAGTGTCTATATTAAGGTTTTACATTTAATAGTTTTAATACTAGGCGCTATATTATAATTTAACATGTTACTATATTTTAGTAAGATGTTAAAATATTAAGATTTTCAAACTCAAAAATTCAAATATCTTAATACTAATTTGAATGTACAATTATAATTCGTTAATTAGGTTAGGTTAGGTTAAACAAGGGTGTAGTGAAAAGGACCACACAGACACTAGGCACCAAAGCCGGCCCATCGCGATCCCTGGGGAACCAGTTGAAAATAACATTCAAAAGGCAAAAACAAACATTTCCCTGTATAAGCCAAGAAAGCCTTTGAAGTTTGTGCCGTGTACCTATTCCAAGCTTTCAAAGAAATGTTCCCCTAAATATTTCCTGCGAACTTGCGAAATTGCCTCGCATTCGCACAGTATGTGTGCTATATCCTCAACCGCCTGCAGATCACTGCAGAATCGACAAATATCTGTGTCAGAAAGCCCGAGCCTCCTTGCGTGTTTCCTCAGGAGACAATGTCCCGTCAGAACTCCCACCAAAGCCCTTAGCTTGTCCCTGCTCAGTTTTTAATAGTGCCTTTGATCCTTTTTCGTCTAGTCGTGGCCAGAGAGATGCTGAGAAGATAGCTTTTTACCACTTGTAATCTGTTTGCGTTTTATAGCCACGAGGTCTGCGACCTCATATTGATGCGGATTCTTTCGGTTTTTGTTGAATGTTTTTTATTTTCTTCTTGGATTTTTTCTATCTGTTGTCTGGCCTTAAACCGAATCTGTTCCCTTTCTGCTTTGAAATCTTTTACCATCTCTTGTTTGATCAGCTCAATTATGCCCAAATCATCTTTTTTCCTCATCTAAACATCGAAAAGACCTTCAAAAGGAGTACACTGCAAGGACCTCTGTGAGTGGCTTTTTATAGTAATCTGCACCCTGGATACAAATTTATACCATTTCTCTGGAGATTCAGTCGAAAGCCTTTTTAAAACATCGATTATCACTTGGTTCAATCTCTCTGCTTGTCCATTGCTTCTCGGCATGCCTGTAGTAATACGAATGTGTTCAATATTTTCCTCATTACAGAACTTTTCAAAAACGTCTGACAAGAATGCTCCACCACGATCAGTTACCATCCGTCGTGGATAACCAAATACCTGTTGTTGTTCCGATAGGCGACGGAAAACTTCCTCCGCATTTAATGTTTTTGTGGGGTAAATCCACATGTTTTTTGAAAATCCATCAACGACTGTCAAGATATACTTATACTGCTTCTGTGTCACGTGTTTTGGGCCTATGTGATCTTAATGGTAGGTGTCTAGTGGTCGGTCACCCTTCTCTAGCTGCTCGATGAATCCCTGTCCAACGAGGCAAAAATCCCTGATGTTTGCCTCGTTTCCGATTTGCATAAATACATTTTATGCAGGTTGAAATACAATTCTGAATTTTTTCTTTCAATTTTGGTATAAAAAATTCTTGATTTATAAGATTCAAAGTCTTGTTAACGCCAAAATGACCCTCTTCCTGTTTCATCCTTATAATTTCTTTTTCCATATTGCGCGGGACCACTAGGAGTTAAAAGCCATCAACATCTTTAAAAGAAACTCTCCCATTAGTCTGAAATTGTCGTATTCCTTCTGCTTCAGTACCTCTTTGATTGATGAAATAAATTCGTCTTCTTCTTGTGACTTCTTCAAGCGCACTTATATCTCTGGCTGTAATAAGTTAATGGCATACCTGCTTAATGTGTTGACATGCTTCATTTTTTGTCGCTGATCGATGCTCAATTGTGTAGTCGTAGTCTTGCATATCCATTGCCCATCTTCGCACGTTGTTTGGAAGCTCATTTTTTCCAATAGCTTGACGAAAAGAAATACAGTCAGTCACAACCTTAAATTTGGTTCCCAAAAGATATACCGAAAACTTCGTCATCGCCTTGAACACTGCAAAACCTTCAAGTACGTAGCTGTGCATTTTTTGCTCACTTGCGCTATTTTTAGGGCTGTAGTAGAATACAGGATGAAGCTGGCTGTCCTCAACTCGCTGGAGCAACATCGCGCCAATGCCGTCCTGACACGCATCAGGTGTAATTCCGTGTAGGTATTCTGCCTGTAAATAGCTAGAACAGGATTATTAACAAGGGATTGTTTAAGGTCATTGAAAGCTTTTCGCTGTGGGGTTGAAAATTGCAATTTAGCATTATTTTTGGTTAGGTCTGACAGTGGTTTTGCCATCACTGAATAACCTTTAACAAATTTTCTGAAAAAACCGCTGAGTCAGGAAAATATTCAACCGCTTTAATTTTGTCTGGAGATGGACTCACTTGACCTTTTTCAACCACATGTCCTAAAAATCCAACCTTTCTTTGCAAAAACTTGCATTTCTGCCAATTAATTCTTAAGTTTTAGTCCGCACCTGTCTGTAGAAAGATTTTAAGCTTTTCAGGATTTTCCGCTTCTGTTTTTGCTGCTATGAACAAGTCGTCCATGTAGGCCTTCAGGATTTTTCTGGTTATAAACTCCCTTAGGATCTAGTGAACATACCGGACGAAAGCTGCTGGTGCGTTGGACAATCCGAATGGAACAAAATTGAACTCGAAGTGTCCCTCCTCTGTGACAAACGCTGTGTATCTCTTGCTCGCCTCTGCAACTGGCACGTGGAAGTATCCATCCTTGAGATCCAAACTTGTGTACACATTTACATCTTCCAGATCCTCCAGAAAATCCTCAATTAATGGCATTGGAAAGGGATCTTTAAATGTTTTTGTATTTATTCTGCCGACTAAAGACATCCTCTCGCACTAGGGATGTCTGGGCACCGGTATCAATAAGGGCCTGAAACGACACACTATTAATTGTTATATTCTTTGTATTAAGTACTGATATTAGATTTGTTTGCTGTTTATCTTTGCTTGGACAAGCATTTGACATGTGTCCCAAGCCATTACACTTGAAACATTTTGTTTCGGCTTTACAATCCCTCCGAATATTATCCGTCGACCACAGTTAAAGCAATGGTTTCCCACGCGCTCGCTGTTGTATTTCCCGGTGATTAATCACTGCCTCGAGAAAAAAATCTGCTACTGCCTTACCCACTGCTACCTCCTCCGGAGCCACTACTGCTGCTGCTGATGCCACCGACACCGCTCGAATTGCTGTTTGCCATCACTTTTCCATAGAACTCATATTTTTCTTTTAATTCCGCAATTGATTTGGAATTATAAAGTAACATTTTGTTTTCCGCACGACCCGCAATACCATTTACAAAATACCATATCAATGACTTTTCGTCAACGTCTGCCCTTTGACCCAATTCTTGCATTTTGTATACGTACTCGCGGAATTTTTCATCTCTTAGCATCTTTCTGTTTTGCAATTTCGTATGAATTTCACTTTTACATATCGGCTTAAAAAAACTCCACACAACTTGGCTTTCAGTCCCGCATAAGATTGGATACCACCATTGGATTGAATATGTACCTCTCTATCCCTGACCACTTTAGCAGCCTTGGAAACTCCTCGAATTCTAGCAGCCACTCGGAGACTGCTATGTTATCATCTCCACTGAATTTAGAGAGTATGTTCTCAATGTCTTTGACCGCGATTCGACCACTTAAGTCTGTTATACCTGCTTCTTGATTGCCTCCGCTTGAGTCCGTTTTGTTATTGTCGCCTGTCATAGTTTTACCTAAGTTTTCAGCTTTCTCTACGTTTAAGGTTACGTCTTCCTCACTACTTTCGAGTTCCGTTTCACTTTGCACCCCCACGGCTTTTTCAAGTCTGTCGACAAGTACTGCTTTATTACCTGCTGTTTCTAGACCAAGACTATTAAGTTTTTGTTTAAGTTGTTCCACTGTCAAGTTTTTTAGCATTTTAGTTTTTTCGCTCACGATTAATTTTAGGTTGAGCCCCCAAATATGTAGGAAATATTTGGGAGCGACGATCAGTAGGTTTAAATGCGCGGCGTGTTTGCGTATGACTGCCTCGTTGAGACCTCGGTTTGGGCTTTTATCAGGTTGTTGATTACTGTCACATAGTTGGCAAAGTGAGATTTGAGATCATGATGATACTGATGATTGGCTGATGACCATGGTTCGATGATGGTGTGATAGCATGGTTCCTTCATCAGGATATATAAATATATATATATATACAACCAACTACAGAGGCATCAGTATTCTTAACATCGCATACAAGATCTTTTCTCCTGTACTGTGTGAACGCCTGAAGCCGTTTTTCAACAATCTGATAGGCGCATATCAGTGTGACTTTAGGCCAGGAAAGTCCAACATCGATCAAATATTTACACTGCGGCAGATCTTGGAGAAAACCCAGGAATTTCAAATAGATACACACCACCTCTTCATCGATTTCAAGGCCGCGTATGACAGCATCTATAGAGACGATGCTCAAAACTCGTCAGTCTGTGCAAGATGCCGATGGTAAAATCGCGCTGTTCCGTCAAGGTCGGCAAAGACCTCACCGACCCCTATGATGTCAAAAAAGGATCTAGACTAAGCGACGCGCTGTCATGCGACTTCTTTAACATCATTCTTGAGAAAATTGTGCAGAACTCTCTCAAAAAGTAGTTGAACGGACTCAAAAGTCCGTTCAACTACTCGCATACTCAGACGACATTGACATAATCGGTAGAACAAATCGTGATGTCAGTGAAGCCTTCGTGAGTATTGGGACGGAAGCGGCGAATATGGGTTTAGCAGTCAACGAGGGCAAAACCAAGTATATGCTTTCATCAAGAAAAAACACCCAACACCGACGTCTTGGACAAAACATCACCATCGACAGCTATAATTTTGAGGTAGGGATTTTGATTTCAGGGACTTTGTCTACCTGGATTTCGCTATCAATTCAGACAATGACACCAGCGCTGAAACCAAACGAAGGATAACTCTTGCCAATCCTGTTTCTTCGGGCTAATAAGGCTATTGAGTAGCAAAGCCCTCTCCCGAGCAACTAAAGTGTCCATGTATAAGACCCTCATCATCCCAGCCCTGCTTTACGGTGCAGAAGCATGGACCCTGTCAAAGGCGGACGAAAACAGTTTAGGCTGCTTCGAGAGGAAAATTCTTCGGACGATTTACGGTCCCGTCTGCATAGACGGAGAATGGAGGAGGAGATATAACATCGAACTGTTTGGGCTGTACAGCGATACCGACCTAGCCAAAAGAGTCAAAACACAACGTCTACGATGCATGGCTGGGTCATCTAGAGCGGATGGACACCAACCCGAAAATCTTCGAATCCACACCGCAGGGACGGCGCGGTAGAGGAGCACCGAGACTCAGATGGCGCACGCAAGTGGAAGGGGACCTCAGCCAACTTCGCGTGCGAAACTGGAGACAGGAGCTGGAACTGGAAAAAAACTGGAGCTAGAGACAGAGCTGGCTGGTGAAGCTTGTTGGCTTAGGCCCAGGTCCACTCCGGACTGTAGCGCCACCTTAAGTAAGTAAGTAAGTATATATGTATACATTTATATATATATATATATATATGTATTTATATGTATATATTTATTTGTATTATATATATAAATATATATATTTTATATTATATTTATATATATATATATATATATATATATCAGGCACGAGGCGTGACTTTTCGGGAAGCGGAAGCAATCAGTTGTAAAACAAAAAAATGAAAGCCAAAATTTATAATATTTAGCTTTTTTTATTAAAATTAAAATTACTCCAGTAGACCCCAACGCACTGTCTTTTTAACCATAAAAGCCATAATTACACACTCACGTGAAGATCGCAGAACCCCAACGCACTGTCTTTTTAACCATCAAAGCCATAATTTACACACACGTGAAGATCACAGTAATCTTTTCATTTTACCCTTTCGTTTAGAGAAATTGGACTCATTGGCCTTTTGGGAGATACAGACAGCTGAAAATAACTCAAATAGTGTACCTGCAAATTTCAATAATGAACCCACTCAACTCATTCCTCACTAATGGTTCGAATGGGAAAATATTAAATGGATTCTAATTTGACTTTATGAGTTGATTTCTGTAAGAATGCGAATTTGGAAAATGCATGGATGGCGTTCATTCCAGAAGGCAACGCTTTGCGTATAAGCAAATAATGGAGTGATGTTGTGGGCATTCTCTGGTGGGTTAGTGTAGTAGTGGGAGAGTGGGCCGTCGTAGAGAGATATTCAGTGTTGTCAACTATCATAAAGAGTTGTATGGGTTGTGTCGTTTTTTATCCTGAGTGATTTAAACACAAGAATGCTTTTCCAAATGAGTCGAAGATTTGGAAAATATTGTAATGCCTTGAAGTGATTTTTTGGCTACGGAAGCACTCATTCAACTCATTATATGGACGCTTCGTCCCTGATATATATACATATATTATATATAGTTACGGTATCCACATATGCCGTACCAAAACTCCCACATTGTGTCCTCAACGGATACTTCGCCAAGCCTTAACGGAAGCCAAGATACAGCATAGCATCCTCAACGGATAACTGTAAACGTTGCACATTTGCGATCGCTTGTTTACACAAATGTGCATCGTGCATTTGGGATATTTATGATAATCCCAGCTCATCCTCAACGGACGACCACCTACATATTTTACTAAGCAATCGCCACGGATTGCTTAATAAGCAAATTATATTTTCGATCAAATTGCAAGCCATTCCAAAGTGCTTGCAATTTCATCATCACGTCACTATAAAAGTCCAGGGACACTCTGAGGTGTGCTCAGTGCTGGTTAGGTTTCCAAACTACGAATAAATTATTATTAAAGATGCAACTTCCCCCCACCAGAGGTAAGGGGTTGGATTATAATAAACCTAATGAATAATCTGAATCTGTCTTTTATTTTCTAAAGTACCCAGTCGTCGGGCCCCAACAATCATTTTTTTATAATAAAAATTCGCGCGAATTTAAATATATTTGTGCACGTATTAAAAGACCCGATCAATTCTAATTACCAGGATACAAAAATGGAACCCACGGATATTTTAGGAGTCTTAGAAGACTCACTTGATGGGGGCCCTCCCTCAATCAACTCTGATTTGGCTACCTCATCGCCCGTGCCCTCGGTGTCATCGACGCCCTTGTCATCTAAATTTAAACAACCAAAATCTAATAAGTCGAAGGTTGTTACTGGATATATATTGTATTCCTGTGAAGTTCGAAAAAGCATTAGCCAAAGTAATCCTGATGCATCGTTTGGAGACATCTCGCGCATGGTAGGTAACGAATGGAAAAACCTTCCTGCAAGTGTAAGACAAAGTTGGGAAGATAAAGCCATCAGAATGAATGAAGAATCTGCAGCGAAGCACTTTGAAGATCAATTCAATTGTAGAAGCCCCATTCCTTCTGAAAATCAGGTAATGTTTTTTTGGCTCTAGTTTAACTTATATCATTGTCTTGTGTTTTATTATATAGGTCTTTGAATGTCTATGGGATAAATGCGATTATCAATTTGAGGATGCCGTGGACTGTATGGAGCACTGCATTCAAGACGGAAAGGGCCACGTTCAAAAATCGTACAAGGGGCTTGATTCTGATGTTGAATATCATTGCTTATGGAGAGGATGTGTTCGTGTTAAAAAGAATATGGCAGCTTTCCCTCAACTGCAACGTCTTATCAAACACGTTCGAGAGGTTCACCTTAATAAGGGTGGTAAAGTGTTATCAGTTGCAGAAAAGAGCAAGTAATGTTTTTTTTTATTTTTTTAAGGTTTTTTTTTTGTTGTAGTTATACAGGGTGTTTCAGCTAAGGTGCGACCAAAAAGCTAGGGCGTATTGGTTGGGTCGAGATAAGGAAAAATTGTATGAGAGAGGGGATATATCCCTCCCCCCCCCTCTTTGTAAAGCCAGAAATCTCTTCTTTTATTTTGCTTTTAAATAAAGCCGTTTAAGTGTACAGTTTTTGAAAAATTAATTTTTAAACTCAAAATTTAAAAAAAAATTAAAAAAAAAATTTCATGTAATTTTTTTCTAATTTTAATTACGTTTATGCTCATTTTTTTTCAAAATATAATGCTCTTATAAATAAGTTAATAAAAACGGAAAACCACATGCTCATATGTCTTACTTTTTAAGAATAAAAAAATAACGGCAACAGCTTTTTTGTAAGAAAAAACCTTTTCTTAATTGCGTGACTTGGTCTTGCAGCAGAATTAATATTTCAAGGATTAACTTTTTTAATTATTTTCTTACTGCTATTCGAAATCTTTTTATCATACAATGAGGTGACGAAATACTTGACTAATCCTCTTTTATCCGTTTTGATTTATGACAAATGAAAATCGACCTGTAAAATTTGTTATATTAAGGCTGCCGCTGCCGGCAACACGCCTCGTCTACCTGTTAAAACTAAAACAATAAAATAAACGGCAATTTAAATAAACGGCAAGCAATTTTAGGTAACTAATCATTTCCAATTTGACTGTCAACAAGAAGAAATAACGGCTATGAACGACTGCTACGGCTTAGCTAATGGTCGAGATCGTAAAACTTAAAAACTTTACTCCGAAAGATATCACAATAGAAAGTGTCCCAGTCGTGTAACATTTTCAAGAATCCACCGAAGTCTTCGAGAACACGGAGTGCTAGAGCATCGAAGAATAATTGTGTATAATTGTGTGGTAAAATTTACTTTTTATTCTTTTATAAAATAGGCCTAAAACCGACCATATTTAAAAAAATTTGAGGTTTTTCTTCAACTTTGCCTCTAAATATGGGCATGGACCAAAACTTTATATAAAAAAAACTGTAGAACTGGGTGTTTTCTACATACATTTTAACTAAAATTTTTTCGATTTTGTTCAACAAAAATATTGCATAAAATGCATTTGAATAATTATTTCTTAAATCTATACCACACCCACTGCGAGAGTGGGATAGAAAAAATATCTACCGATATGAATCTATTTTTTATGACTTGCAATCGCTACAAGATGCTAAATACGAAATTTCAGCTCCGTATGACATTTTACTATGGGTTAACTTTCTTACTTGCAGATGACGTTGCCATTGCTGTGTCGGGGAAGCACCTTAACACCCTCAAAGAACTCCTGCAGAATGCTCTAAACAAGCTAAGAAGATGGGCTGACAGTTATGGTTTGGGGGTCAACCCTCACAAAACTGAACTAGTCCTATTCACCAGGAAATACAAAATCTTAATCTTCTCTGAGGAAGCTAAATATCTGGGTCTCATCTTAGACAGAAAGCTTAGCTGGAAGTCTTATATACAGGAAAGAGTCCGGAAAGCTACGGTGGCACTCTTTTCCTGCAAAAAAGCCATCGGCAACAAGTGGGGACTTCAACCCCGTATCACCCACTGGCTATATATCTCGGTCATAAGGACGATACTGACGTATGGAACAGCTGTCTGGTGGACCGCTTTGGATAAAGCGGTAAATCGTGATAAGCTAAGCAAGGTCCAAAGGTCAGCTTGCTTATCTTTGAGTAGAGCACTCCGCACCACATCCTCAGCAGCACTAGACATCCTGCTCCATCTAATTCCTCTTGACATCTTCAGCAGACAAACTGCTGCCATCACGGCTACTCGCCTCAAAGCAACCTCTCAGTGGACCAGTAGTGAGATAGGCCACTCTGCTATTCTGAACACATTCAGATTCCCTTCTAGAATACCCCCTACCCCAATTACAGTTTGACAAGAACTTCCAGGCAACGATCCCCTCCAGGTCTTCCCTCCAGGGAGGACTGTGCGCCTCTGGAATGTGAATCGATCCACTTCTACACTGATGGATCGAAGACAAATGATGGGGTAGGCGGGGGTGTATTCTCAGACCGACTAAATCTAAGTCTCTCTTTCCGTCTCCCGGATTATGGCAGTGTTTTTCAAGCTGAAATTATGGCGATAAAGGAAGTCTTGTCCTGGCTTAAGAAAAATGTTACATCCGCCAAGGACATACACATATTTTCTGACAGCCAAGTGCCTGGAATCGGTCTCTATAAACTCTAATGTAGCCTTAGACTGCCATTTATCTCTAAAGGAGGTGTCGGAGCAGTTCAACATTCTCCTGTGCTGGGTGACAGGACATAGTGACATTCCAGGTAACTGCAAGGCTGACGAACTCGCCAAACTTGGAACTACCCTCCCAATTTTGCCTGATAAAGGCTCCGTAGGCATTCCAATTTCGACTTGTAAACTCATGATTAAACTGGATGCGATAGAAAGAACAAATCTCAGATGGACTAGTGGTAGTACCTGTCTAGCGACGAAACAGATCTGGCCAAAGCTTGATCTTAAACGCTCTAGGAGTTTGATCGCTCTTAATAGATCGCATATTAGTGCTACAATCGGTGTCATTACAGGACACTGTCTGATAGGCAAACACGCGACAAGGCTTGGTGTCTATTCCAACGACTTTTGCAGGAGCTGCATAGATGAGGAGGAAGAAGAGACCACTCTCCACCTTCTCTGTACATGCCCCGCTCTTTCCAAGAACCGAAATCTTCACATTGGAGCTTTCTTCTATAATGATCTCAGTGATCTCAGCACGACTGACCCGAAACGTCTCTTACGCTTCATTAATAGCACGAAATGGTTGAACGAGTAGGCAATAGAGTCAGATCCGCGTGGTATCACAATGGACCTATATAGGTCTAAGTGTGTTGGTTTCTTTGGATCCGACAGTCACTTCAACCTAACCTAACCTAACTTTCTTACTTTTTTGTGCTTACTTACTTTAGGTATTTTGTCACCTTGTTGTATGCTAAAAAAAACTCCGAATAGATATAAGAAAATAAACAGTAAAAGTTAATACTTAAAAGATTAATTCTGGACAGTCACGCAACTAGAAAAAGTAAAAGACATATGCGCATGCGCTTGTCTGTTTTTAATAACTTATTTACAAGAGCATTAAATTAAAAAAAAATTAACTAATTGGAAAAAAAATTTACTTCAATTTTTTTTTTTTAATTTTTAGTTCAAGAATTAATTTTTCAAAAATTGTACACTAAAACAGCTTTATTTAAAAGCATAATTAAAAAAGCATATACAGTGTAAATTATAAGCACCACAGCACAATTTATCAACACACCCTTTTGATCGCACATGTGCATAAACTTTAATTAGTTTGTGCGCATGAATTTTTGGTTTTTCTAATAGCTTATGCTGGTCACGGCAATAAATCCATTCACGAATATAAGTTCGAATTGAACCTTTCGTGCTATGGTGCTAATAATTTACACCGCCTTAGTGCAGAAAAGTTATTAAGCTAATTCTCGACATCAGTCGAAAATGATCTGTCTGGGTGGACAATCTTGGCTACACCCACTGAAGAGCGTCAGTAAAGCCAAGATTGTTGAGCGAAACGCATCGGTCAAATAACAAGGGTTAAATTTGAATTTTTGCATCAAATACTTGCGGTTAATCAAGTTACAAGGTAGGCTGAGTACATTTTTCAGCTTGCGCAATAAATGAGGTAGAATTGGTTGGATTGGGCAAGAATGGTACTTTTGACGCCAAGTTTTACTATTCCACGTCGAATTAGACTAAAAACAAGAAACAGTGGATATAAAAATTACCGAATTTTGTTCTAAGCAACTGCAAGTAAGTTTTCATGGTAATTTCAGTGACATGGGCAAATAATTGCATTAATTATGCAAATCAAGTCATTCTTGGGTACGAACAAAAGAAACTATTCTGTTATAAATCGCAAATGATGCCATTTCAGTTCCTTGAGGGAGCTTCATAGCTGCCTCAAGTTTTTGACTCTCCACTCCATTTTTATTAATAAGGAAATTAGAATTTCCGACTGCGCGATGAAAATTTAGAGAGTTCTCTTAAATGTCACAGAATCTGGAAAGGAGTGGAGTGGAGTATATTTTTTTAAATATTCTTTATTCATATGAAATATACTTCTCTCAAGTAAAGCTGAGTTCACTCGACTTCACTAATTTTATTGATACGACCCAATAACGCTCCTAGTCTTAACTGCTCTTTGTCCTAACTGCTCAGTGTGATCGCTGCTAGTGGAATAAAGCTCTTAAGTACATCGCTAGGCTTAGGTCATTTTTCTAGAAAATCGCCCTCCCGGCTAAACGGGGGGAAATAGACCCCCCTCGACTCAACCTGTACTCCCTAGCTTTTTGACACACCTTAACTGAAACACCCTGTGGGGTGCCCTGGCGAAGTGGTTAGTGTGTGTGCTTACTACGCCGGAGGTCTGGGTTCGAATCCTACCATCGTCACCTGAAAAAACAAAAACTCGTTCTTTTTCACGGGCCCCACCTCCGCGAGGGTCGGACAAGCCCTCAGAGAGTATCATTTGTCTTGAAAAACTTCTCAGAGTGCTGTTCGGATTCGGCAAAAAATTGTAGGTCTCTTAGTATGTGAAGAAATCAACACACAGCATACATTGTTGAGAAGTTGGCCCTGGTTCACCTGGAGCTGTTGCGCCACTCTATTATTATTATTATTCACTGAAACACCTTGTATAAACTTCTTTGTCATAATTGTACGTAATGTAATGCTGGTATGTCACTTCATTTTTTTAATTCAGAAAAAATGATAAAATGTCAACTATAGATTTTAGGTTAAGAAGACAAAAAGATATTGATTAAAAAGGACAAATACAAAAGGCGTGTGAACAAACAATGAAAAAGGTAGCAAAAATTGTAAACATAGTGTTGGAAACGTTGACATATTTGTGTTGTGAGTCAAAGAGCATGAGAACTCGTACTCATTTTGTTTTTTCATTTTTTATTACGTTACGTTATGTTTGCTCATTTTTTCATGCGGCTTTATAAAATTTTTCCAATTTTGGGGACATACTCACTCTCATTGCAAATTTGTATGTTAAAATTGTGTTGCTCCTTATGAATGTATTAAAATAAGAAAAAAAAAGACCATAAAATATAAAGACATACGCGGAGCGGTCTGTCGACTTTTTGTTGTAGGTTACGCTTACCTTTATTGAGCAGTTTCTGTATAATTCTATTTGCTTATTATTATTTCTGATTATATTTTACATTCTGTTTTGTACTTGTTCGTAGTGGAGTCTACTGTTCTTATATTGGATTTTTTATTTTTGTAACCAAATAACCTACCAATTTGCATGTTTTTGCAATGCGCTGTCGTTGCGAATTATGAATAAATTTTGACAATTCAAGGCTTACTTTTTGTTCGCGTGAAAAAATTTGCCAATGCAAAATGCATCGTATTGCCTTATAAATGCATTTTCAAGGAATTTTCATGGAAAAAGTGTTTAGACCAACCACCTAACCTGCCACTTTCATACAAAAAGTTCAATTTTCCGCTGATAAAATAAATAGAGTGGCGCAACAGCTCGAGGTGAACCAGGGCCAACTTCTCAACAATGTATGCTGGTGTGTTAATTTCTTTTACATACAAAGGGACCTACAATTTTTTGCCGAATCCGAACGGCACTTTGAGAAGTTTTTCAACACAAATGATACTCTCGGAGGGCTTGTCAGACCCTCGCGGAGGTGGGGACCGTGAAAAAGAACAAGTCTTTTTTTTTCAGGTGACGATGGCAGGATTCGAACCCAGGCCTCCGGCGTAGTAAGCACACACACTAACCACTACGCCACGGCACCCCACCGCTGATAGTTCTCTAAAATTGGTTTGTTCGCAATATCTCAATTCGTTCGTTTACACTCATGTGCATAGTCCTTTAGAGATATAAATAGGACCGACAGCAGAGTCGATAAAGTCATATCCGTCCGTCCGTATATAAGCAAATTTGCTGAAAGTTGGTGAGTTGGCTGGAAAGCCAGTCCTTCAGATAAAGTTTGAAAATTAGCTGAATCCGCTCACAGACACCCCCACTACAGGCGTGTATGTGCGACCACCTCTAATTAAGAAAAAAATACTTTTTTCGAATTTTAGCTGTGTTACAATGGTACGACCGCACTCATTTTTGGTGTGTAACATCGCCTTGTAATTGTCTTTGAGGAAGCAGAAAAAGTTTGGCCTTTCCATTGACCACGCGCACTTTCCATTGACCACGCCCAAGGGATTTTAGCTTAAAATGACTGTTTTTAAATAATTATTTTTTTTTTAATTTGATTTGTTTGATCGGTGGTCAACATCAAATCAATCCATATTTCCCTTGGTCCCACTATAACTTGAGAATGGCATTGCCGATTTCACTCATCTTTTATCAAAAAGTTTTCTTATACTTTCTGGAAGGTTCTTATGGAAAAAAAATAAAGAAAATTTATCCAAAATGTGCGTAATTAAAAAAAACTTAACTTTTTGAACTAAGCGACTATTTAAACAAATATATTTGAGAACTGTTTATTTTTTGTAGCATAATAATTTTTTTTTTTTTTTTGTAAATTTATCGTTAAAGTAGTAAATTTATTATGGCACTAAGTTTAGTATGTCGGAGTGGAACTTGTTGGATTTTTTAATCTGATACATGGATTTGGGCTTCCCGGTTGGTTTTATACCCGATTCCGAATATGCTATTATAAATTGACGGCCTCGATTAGTTTGGAATTTATAGGGAAAAAAGGTAAAAAAGAGTGCAACTTTCACATATCCGTACATGGCCACAGGCGCCTGCCAGACAGCTGAAACCCGCCCTAGCTGAGCCGACAGACGTTATCCTGTCCAACCTTTAATTTTCAATTCGAACTGAAATGGAAATTACTTTAAATAATTAGTTTTAAAAATAACCTTTCAACCCTATTTATCGGCTTAGCCCCGCGAAAAAGAGGAATCAAGTCCTTTAAATCCTCGAAGCGGTCCTTTAAATCCTCGAAGCGGAAAAATAAATATTTCCCTTGGTCCCGCTATAACTTGAGAATGGCTTTACCGATTTCATTCATCATTTATCAAAAAGTTTTCTAATACTTTGTGGAAGGTTCTTACGGAAAGAAAAATAAAGACAAATTGACCAAAAAGTTGGGTAATTTAAAAAAAAACTTTACTTTTTGAACTTAGCGACGATTTAAAAAAAATATATTTGAGAATGTTTTTGTTTTTTTGTAGCAAAATAATTTTATATATTTTTTTTTAATTTATCGTTAAAATAGTAAGTTTATTATGACACTAAGCTTACTTGTAGGCCAGAGTGGAATTTGGTTGATTTATACTAATGTATGGATTAGTATAATGTATGGATGGTATGGGTGTCCCGATTCCGAATCTATATGTATAAAATTGAATTCTTGTATGTTTGTTTGTTTTTCACAAATTTCTATACCATTCATCAGACTGCAATGAAATGTTGGTGAGCTGTTGTTTGCTACTCCCAGGACAATGTCTGTTGGGTCAGCAGCTAGTATGCCATTAAAAATTGTCGGTCTCGATTGGCTTAGAATTTATAGAGAAAAAACGTAAAAAAGAGTGCAACTTCCACATAGCCGTATATGGCGACAGGCGCCTGGCAGACAGCTGAAACCCGCCCTAGCTGAGCCGACAGACGTTATCCTGTAAAACCTTTAATTTTCAATTCGAACTGAAATGGAAATTACTTTAAATAATTAGTTTTAAAAATAACCTTTCAACCCTACTTATCGGCTTAGCCCCGCCAAAAAGAGGGATGAAATCCTTTAAATCCGCGAAGCGGTCCACCCAAACACTGTGGCCACCAAAGGCAATTTTTTTTACAGATTTTATTTAATTTTTAATATTTTGATTTGATTAAATTAAAATATTTTAAACTTAATCAATGCACAAGTTGCATTGATAATTTTCTGGGAGTTATATCTATGGGCCAATGTCCTTCTTTGGGCCAATACTAATCGAACAATCCCAAAATCGTCAAAAACGAACAATCCGTAAAGCGTTTACGATTCTTTTGATGCATTAACCTTCCCCATTTTTTTATTTTTTTGATACAATTATTCCGGCGAGCATGCAAACAACTTACTTACTTACTAAAGATGGCGCTACAGTCCAAAGTGGACCTGGGCCTCAGCCAACAAGCTTCGCCAGCCAGCTCTTTCTCTAGCTAGTCGTCTCCAGTTTTGCACGCGAAGTTGGCTGAGGTCCCCTTCTACTTGCGTGTGCCACCTGAGTGTCGGCGCTCCTCTACCGCGCCGTCCCTGAGGTGTGGATTCGAAGGTTTTCCGGGCCGGGGCGTTGGTGAGCGCTCTAGATGACCCAGCCATCGTAGGCGTTGTGTTTTGGCTAGGTCGGCATCACTGTACAGCCCGTACAGTTCGATGTTATATCTCCTTCTCCACTCTCCGTCTATGCAGACGGGACCATAAATCGTCCGAAGAATTTTACTCTCGAAGCAGCCTAAAGTGTTTTCATCCGCCTTTGACAGGGTCCATGCTTCTACACCGTAAAGCAGGACTGGGATGATGAGGGTCTTATACATGGACACTTTAGTTGCTCGAGAGAGGGCTTTGCTACTCAATTGCCTTCTAAGCCCAAAGAAACAGCGATTGGCAAGAGTTATCCTTCGTTTGGTTTCAGCGCTGGTGTCAGCATATACTTGGTTTTTCCCTCTTTGACTGCTAAACCCATATTCGCCGCTTTCGTCCCAATACTTTGTCTAAATCCTTTTTTTGACATCAAAGGGGTCGGTGAGGTCTTTGCCGACCTTGACGGAAGAGCGTGAGTCTTCCATCGTCATCCTGCACAGACTGACGAGTTTTGCAGGGATGCCAAAACTAGACATCGCGCTATATAGCTCGTCTCTATAGATGCTATCATATACGGCCTTGAAATCGATGAAGAGGTGGTGTGTATCGATTTGGAATTCCTGGGTTTTCTCCAAGATCAAAGTATGCAAAAAGAAGTATGCAAACAACAGCTCACCAAAATTCCAATGCAGTCTGATGAATGGTATAGACTCGTGTGTAAGACAAACAAAGTTACAAGAATTCATTTTTATATATATAAATATATAGAAGATTTGACTAAAAATTATATAAAAAAAAGTTCTAGATATAAGCATTTTCTAACCTTTTTGTTTATGTAGTATATGCCTCCGCCCATTTTTGTGGGCGTAGCGTTAAAAAAATGTGATTTTTACACCCGACCGAGGGTATATTAATTTTAATGCATCGATTGTAACACAGTGAAATAATCACCGTACACCCTTAAGACCTTTTAGAGATATGATCGAGACCGACATGTGAATCGATTAGGCCATGTTCGTATGTGTGAAGGTTTTACTTCTTTAAAATCCAGCTAGAGAGCTGAAACTTGGTACACGGTTTGGTTCTTTTGTTGCACAGGCAAAGTGTGAAAATTGGCTTAATCCGTCAACGGCCCCGCCCATTACTGGCTTCAATGTGAGATAACCTCTATTTCACTTTTTTTTTCAAAATGCCTTTTGGTCAAGTTAGACAAGGCACAGGAACTTAAATTTTGGTACTGAGCAATATTGGCCTAAGACCTTTAACAAGGCAAAAAATGGACTGCCCACAATATCGACCATGCCCACTTTTAACATATTAGACGTGCAACATTCGCGGTCTGCGGAAGAATTTCAATGCCGCATACGTCCATCTGTGTACATACAGGCCAGCTGTTTTGGCTCTATGCAAAACTCAGGTTTTAGGCAAAGACCCTATTACAGGTCAACCCGATCCGAGTTTTAAACTCCCTGGTTATCGCTTAGAGCCATTATTCTTTGCTCATCTTGGCCTCGCCATTTATATTCGTAATGTTATAGTCTACCATATTCCTCCACAATAAAACGCCTGTTCCAACCCGGAATTCAACTTCATGTGGATAGATTTCACCGTCCGTAGACTAACTATTCATTACTGTTTTGTGTACAGAAGCCCAAACTTGGGCAGTGCATTAACTTGTAATGAGATTGATGCACTGTCCGCTTGCATCGATTGATTGATAGAATTGTTTACCTACATCCTTATAATGAAATCGTGATTAGGGGCGATTTCAATATTCACAATTCTAAGTGGCTTCGACATTCTGGTCAGACAACACCCGAAGGAAGGTATGTCGAGATCTTTGCTGCGTTAAATAATCTGACGCAACTTGTAAACCTATCCGCGTACCAGACATTGATAATCACTCCGTCAATACTCTGGACTTGTTTTAAACTTCCCATCCCCATAAGTACACGGTAAATGTACTATCCCCCTTAGGCTCGTTAGGCCACTGCATCATATCAGCCAAATTCTTATTGGGTAGCCGACCTAATAAGCAATTAACTCCTAAAAGAATAGTCTGGCGGTACGGGAAAACCAATTGGGACGGCCTCAATAGCTTCTTCGAACGTTTCAACTGGTCCCTGTGCTTTCTTGACAACAACGTGGATGCCGCTGCTGATATGGTAACTAACACCATTCTCCATAGGTAAGAGATCTTTTATCCCTAACAGGCTTAAGAGCATCAAACCTAAGGAGAAATCCTGGTATGACTCGAGCTGTAAAGAGGCGATTAGATTGAAGGAGTTATGTTTTCGGTCCTATAAGGCCAATCCAGAGCAGGTAAATCGGAAAAAGTTCAAACAAGCCAGAAATGATTGCAATGCTCATATTCGCCGCGTTAAGTTCCTTAACGACCAAAAGCTGAGGCAGAAAATTCTACATTGTCCCAAAGGTAGCAAAAACTTTTTGTCTTTCGTCAAAAATATTAGAAACTGTGCCTCATCTTCCATCCCTACACTCGTTTACAATGACATTCCAGCTGTCACCTCTCTAGACAAATCGAATCTACTTGCAGCGCATTTCGCTGCTAGCTCCATGCTCCCTGATTCTGCGATGTCCCCGCCTACACTTGAGCCCGTCGAATATACCATGGGACAAATTTACTTTCGCGCTCGTGCAGTCAAAAGAGTACTTCGAGATCTAAACATTCACAAATCCGCTGGTCCAGATGGAATTGTTCTGATTGTTCTGAAGTTTTCTTCCGCGCTGGCAAAACCATTGTGTAAGCTTTTTCATCGGTCCTACTCCTCAGGTCTCTTTCCGAGTAGATGAAAAAACAGCATTTGTCCAGCCCTTCCCTAAAAAAGGCGATTCTTCTTCCCCCTCTAGCTATCGTCCAATTGCACTTACTTCTCTTCTTTCTAAGGTCATGGAAACGCTGATTAATTATCAGCTTATGAAATATCTTGAAACACGAAAACTTCTTAATGACCGGCAATACGGGTTTAGAAGCAAACGGTCCACTGGCGATTTGATGGCATATCTCACTGAAAAGTGGAATCATTCCTTGTATCCTTTAGGTGAAAGCAAGATTGTTGCGCTTGATATTTCAAAAGCATTTGACAGAGTTTGGCACCAAGCTCTCTTGTTGAAAATGCAAGCTTTTGGAATCGACGAATCTCTTATTCAATGGATTAGTAATTACCTTTCAAACTGTTCAATCCAGGTTGTTTGGGATGGCTTCAAGTCTGCAGTTCATAAAATAAACCCTGGAGTTCCCCGGGGCTTTGTTTTGTCTCCGACATTCTTCCTCATTTTCATAAATGATCTTCTGTCTGCTACTCCTAATCCAATCCACTCCTTTGCCGATGACAGTAACCTCAGTTTCTCATATTCGTTCGCGGTTCCCCGCCCCTGCTCTTCGGACGTAGAGCTGGAGCGGCAGCGTATGTCAAACTCATTAAACTCTGACCTTAACAGCATTGTATCATGGGGATCCCTTAACAGAGTAGAGTTTTATGCTTCCAAAACTCAATGCTGTCTTCTGTCATTGAAGCAAAACCGAATCGCCCAGCCATTATCCATGAATGGTACTTGCATCGACGAACCCCTTCTGATTTGGCTATTTTATACATCCGCATGGCCTACATCCGCCCTAAACTGGAATATAATTCTCATGTCTGGGCTGGTGCTCCTAAAACCGCATTGCACCTGCTAGATTTGATACAAAAACGTGCGAACTGAAATAGCCAATTGCATTACACCCCTAAATATATTCAACCGTAAGACTCGCCAGAGATCTAATGCACATCAGTTCACCCTTGAGCCCACTTTCGGACGTACTGTTAAGTTTAGCAGTTCTTTTATAAGCCCGACTACGCGAATGTGGAATGTCCTGCCACGATCGGTCTTTCCTGCGCAATATAACCCTCAACTATTCAAAAGAAGAGTGCACCTGTACCTCTCCTCTTTTTCCCCTTCCTCTACTCCTTTCCGCTCGTCAGATGTCAAACATTAAAAGGGTAATCAATCCCTTGATCGCGAGTGCGAGTTCATTATAACAATAAAAAAAGATTTTTAAAAACCCGATTTCTCGGAAAAACTACCCAAATAGAAAAAAAATAGTGGGAGGGTTACAATCCGCTTAGGCGAATCGTTAGATCATCCCAACTGACCACTGTCAAACTCCGAATTGTGTCATAAATCTTGGTTGTTAAATTTCAGTTTCGCTTGAGTTGATAGCTTACGCACATATCTGAACAGTTTATAGTGCAATTTTTTGCAATTTTAAAGCAAATACATCAAATAACTAGTGGGAGGGTTGCAATCCGCCTAGGCGAATCGTTGGATACCCCATCCCAATTGACCACTGTCAAGCTCCAAAATGCGTCAAAAATCTTGGTTGCTAAATTTCAGTTTCTATTAACTTTAATTGTGTTAAGAATTTGTCAGTTAAGAATCTTCTTTCTTTAAAAAGGGGCTCGGCATCAACTCCATTTCAATAACATAATTTTTTTTTATCATATTTTTTGTCAGATCCTGCCATCGTCACCTGAAAAAAAAAAACTTGTTCTTTTTCACGGTCCCCACCTCCGCGAGGGTCTGACAAGCCCTACAAGAGTATATCTTGTCTTGAAAAAACTTCTCAAAGTGCCGTTCGGATCCGGCGAAAAATTGTAGGTCCCCTTGTATGTAAAGAAATTAACACACCAGCATACATTGTTGAGAAGTTGGCCCTGGTTCACCTCGAGCTGTTGCGCCACTCTATTTTTATACCCCATCCCATAGGATAGGACGTTTATCCTATGGGATGGGATATTATATTTGTCAAATAGTTAAGTTTGTCAAATAGTTTGTAACACGGTGAAATAATAATGGTAGACCCCCAAGACCTTAAGGGCATATGATCGAGACCGAATTCTGAATTGAATGAGCCATGTCCGTCCGTCCGTCCGCCCGTCCGTCTGTATGTTACATGTTTTTAGGCCATAAGTTTTGAGCTAGGGTTCTGAAACTTCGTACGTCAGGTGCACGTCATGCGAAGCAGTACAAGTGTAAAAAATTTTGAAATCCGACCAAAGACACGCCCACAATCGGTCTAAATATGCAACTACCTCCAGATTTTTCAAAACTGTAAGACGTACTAAAAGGCTGAAATTTGACATTTAGCATCTCTTAGTGAATATAAGACACAAAAAAGACAAATTTAATTGGTAAACCTCCTCTAGTGGGCGGGGCATCTATTTTAAGGGTAAATTTTCAAATGCAGTTTACTCGATATTTTTGTTCGAAATTGAAAAAAAAATTACATAATATTCTATGTAGAAAACGCTTAGTTCCACATTTTGTTCATACAAGACTGGGCCCCGCCCACATTTGGACACAGCATTTAAGAAAAACCTAAATTTTTCCAGAAAAACATAATTTCGACTGCCCTTGAGCCTAATTTAGGAAAGCATAAAACAAAAAAAGGAGCAGGTTAGGTAAACAATACTTTCGTCCAGATATCGTTCATATAAAGTTTTTAACACACGCCCCCTTCTAGGGGTCGATTATTCAAAAATATTGAATTTGAACCAAAAAAATTTAATTAATAGTTTGTAATTAGGGGCGGTTGGACCACGCCCCTTTTCAAAGTTTGCATTACTTATAAAATGTCAAAAAATAACCATGCCATCAGCATTTTACAATGTGGGATAGGATGGGGTATTCAACGGTCCGTTTTACGGACTGTAACTTCTGCGTACACACTGTAGCACTTACTCACTGGTTTTTTTATTAGATGCAGTATACACGTGTTGATCGCAGTTTTATATTAAAAATTTTATTTTTTACTTAAAAACACCCCCAAAAGTGGGCGTGGCAAAAATTTATTTATTTGAGTTAATTGCTTACGCACACATCTGAACATTTTATAGTGCAATTTTTTTCGATTTAAAAAAAATATATCAAATAAAAACCGTCCGTCAATGGTGCCGCTATCCATTACGCGGGGCGGAGGGGGACAGCGCCAAGAGGGCTTGGTGGAAACTCTACAAATCGACAACGGCACCGAGTCAAAATTGGCACGTGGAATGTCTCGTCACTAACGAGGAAGGAACTTGAACTGGTTGAGGAGGCCAAAAAGTATCAGCTCGATGCAACTGGCTTCTCCTCAACTAAGTGGAAGGGTTCTGGAACCAAAGACTTCGAGGATGGGTGGAAGCTGTTCTGGTCTGGCGTCCCAAATCACATGACTGCATAGGCGAGTGTGGGGATACTCACAAGCCCCCGGTTGTCAGAAAATGTATTCGATGTCATTCCGTTAGGGGGAAGGATTCTGATCTTAAAGCTTAAGCTTGAACGATCGACTCTGGTTCAGGTATATGCACCAAATCGAGAGTCAGAGAATGAGTCCTTCTTGAACGATGTTGATGCTACCCTGGACAGAGTGGCAGATATGGACTTCTTTCTCCTAATGGGTGACTTCAATGCACATGTGGGTACAGACGACAGTACTTGGAGGAGTGTGATTGGGAGGCACGGTGACCCGGATCAAAACAGGAACGGAGGGAAGTTGTTGGACTTTTGCTGTGCATGTGGCTTGACCATCATGAACACCTTTTTCCCACATAGAGACATTCACAAATACACATGGTACAAGCACAGTTTAAATCAGTTCACAGAATGAACTATGAACAGAATCACAGTTCAAAGAATGATTTGTGATGTTCGAGTTTTCAGGTGAGCTAAGTTGTCAACTGATCACCACTTAGTGCTGTGTTAATTGTTTTTCAGTGACAGTATTCCTTTGCCACCCAGGCGAAAACTAAGACTGGTGACCCGCATACGGTGGGAAAGGTTGCAGGATGCTGACTCTGATTTCAGAGAGTGTTTTGCACAGCATGTTTCGGAGAAGTTTGAACAAATTCCAACTGACCTTTTGAATGTAGAGGAGGAATGGCAGCTGTTTTTATCGGCAGTCATTGCCTCTGCAGGAAATGTTTGTGGAGTGAAGCGGCTTGGGGTAGCGGCTGGTGGTGAGAAAAGAACTGCTTGATTGAAAACGCCTGGAGTTCAAGAAGCCATCAGGACTTCCAATCTGGCAGTCAGAGCAGCCAAGGAACAGTCATGGAAAAAGTTCGGCGAGAAGTTGGAGCACGATTACAGATCTGCAAACAAGATATTTTGGCAGACCATTCGCCGGCTCAGAGGAAGGAAGTTAAATATCATTCAAGCGGTTAAATCCAAGGACGGTACACTTCTTTCAAATGAGAGCGATGTCTGGCGCAGATGGAGAGAGCACTTTTCGGAGTTGCTAAACCCCCAACAGGGCACTGAAGATGGCATTCCCATTGCTGACGAGATAAGTGCGGAGAATAGTCCCACAGTAGACGAAGTCACTGAAGCGATTAAATCGCTAAAAGTTGGCAAGTCTGCTGGAGTTGATGCAATCCGGTTGATGAAATGCTCAAGGCAATGGATGAAGAGGGTGTTAAATGGCTAACACGTGTCATTAAGGTGGCCTGAGATAGCGGGAGGGCACCTAGCGATTGGCAAACGGGAGTTGTAGTACCCATTTTCAAAAAAGGGAACAGGAGAGATTGCGCCAATTATAGGGGCGTATCTCTCTTGAGTCTTCCGGGAAAAGTAGTCGCGAAGGTGTTGGAAACGCGTTCCAGAGCTGTAATCGAGCCTTTGTTACGGGAAGAACAGTGCGGCTTTCGGCCTGGCAGAGGCACAACCGACCAGCTTTTACCTCTGAAGGTTATTCTTGAGAAGGCCTGGGAATATGCCAAACCGGTCTATGCGTGTTTTGTAGATCTGGAAAAGGCGTATGACCGAGTCTCTCGGGATACACTGTGGAAAATTTTGCAGGACTATGCGCTGAGTGGACCTCTTCTGAGAGCCATCCAGTCTTTGTATGGAAACTGCAGAAGCTGTGTACGGATAAATGGCGTCAAATCCCGTCCTTTTGATGTGCGCGTTGGACTTTGCCAGGGCTGTGGATAGCATATATCGACTGGATGGTTAAGCGCAGTCTTGTCGAGCAATGTTTCGAATTGGCTGGCATCAGGATAAGCCATCTGTTTTACGCAGATGATTTGGCCATCCTTGCATCATCCAAAGAGCAACTTCAACGAGCACTGGATAGTTTTGCAGCCTTCTGTGGTGATGCTGGGATGAAAGTAAACGTGAACAAATAGGAAGTGGTGGTTGTTTCCCGAACCCCTGTGTAGTGGACCCTGCACATAAATGGAGTTCCATTAAAGCAGGTGGAGAAGTTTAAGTATCTCGGGGCCTTTTTACGAGAGATGGGAGGAGTGATACTGAGTTGTCCTGTAGAATTGGCCAAGCTGGAGCAATAGTAAAGGAACTGCGCCGGCCGGTCGGCAGGAAAGCTGAGCTTTGAGTGAAAGCAAAGATTCAGTTTTTAATTCAGTGTTCGTTCCGACCCTCATCTATGGTCATGAAATTTGGGTAATGACCGAAAGAATTAGATCGCAGGTACAAGCTGCCGAAATGAGATTCCTGAGGTGCGTTGCTGGTGTTACTCTAAGGGACAGAGTGAGAAACGTCAGTATACGTAGGAATCTTTATGTTGCGCAGCTACTTCTCCGAGTCGATTCTTCGATGGTTTGGATACGTTGTTTGCATGCCCCCTGACAGACTTCCTAGACAGGTCATGCTAGCCGAAATGCGAGCGCGTCGCCCCCCTGGTAAGCCAAGAAACAGGTGGTGGGATCAGGTAAAAACCTCTCTGAGTCCCTTGAGTTAGTGGCGGAGGATCGAGAAAGATGGAAGGACCATTTAGCCACCCGCGCTCCGCGCCCCTTTTAAAGGATAAGCGGCATTCGAAAATGATGATGATGATGAAATAAAAACCGTTTATTAGAACGCACATTAAATATGACTACGCCTACATGGGGGCGGTTTTCGCTTTTTTTTAAATGCCAATCAAAATACACTTAAGCGAGGATATTGCATACCAAATTTCAGCTTCCTACGACAACTTTGATATTTCATGCTATTAAGTAAATTGGGCGTGTCAGTGGGCGGATTTCAAAAAATTTTTACTCTTGTACTGCTCCGGGACCTAAAAAAGAACAAGTATCAAGTTTCAAGTTTTAATCACCATTGAGCATTATATCCGGAAAGTAGGAAAGGTTGAGTGGCTTTTTACTAATGACACAATGCATGTTGATTTAACGGAGTTGAGAAAAAGTCAATTTTTCTCTGATCATGTGGCTATCTTCCTCAGATCTATATTCAAAGAGTTTACGCAATCTCCAATCATACCAAGAGGACAGCTTCGATACAGCTGGACGTCATCAGCATGTATATGAACTGGTGATGAACATAAAATTAATAAGGGTATCTCATTTACATAAAGGGAGAACAGAAGGGGTCCAAGAATTGTGCCTTGTAGAAGTCCCCTACAATTTTGAAGGAAGTCAGACGTATGATGACCCATTGAAACGGCTTGTTCTCGAGACTGGAAGTATGAAGAAATTAGGGTAATTGCTGAACTAGAGAAACCAAAGAGCGTTGACAATTTATTGCACAAATTAGCATGATCTACGGTGTCGAAGGCTTTCGAGAAATCAAGAAGTACTAAAAAGGTCACCATATCATTGTCCAATGATACCCTAATGTCGTCCACAGTTTTAATAATCGGTGTGATGCAGTTATGTTTTTTTTTTCTAAAACCGGTTTGCATTGGGGTGAGTTAGTTGTTGTTATGAACGTGCGAGCTTATTTGTTTTTGCAGCACCCTCTTAAAGACTTCGGAGAAATATGGAAGAATAGAGGCGGGCCGATAATCTTTACTATTTGAATTTTTCAGAATAGGTATGATTTTTGCAATTTTTCATTGCTCAGGGTAAACACCGGTTGTAATTGTGAAACTAAAGACATGCACCAAGAACGGAAGAAGGACTGGTAGAAATTTTTTCACAAACCTAGGATGTATTTAGTCAAAACAAACGGCCGGCGTTCGATTTAACCGACAATAAGCACTCAACAAGATCTGTGTCATTAATGCAGGCGAACTCAAGGCCATTAATTAACGATCTTAGGCCACTATAGACGGATGCATTGGCAGTTATGTTAGATCTCTAAAAACCTTGTTTCTCGAGAAATTCATTTTAAATAGAAAAAAAATAAGTGCGTAAGTGCAAGAGTTCGTCTTTGACAAAATTCTGTATACCCGACCCTTTATGCCGTGTAACACTTAATCTGAAAGTTTCTTGGCCCGAATTCATATCTTTTTTTGTATAGGCTACGTCCCCAAAAGTGGGCATGGGCTTAGAATTAAATTCAATTAATTTTAATTTCGTTAGAATCATGAGAAAATGAGAAAAAAAAAACAAGTAAGTAAGTGCAAGAGTTCGTCTGTAACGAACTTCTAAATACCCGACCCTCTTTGCCCATTAAAACCAAATTTAAAATTTTTTGGTCTGTTTCATATACTGAATGTCAATTATTGTGTTGACCATGCCCTTAGATAAGGAGGGCGTATGCTGAAAATTTAAATCAATGAACTCTAATTCGTTGGAGTCACGAGAAAATGCATTAAAAGCGAATATTTATGCTTAAAAACACACGCCCCTTTGAGTGGGCGGAGCTCATTGCTTTGTATGCAACAAACTTTGCAAATGGTAATATCTTTAATATTTGTAATATAATTTTTTTTCAATTTAGAATGAATTTCCCGAGAAATCAGGTTTTCAAAGATTTCAGATGTTAAAAGTGGGCATGGTCAAAAGAGTGGGCGGTCCAATTTTTGTCTAATTTAAGGCTTCTGGTCGATATTGCTCTCCACCAAAATTTGAGTTCATATGTTTTGTCTATCTTGACCAAAAGGCATTTTGAAATAAAATGTAATATTGAGGTTGTCTGGCATTCACGCCGATTGTGGGCGTGGCTGTAGGCGGATCTTCCCAATTTTCATACTTTCAGCTTCCTTGCTCAATTTTAAGGACCTTAAAACTGCATACATACGGACAGACGGACGGACATCGCTTAATCGACTTACCTGTCGGTCTCCATCATATCTCTAAAAGATCTTAGGGGTCTACGGTGATTATTTTACTGTGTTACAAACTATGCATTAAAATTAATATACCCTCAGTCGGGTGTAAAAAAGCGAAAATTATTAAAAAAAAAACTGTTTTTTTTTTTTCTAAAAATGCCCCTCAAAAGTGGGCGGAGCTTTAAACTTTGTATTTATAAAAAAAAAGTTAATAAAAAATGCATTTGCAGCAGCTATTTCTAGCATGCGTGGTCATGGGGTGTATGATGATAATTAATCATCAAGATCATAAGGTCTTAAGCCCCAGATTTTTTGCTTTGCAAAAATAATATTGGCTAATGATTGCTCATCAGTCAATAGACACACATTTTTCGACTAACGTCGACGATAAACTTATAAACTTTGCTGTAAAAACACAGCATGAATTATAAGAATACCAAGCACGGACGCTCAATTTGAACATATTAATCAGTGAATGGATTTTTATGCGGTGACCAGCATGTAATTAAATAAAAATTTATTAAATAATGAATTTGCAGCAGCTATTTCTAGCATTTGCATGTAATGATAATGGGTGTATGATAATAAATCATCAAGATAATAAATAATTTAAATGTATAGAATGTTTATTGCACACGATACCCTTGTCTGTATATTTTTATTTTCATGAACAAAAAAAACTATTTTGCACATAAAAATCATAGGCACATAAAATTCCAGTTGATTAGTGCGCCGCAATCCATCAAAAATTTTCTTAAAGAGTAATTCATTCAAAAGCCAACAAATATTGTAGCAGTAAAATATGCAACGATATATTTTCCTTACTTTGAATATATGCTACGAAAAGCTCAAAAAAGCTTCAATTCTGAAAGCTTGCAAAAAGAACCATAGAAAAGGCATTATAATTTCCATCAAAGGAATAATGGTAGGTAACTCTGAATCAATGTGTTTTTTTTTGTAAATAAACACAATAAGCGAGAGCCGAGAGGCGAGAGACATAGATTCCCTCACTGCCACATTCAAGAGCTGTAATCGAGCTGTAATGCAGCTTTCGGCCTGGAAGAGGCAAAAGTGACCAGCTTTTTACTCTGAAGCTTATTCTTGCGAAATCCTCTGAATATGCCAAACCGGTCTACGCGTGTTTTGTAGATTTGGAAAAGGCTTATGACCGGGTTCCTCGGGATAAACTCTGGAGAGTTTTGCGTGACTATTTACTGAGTGGGCCGCTTCTGAGAGCCATTCAGTCTTTGTATGGGAGCTGCGCGAGCTGTGTTCGGATAAATGGCGTCAAATCCTATCCTTTTGATGTGTGCGTTGGATTTCGCCAGGGCCGTGTTCTATCGCCTCTCCTTTTGATAGCATATATGTACTGGACGGTGAAGCGCAGTCTTGGTGAGGAATGAATCTTTCGAAATGGCTGGCGTCAGGATACGCTGTGAGAAATACCAGTGTTCGTTTATTTCCATTCCCATTCCACTTCCGATATTCAATCACAAGCCGCGTCATAACTCAGGCAATTAATAAATTATTAAAGCAAAACCCATAAATGCATGAACCATTTACCACTATGAACTTGAGTCACCCTGGCACACGGACCATATAATATTTCGGTGCCCACTCATGGCATTAAAAATATAGTAAACAACCCAGCCATGCGCTGTTACATATAACGTTACCATGTCGCTATACCATTGCCAGCTGAAAGCATAGCGCAGGGCATTCGGAATGCGCTATGCGCTTGTCAATGAGTTGGGAGTTGAATTACCAAAACGGTACAAATGTATGAATGCATGTGTAGCCTAAAGGGAGCAAAGTGCAGGTCGATGCACTATTGCCTTGACCAAGCAGATTCTATGGCTATTGCCGTTCGGTCAAGTGCAAGAGTAAAGAAACTCATAAATGATGACGCTGCGGTTATCGAATATCGAGAAGAGGAATTGGGTAATCGAATGGAAATCGAAAACCATAATTTTTGTATAAATAGCCTAAGCAAAGTTTCAATAAATGTTCAGTCTTTGAACCCCAGCTAAGGCGATTGTCGTTTTTATTTTGTTCAACTGACGGACAAACACTCTCCTCGCCCACTCACTTACCTAGTCTAGCAGCTTTGCTGCTGGTAAGTATAGACGCCTGCGCCAAAGCGGAGTCTAAGAGCTGGGACATTAATATTTTGTGTCGTAGGGAATATTTTTCAGATTCTGCGCAGATTCCTTCCGCGAGACTTTACAACGCCATCTGCTTCTCGCAGATGATTAAGCTATCCTGCCATTCCCCGAGGAGGACTTCAGCGATTACTCGATAGGTTACTGGAAAGAATTAGGTCATGGGTACAAGCTCCCGAAATGAGATTTCTTAAGTGCGTTGCTGGTGTTACTCTTAGGGATAGAGTGAGAAGCGTCAGTATTCGTAGAAATCTTGAGGTTGAGCAGCTACTTCTCCGAGTGGAACGATCCTTTGATGGTTTCGACAGAATTCCTAAAAAGGTCATCTTAGCCAAGATGCGAGCGCGTCGCCCCCGTGGTAAGCCAAAAAAAGAGGTGGTGGGATCCGCCTGTCTTGAGTTGGTGGCGGAGGATTGGGAGCTGTGGAAGGACCATTAAGCCGCCCTCTCTCCGCGACCCTTCTAAGGATAAGCTTAGTATTAAGGGAGATATTTGTGTTAGTCAAGGTATACCAAAGTAGGTGTTTTCTCTAATTCTCCGCACTCCCAAATAATAATAATTTACCAGTGTTGCCATTGAATTGGAAAAACACATTGTATAACACGATTCGCTATACTTGAAAGGGGCTGACTAATATTTTAAACCGGGGTTGTAACCCGTTTCCCTTGTTGTTTATTCGAATTTTTTATATATACCTACGTGGAGTTAATAATCTCTTTTCAAATATTCTATTGGTATTTTATTTATGATAAAACTTCAAAATTTACTTTTATTTTAGGAACTTTGTATTAAGGAAGAATCCTGTCTCAATACCGCAACCAACTATGTCTATGCAGATCAATCAAACTTCAAATAAGCATCCAATTTCTTCTAAAACTGTTCATCGTACGCAAGGTAAATACTCAATTAATTTAATAATGTTACAAGATTATATTATTAGTTGAGAAGGTAATATTTGTAACATAAGACTTAGTTTAATAGTGACAACTTGCGAAAAAAGTTAAAATTAACTGACGTATGAAAATAGAGGAAGGGACATATTTTCATGGCCTTTTTGCCCATTTTTAAAATCGATAATCCAGAAAACGGCAATTAAATTTTTTTCAATTACCGTTACGCTTTTTTCAATTTTAAAATCAGCTGGATTTCTGAGAAAACGGTAAAACATGTTGTTTTCTACTTCATTTGTTTAAGGTTGGAAACGGCAATATTGAAACTTTTAAAACGCAGTAAACTTGCGTTGTATTTATTATTATTATTACTATTTCGATTTCGAAAATCGAAAAAGCTCTGGAAGCGAAAAAGATATGTACTAGCGCTTTTCTCGACGTATCGCAAGCCTTCGACAAGGTGTGGCACGAAGGCCTGAAGTACAAGTTAAGGCTTAGCTTACCAGAAAAACTCTATAGAATCTTAGAGTCTTACCTTAAAGAAAGAATCTTTCGCGTAAGGTACGAAAATGAGTACTCGGAATTCAAAGAGATAAATGCCGATGTCCCGCAAGGAAGCGTTCTCGGCCCAATATTATTTTTGCTTTATACAAGAGACATTCCCCACGCTGAGGGAACAATTTTAGCTACGTTCACAGACGACACTGCTATTCTCGCTATTGATACGACGGTTGAATTATCAACAGGGAAACTCCAGCGCGCTTTAGACAAAATATGCGACTGGACGAAGAGCTGGCGAGTTGTCCTCAACGAGACTAAGTCAACGCATGTTAACTTTACTTACAAAAAGATAAACAACAAACCTTTATTCATTAACTCGGTACAAATTCCGTACTCAAATGAAGCGAAATATCTAGGAATGACTCTAGACGCAAAACTTAAATGGAAACCGCACGTTAAAAAGAAACGCGACGAGCTCGAAATCAAGTTAAGAGAAATGAATTGGCTTATCGGAAGATTTTCGAAACTAAGCGTATTAACAAACTGCTTTTGTATAAGCAAGTGCTAAAACCATCTTGGACGTACGGTATAAAACTCTGGGGTTGTACTAAACCAAGCAATATATCTATTTTAGAAACTTTTCAAAATAAGACACTCAGAGCAATCGTTAATGCTCCATGGTATATAAGAAATAGCGATCTACACCGAGATCTAGGAATCGCAACCGTGTCTGACGAGGTAACAAACTTTGCTCGCAAACTTAGTACTCGTCTTCACGGACACTGCAACAATGAAACTATCCGAACTTTGGATCAGACAAATCTTACGCGCCGACTACAACGAATGAGACCGTTAGATCTAGCAGCATAAGATGAAACCGCATAAATTGACGGTATTGTAGAATTGGAAGGCAGCCTGCCACACGCGATTACTACAGAAGCTTGAACTACTTGTTAAAAAAACTTAGTCGTAGTCTGACGGAAAATGGGAGGTTTTTTAGTGAGTAAGAATCTCACACTACTATGAGCACGCGCGGCCGGTCCTCGTAGTGCCTATGAAGGTTTTTCCTACCCACGGAAAAAAAAATATTACTATTTATTAACATAAAGTTATAAATTTAATGCTAAAACTAAAAACGAAGAGCATTAGCTACAGAGGCTTTCAGCTCGAAAGTAATACATAGATAACATATAAAATTATATTGTTACTAAGAATAAAATTATTTATATTTAGTATATTTTCAATGCTTTTAGTATTCAGAAAAGAGTAAATTGGTTGATTACTTTTTAGGATGGTGTTAATTTTTTTTGATTCCATGCAGTTAGATAGACCGAAGACGAATGAAATTAGAAATACATTTTCTAGATATTGAAGATGGATAGATGGGCGCGTTGCAGCATGTGTTGATTCTGGAGTAGTGGGTGTTGATGCTAGTCCAACTTGTGACTTTTTTGCTTTTAATTATGGAACTTATTTTTCTTTGAAGATCTGTTTACGAAAAAAAATCAAAAATGAACACTGGTTTTTTGCTGCTGAGTTTTGCCGCTTTATCTGCGAATTCGTTCCCTGGTATACCAATATGAGCATGTATCCACATCAATTTGAGTTTTTTTTGGGTTTTTGATAAAAATATCTCTTATATTATTTATAAGTTTGGTGTTGTGGTTTGGGTTGCGTACGGCATTAATAGCCGATAAGCTATCAGAACAGATAAC
This sequence comes from Neoascia interrupta, assembly GCA_947623515.1. NCBI lineage: Eukaryota > Metazoa > Arthropoda > Insecta > Diptera > Syrphidae > Neoascia > Neoascia interrupta. The sequence continues at coordinate 92,612,327 of OX392463.1, forward strand.
TGATTTGGTCTTATGGTGGAGCATTATTTTGGCGGCTTCAAAAATGGCTAACGACTCGCACGTAAAAATTGACGCAAACTCGCTCAGGATACCCGCTCTTAGCAAAGTCCCATATTCGTCGGTTACAGCAAATGAAGAGCTATGTTCGGATTGGGAACCGTCGGTAAACACAGGCTTCCAGCCTTTAATTTTTAAAGTGTCCATCGTTGAGGCAAACATCGATTTGTAGACATTGTTGGCGGTGTTCTCTTTATTGTATTTGGCTAGAGTAACAATAAAACATGAATTTTTAATATTCCAAGGTGGAACAGTTAAGTTGTGCTTGACACGTTTCGCAGGCAGGCCCATTTGTTTGGCAGTTGCAAGGGCTTTTGCGATGGTGGATGGAAATCGCATGTTTCTTCTTGAAAAATTTGTAGAGTCGATATCTTTGCCAATGATGGATTCATGCGAGAATAAAAGCTTGGCGAGTATTTTCAAAATGGATTCGGATTGTCGCTGCTCCAACGTAGGAAGGCCGGCCTCGGCCATGATATTTATGATTCTAGTAGTGCGATAAGCGTTAATACTTCTCCTGGCGGCTTGATGGTATGTTGACTTGAGGAGGTTAAGAGTTGTCTTAGGGCATTTACCATAAATACATAAACCATTATCTATTTTACTTAAGACTAGAGATTTAGTGATATTGCAAAGAGTATTAACATGAACATTTAATTTATTGTTTGACAAATAATTAACTATGTTTGACCTTGTAGCTATGCTCTTTTTAAGATTGATAACATGATTTTTCCAATTATATTTTTTATTGAATTTCAAACCTAAAATATCCAAGTTATCTACATTTGGTATGTCAATATCGTTAACAGATAAGTTAATTTGGGAACAATTAATTTTACGGCATACATGCAATATTTTACATTTACTTAGTGATTATTTGGCAACTGAAGACTTGCACCATTCTAATATTTGTTTGAGTAAATTTGTTAGGATATTTTTGGTTTTTTCTAAATCGTTAATCTTACACATGATGAAGATATCATCCGCGTAGATACAGTGATCTAGAAGATTGTATTTTTCAATGATGGTACTGATCTCATTAAAGGCAATCAAGAAAAGAACAACCGACAAAGGCGAACCTTGTGGTATGCCATTTTCCAGTGGACGGTTGGCAGAAAAAACATTATTCACTTTTGCGGATATTGTCCTGTTTGACAAAAAGGATCTTATATAATTGTACATTTTGGACTCCATTGTTTTAGCTTCTTCAAAATTAAATGTATGCCGATACGGTCGAATGCTTTTTCGAAATCAAGTGAAAGTATCGTCACGTGGTTACGAGAAGACAAGGCTTTGGAAACATAATGATCAATGTGGAGTAATGCGTTCGAACAACCTCTATTAGGTTTAAAAGCGATTTGGTTTATGCTTATTAACTTTTTGGTTTCCATAAACCAAAGAAGACGCTTAGCAACTATTTTTTCCAAGACCTTTGACATGCATGGAATGAGCAATATTGGGCGGTAACCTTCAAATGAATTTATGGGTTTTTTGGGTTTTGGTAGAGGAATAATGTTTGCAGCTTTCCTATATTGCGGTATGGTTCCGGTATTGAATATAATGTTATATAATCTAAGAAGTCTATATTTCACATGGACTGGTAGATTTTTAATCATAGGATACGAAATGAGGTCTCTACTTGGCGTTTTTCCCTTTAATCGACTTAAACAACTTTCGAGTTCTGTTTTTGAAAATATGCTTTCTATTTGTTTTGCTTCATTGCTGCAGCTAGTATTGGGCGCCGGGCAGCGAAGGCTATTAGTTTTAGCTTCTTTAAAGGAAAGAGAAAAGTTATTGTCTGTCGAGAGATTTGACCAGGTATTTGCAAAAAAGTTGCTGATATCAAGTGCAGAATATAATGCACCATTGGGGGTTTCTATGATTTTTATTGTGCGGGAAGTATGCCTGCCAGTGAGAGAACGTATATTACTCCAGATTTTTGCTGTCGTAGAATTAATGGCAGAGAGAAAGCTGATAGACTTTTATTTTTACTTTTTTTACATTTCTCTACGAAATAGAGCGTTAGATTTTTTATATTCAATAAGATTAACTTGTGTCGGATGCTTTTAAAAACACCTCCAAGCTTTTATTTTGTGGTCCCTCAACTTTTTTAGGGTTGAATTCCACCAAGGAACAACTTTGGATTTAAAATAAGGTGCGCTTTGTGAAATTGTGTGGTTGGCTATCCAAAAAACGTATGGATTTTTGTAACAAAGCTGCTTCTTTATTAATATTTGATGTTGGGGGTTGAATAGATAAATATTCGTTCACTTTAGTTTGAAAAGATCTCCAATCAGCTAGGTCAGTTTTAAACTTAGGGTTATGTGTAAATTCAAATTTGTTCGTACTAGTTTGGATGCTAATAATAATGGGAAAATGGTCACTGTTATAAAGATCTTCTAATGTCTGCCAAGATGTAAGTGGGTAGAGGATTGGAGAATAGCAGGTAATATCCACATGTGTAAGGGTGTTGTGTGTACAATGTAGAAAATGTGTCGGTGAGCCGTCGTTTAAAATAATGAGGTCAGAGTTAAATAGAAAATTTTCCATAATATTACCACGGTGATTCGATAATGCAGATCCCCAAAGAACGTTCCGTTAACGTCGCCACAAAAAAGTGTTGGGGTGTGTATTTGATTAACGATATTTTCAAAGTCTAAATAACTGAATGTTTGATTGGGCAAAATGTATATGCATAAAACAGTAAATTTAATTGCCAGATCAATTTGAATTGCCTTAACTAAGATGTTAGATGTTATATTTATAGGTGTATGGGGAATATTGTCTTTTATTAAAAGGGCTATACCTTGTTTAGAAGTGAGATTTTCAGGAAAATTTTGAAACAAACCAACGTAACCCTTAGGAACAATTGGTGTGAATTGAAACGCACAATGTGTCTCTTGAAGAGGTATTACACATGGCGAAATACCTTTGATCAAAAGGTTAAGCTCGTCGTAATTGTGAATATAACCTTGTATATTCCATTGGAGAGCTGTAAAATCATTTTGCAGCTGTGAAATTTCGTTGATTATTTTTTGAGGGTGGGAAGTAGTATAACTGCGCTGTCCCGAAGTTGAAGCACCGAGGCTACCTGAGAAGCTTGGGTGATTCAACCTCAAGTCAGCAGAGTCGGGGGTAGAGTTATTATTTCGTTTTTTATATTGATTCATCATCATTTTTGGTGTTGTGAATAAGGAAATTCATATTATATTAAAATTCATATATTAAATTCATAAATTCATATATTAAAAATTAATAAATTATAAATTCATATATTATATATTATATTGAAGAGGCGGGATGCTCTTCGGAGCAGTTAGCACAAAATGTGCGAGCACACGTATGAGGGTCTAGTGAGGGCAGGTTACAATTTACGCAGGAGGCGGTGTTATTGCATCTCTTTGCAGTATGGCCCAATAGCTGTCATTTTTGGCAGCGCATGGGGTTTGGGAAATATTCCGAAACTTTGCAGTTGTACCAGCCAATATTAACAATACTTGGCGGACGGAAAAGATCGCACGTGAAAAGAATGAGGCCAGTTGGAGTTGGTTTTCCGTCAATATTTTTCTTAAATTTGTAGACTTCTGTAACTCCCTGTGTTTTCATTTCTTTTACAATTTCTTCCTCTGAAACGTTTGCAAGGTAAGAGCGTAAACAGTTCCCTTAGAAGCATTGAGGTTGGTATGAAGAGACACGCTAATTGGACAGAGGTTAGATAACATTTTTTTGAGCGGAAGATGTCAGCGATTTTTTTTTGACTTGACTAAGATAAGCAAATTACCATCGCGGAGTTGGGTTATGTATTCGTACCCAGTCGTGATACTATCAATAGCTTTTTTTAATAAAAACACACTGAATAATGATAATGGTTTAGTAATGTTTGTTGGCGAAATCACTATAAATTTGGGATTTGCATATATTGAGGATGTTGGTAATGAGGGATTAAGGTTTAAGCTGACGTAATTTGGTTTTCTTTTTTTATTGTTTTTCGGTTCGGCATGTGGATCTTCTTCTAGATCACGAAACCGGTTACCGTGAAGAACTTGTGGCCCGTGGGCCATTTTTGCACAGTTTTACACTATCTATGTAAGTTTGAATTTGCACTGCACACCAAATAAGCGAGTCGATGTAATCGGCTTGAAAGTTGTTAGCAATAGAGATATTAGCCTCGTTGGAAAAAAATTGCAAAGAAACATATTGACAGCCGAATTTAAACAATAAATTGACTACTACGATTGAAAACACTTCTATACTCGGCAGTTACTCAATGAGCACTTACTTGCGTTTCAAACCCTTCACACTTCAGCCAAATTAAAAAAAATAAATTTTAATCCAGTGCTCGTTGAAGTTCCTCTTTGGATGATGCAAAGATGGCTAAATCATCTGCGAAAAGCAGATGGCTCATCCTGATGCCAGCCAATTCGAAACATTGCTCGCCAAGACTGCGCTTCACCATCCAGTCCATATATGCTATGAAAAGGAGCGGCGACAGAACACAGCCCTGGCGAAGTCCAACGCGCACATCAAAAGGACGGGATTTGACGCCATTTATCCATACACAGCTTCTGCAGTTTTCATACAACGACTGGATGGCTCTCAGAAGAGGCCCACTCAGCGCATAGTCCTGCAAAACTCTCCACAGTGTATCCCGAGGGACTCTGTCATACGCCTTTTCCAGATCTACCTAGTACGACGATTTTAGAGGTATTTTTCTTTACATTTTACTTGGTAACGGTGATACTTTTCTTCCACGATTTTTTGGCTATGTGCAGAGAATTGTACGTTTCCCGAAATAAGCGGAACGGATTTTCGAAAAAATCTTTTGTTTTTGTGCACGGAGGGGAGAAACTGCGAATTTTCTTTGCATTTTCTGCCAAGACTCTGACAGTTTTATTTTTTTATCAAAAACTGCATATATTTTTTCAGAAATAAGCGCTACTTTTTCAATTTAGACGCGCGCCGTATATATTTAAAATAAATTTTTAAAGAAATTCTCATGAAATTTTCCAAACAATTTTCATCGAAAATACTTTACGAAAAATTCGACATCAACATTAGCACTGCAGGCAGCGTGTAAAGCAAAGCGTTCACAAAAAAGCTTTCTTTTACTCCCCGTGTTTTTTTTTTTATTGTTTCTTGTGCTCTTTAATTATCTTGTGCTTATCAATGATTTTTTTGCGAAGTTATAACAATGATTCGATCTGTTGGGTTTCTTAACCGGTGATTTAAAACTTGTGTAAAAAAAATAGTTAAGGTACACAGTGTCATTCATGAAATCCGAAGCTCTACTTTGGGAAGTGCGTCGCTCAGATTTCAATTCAACAATCGAGTTGTTCAATGATTTAATTTGGCTATTGTTACATTTGATGGCAAGAAAAACATGATAGTTCGAGATAGGCTTGCACTCATCACAGAGGTAAAGAAAAATTTTGGAAAACTCTTGAATGTGCGCTTTAGCTCTTCGGCTAAGACCAACACAAATAGGGTGGAAGAAGTTTTACAAACCGCAGTTGCAAACCGCAAATCATGCACATCGGCCATAAGTAAAGTTTTAAGCCTCATCTCTGCTCTTCAGCTGGGCGTCACGGAGCTTTCACAAGTATGCTCAGCTGATCCCCCAACTAATCCCCCAACTGATCCCCCCCTGATCCCCCACCTGATCCCCCACCTGATCCCCACCTGGCAAAGAAATAAACTGAGAATTGACACTAGCTTGGCGAAACTAAAAAAGATAGATACGCCAATTTGAATTCTACAAGGACTACACCATGAGATGATTGCTGCCTCCATAGCAGAACTTATTCTTTACACAGACGGTTAATGGACAAATTGGGGTTGCCTATCAACGTTTGCTACCAGAATTTACAGGCAGCTATATTGCGGAGCTAAGAGCAGTGAAAAAGGCCTTGTCATTTGCCCTAGTTCTTTCACAGACTACTATCATTTCTACCGACAGTTTGAGTTTACTTACGGGATTACTTTGGGGGGCTAATAAGTGTCCCTCAGTCGATCTTATTAGAACAGGAAGATGGGCAGGAACCCACGCCAGATGGGTAGCAGACAAGGAAGTCACCAAATATCCTCTGACCGTAACTATTCGTCATGCATATCGTTTCATTAAAAGATCTTTTGCAGCCTCTCAAGAAAAGGAAGTTGCGGAAGCATGGAGATCATCCCAACCTTTTCTGCGATCTTACCACCCGTCACATAATCGTGTTCCATATTGCAAAACCTATACTTAAGATGACTGTACCTGTCAGAATTATTGGGGCCAGGTTAGGTAAAACCCTCCAATGCCTTATTTGTGGAACAGCGCTTACAATTTGGCATATGATGGTTGAGTGTCCTATCTCAAAGCAAATCGAAGAAGGTCCTTTCAGCACTCCCGAACAGCTGTCACAACTGATGAACCCTGGAAACCTCAAACTATTCACACTTTAAAAATAGTAACATCCCTTAACGATAAATTTAAAGAAATCTAAAACTTTTAAATTTATCTGAAAAAATTGTTTTGTTATCTGCTATAAATTGTAATTGTTATCTCAAAAGTATTGCGAATTCCCCTTTGGAAGCTAATCGACGACGTCATATGGCCTCTGTAGCCCTGATGTCTTAACTTAAATAGTTTATAAATTTAGTCTTTTTGCCCCCTTCGGGTAGGGGTTAGAATATACCCGAGGTAAGGCATGCCTGTCGTAAGAGGCGACTAAAATCCACCCTCCGTATGCCGAGCGCGTAGCGCATACAAACTATGCAATGGACAAAACAAAAGATAATATTACCCCAGGTGGCAATCCAGTTTCACTGGCAAATCCACCCTCTTCGGAGGTAGGCTCTACGGATTCTGGGGAGAGCCATTTATTGCTTATAAATCCCTTTTTGAAAAAATCAAGGGTGCGTCGATCTCCACCAGCTGGATCGAAGGTCTCCGGGAAAGGAAGTCCGCCGGTTAATAAGGACTCAGCGAAAATTAAATGCTTTGAAGCGGTAAAGAACGAACTCCGTGCTAAGCTTAATGAAATGGAACATCTCTACCATGAGCTTAAAAGCGAAGTAGATTCCTTACGTAAAGAAAATGAAGCCTTAAGGAACCCCCGTGGTACTATAGTATGCGAGGAAACGCCGAAACGTCAATGTGAATACCAGACGGACGAGGAAGAAATTGCACGCGAAACGAATCCGGTCTTTAGGAAAAGGCTTACCAAGAAACGAAAGGCCGGTTCTTCACCCGAAGTAGAAACCGTGCAGCAAAAAGAAGAAACACCAGTCGTATCAAACAAAGCGACAGGAATACCCCAAGAAAAAAACCGCCGACCACCTGCAATAAATGTCGTTGGGATCGCGGACTACGGAAAGCTGCGAAACATCCTTAAAAATACTCTTGGGATGAAATATAACTTAACATCACTTCGAAACAACGTATGGAAAGTTAACGTCGATGACTCTGATGCCTATCGGTCACTGTCACAAAAGTTAAATTTAGAGAAAATCCAATGGTTTACTTAAAAAAATCACCTCGAAAAGCCGCTGCGGGTTATAGCGAGGGGACTACACCCATCCTGTACCAAGGACGAAATAATACAAGACGTTCAAGCCCAAGGCTTTAAAATTCTTGACACCGTGAACATAATAAAGAAAGAGAAGCAACGTACGGACGAAAGATTCCGCTGTTGTCCGACGCGGCCTGCAAATTTTTATGCTTTCTTTTGATAGAACTGAAAATATTAACGAAATCTACAAAATTAAATCAATCCTTAACATCAAGGTAAAAATCGAGCCCAAGCGGAAGGGCAACAGGCTAGTTCCCCAATGTAAGCGATGCCAGGGTTTCCAACATACGCAAGCGTACTGCCAGAAAAAGCCGCGATGCGTAAAATGCGCCGGCGAACATCTCTCGACGGATTGCAATGTCAGCAGTCAGGCCCCCACGGTTTGTGCCAATTGCAGGGGAAGTCACCCAGCGAGCTACCGAGGTTGCGAAATTGCCATTGAGTTGCAAAAACGACATGAAGCTCCGAAGAAAAATAGTGAAAATAAGGGCCCAAGCCTAAAACCTCCTAAAGTAGATAAGCCCAAAACCCCTAAGTCGACAAGGGATAAGGGTTTGATTAAAGGCAAAATTCAAAATGCGCAAGAAAACGTCGCTGGTCCTAGTTCCCACCGGAGTCAAAAGGGAGAATCCACACTTGTTGGTCCAAGATCGTACGCTCAAGTCGCGTCACGTGAAAGTAAGCCACAATCGGCCGCATCAGATTCGGTCTCTCAAATTCTAGGCATGATTTTAGAAAAGTTTGAGCAACAGGCGAAACTTAATCAAGTAATATTCAACAAATTGAGCGAGCTCGAGTTTAAACCTCGAAAAACATTTAATAAAAAATCATGAATATGGGAAAGTCAATCAAAATAATTACATGGAACTTTATCACCGGCGGGGACTTTAACGCGAAAAATACTTTTTGGGGCTCACGGTGCAATTCAACAAGAGGCAGAGCCCTCTTTAAAGCAAGTACAAAACGCGGCGTGATCTTCTTATCGACGGGAAAGCCAACATATTGGCCAACCGACAGAAATAAAATACCTGATCTCGTCGACTTCTTTATCGCCAAGGGGTACCTCGTTACCTTACGAACGTAGAAGAACGCTTTGATCTCTGTTCAGATCACTTGGCAGTTCTTTTGAAAATCGACGGAAGCCTAGCGAAAAAGAATAGAGCGCCTAGATTAACTAACAACAACACCGACTGGGACGGCTTTAGAAAATACTGCAAAGAAAACATAGCTTTAAATGTACCGCTCAAAACGCCACTTGAAATAGAAGAAGAATTAGATAAACTCGTGAGAGTTGTTCAGAGCGCTGCGTGGAATAACACTTCTTTTCGGAGGTCCGAATAATCGAACAGCGGAACAATATATCCGCGAGAAATAGAAGAGCGAATATGCGAAAAGAGGAGAGCGCGCAAGAGATGGCAACGTTCGCGAGCACCCCCGGATAAGACCATCTTGAACCACCTTTCTAACAAACTGAAGCACTAACTTCAAGATTTTAAAAGTCGCGAGACTACTGCTTACCTCGAAAGTTTGACTGCCGACTGCCGAAGGTTCGAAATACTCTCTTTGGAAAGCAGTCAAGTCCGTTAAGAAGCCTGTAGCACACTCTGCGCCATTAAGAAAAGCCAACGGCGAATGGGCAAGAGAAGACAAAGAAAAAGCGGATTTATTTGCAGATTACCTAGAAGAAACATTCAAACCGTTTGACGGGGAACCGTTGGTCGAGGAGCTCAATCCTTATGCGGTACAAGATAATTATAGAATAAAAACCGTGTCATTAGCTGAACTTCGTCAAACGATAAATAATCTGAAAAACAACAAAGCCCCTGGCTACGACTTAATTACTAGCGAAATTCTAAAGGAGCTACCGAAAATAGCTTTGGTCAAGCTACTCTATATTATTAACGCTTCCATGAGAGTTTTATACGTTCCAAGGCAATGGAAAGTGGCCGAGGTCATAATGGTTCCGAAACCAGGAAAATGTCGGAACCATTTCGCTACTGCCGATAATATCTAAGGTATTCGAGAAACTGTTGCTTAAAAGGTTGCAACCAATCATTGAACAAAGACGATTGATTCCGGATCACCAATTCGGATTTAGGAAAAAGCATTCAACAATCGACCAGGTCTATCGAATAACAAACGAAATCGAAAAAGCTCTGGAAGCGAAAAAGATATGTACTAGTGCTTTTCTCGACGTATCGCAAGCCTTCGACAAGGTGCGGCACGAAGGCCTGAAGTACAAGTTAAGGCTTAGCTTACCAGAAAAACTCTATAGAATCTTAGGGTCTTACCTTAACGACAGAATCTTTCGCGTAAGGTACGAAAATGAGTACTCGGAATTCAAAGAGATAAATGCCGGTGTCCCGCAAGGAAGCGTTCTCGGCCCAATATTATTTTTGCTCTATACAAGAGACATACCCCACGATGAGGGAACAATTTTAGCTACGTTCGCAGATGACACTGCTATTCTCGCTATTGATACGACAGTTGAATTATCAACAGGGAAACTCCAGCGCGCTTTAGACAAAATATGCGACTGGACGAAGAGCTGGCGAGTTGTCCTTAACGAGACTAAGTCAACGCATGTTAACTTTACTTACAAAAAGATAAACGACAAACCTTTATTCATTAACTCGGTACAAATCCCGTACTCAAATAAAGCGAAATATCTAGGAATGACTCTAGACGCAAAATTCAAATGGAAGCCGCACGTTAAAAAGAAACGCGACGAGCTCGAAATCAGGTTAAGAGAAATGAATTGGCTTATCGGAAGATTTTCGAAATTAAGCATATATAACAAACTGCTTTTGTATAAGCAAGTGCTAAAAGCATCTTGGACGTACGGTATACAACTTTGGGGTTGTACTAAACCAAGCCATATATCTATTTTAGAAACTTTTCAAAATAAGACACTCAGAGCAATCGTTAATGCTCCATGGTATATAAGAAATAGCGATCTACACCGAGATCTAGGAATCGCAACCGTGTCTGACGAGGTAACAAACTTTGCTCGCAAACTTAGTACTCGTCTTCGCGGACACTGAAATTACTGAAATGACAAATGAAATTATCCGAACTTTGGATCAGACAAATCTTACGCGCCGACTACAACGAATGAGAACGTTAGATCTAGCAGCATAAGATGAAACCGCATAAATTGACGGTATTGTAGGAATTGCCTTCATTGGAAGGCAGCCTGCCACAGGCTTGCCTTCATTGGAAGGCAGCCTGCCACACGCGATTATTACAGAAGCTTGAACTACTTGTTAAGGAAACTTAGTCGTAGTCTGACGGAAAATGGGAGGTTTTTTAGTGAGTAAGAATCTCACACTACTAGGAGCACGCGCGGCCGGTCCTCGTAGTGCCTATGAAGGTTTTTCCTACCCACGGAAAAAAAAAGTCTTTGTAAAATATTTTGCTTTAAATAAATAAATGTGATAAAAAATAAATATAAATAAATAAATGATAAAAAATCTTTTAGGCCCATATCGCTTCCGCCGATAATATCGAAAGTATTCGAGAAACTTCTGCGAAGCGATTACAACCAATAAGTGCAGAAAGACGTTTGATCCCGGATCATCAATTCGGTTTCAGACCTAACCATTCCACAATAGATTAAGTCTACAGAATAACGAATGAAATTGAAAAAGACTTAGAAGAGAAAAAAAAAATGTTTAAGTGCTTTCCTCGACGTATCCCAAGCCTGCGCCAAGGTATGGCCCGAATGCTTGAAATAAAATCTACGGCAAAACTTGCCGGAAGACATGTTTAGAATATTGTAAAACTATCTTGAAAGCAAACTCTTTCGTGTTAGGTACTCGTGTTAGATACTCGAGTTTCAAGCAAATTCGAGCTTGCGTACCCCAGGGAAGCGTCCTCGGTTCGACTCTGTTCCTGCTCTACACTAGAGACATACCTCTAGATGATGAGACAGTCGCGGCCACGTTTGCGGATGATACAGCCATCCTGGCAACAGGTGAATCAGTCGAGTCATCAACGAGAAACCTCCAACGAGCGTTGGACAGAATTTGAGTCTGGACAAAGACTTCGCGAATCGCTCTTAACGAGAATAAGTTAACGCATGTGAATATTACGTACAGAAGGGTTAAAAATTTACCTCTGTTCATAAATTCTGCAGAGATCCCTTATGCAATTGAAGCGAAATATCTAGGGATTACACTAGACGCTAAACTAAGGTGAAAACGAGCTCGAGATTAGGCTCAGAAAAAAGTATTGGCTTATCGGAAGATTTTCGAAATTAAGCATATATGTATAACAAACTTCTCTTGTACAGGCAGGTCTTAAAGCCGTCCTGGACATACGATATACAACTTTGAGTTGTACCAAGCCGAGTAAAATATCCATGATGCAGACTTTCCAAAATAAGACACTTAGAGCAATTTTGAATGCTTGGTATATTAAGAATAGTGATATTCATAGAGACTTAGGAATTGCTACTGTGAGCGAAGAAGCTCGCTCAAACAAACTTTGCTCGACAGCTAAGTGCTCGTGTTCATGTTCATTGCAACAATGAAATGATACGTACTCTTAACGAGACTCTTAACGATGTAAACAACGAGCGACGACTACAAAGAACAAGACCCTTCGATCTAGCGACGTAGGGTGATACCGCACCAACTGACATAGCAACTCACTGGATAGCAACCTACCCAACTCAATAAACACTACGGAAGCGTAAACTACTTGTTGAGTTAACTTAGTTGTAGTCAGAAAGAAATATGAGAGAGCGAAAATTTACTACTATGACGTGCGTTCTGGCAGTTTTCATAGTGTCTCTTATAACTGGGTGGTTTTTAAGCACGTGGAAATCGGGCATAATTAATATTGGCTACTTCGGTATTATATACCTGCTATAGTGGGCATATTGGTATCTGTGAAAGATTTTGGAGTTTTAGTCGCCGGCCACCCTAGTATTGAAAAAAAAAAAAACTAAAATCCAAAACCAAGATTTATGACGCGATTCGGAGCTTGATAGGGGTCAATAATGATGGGGTATCCAACGACTCCCTAAATAGGTTAGGCAAGGTATCACGCTGTCGTTACAGAAGGAGTGTAACAGGTCCCTACACACTTAGCAACTACTTGATGTACTAAAAAACCTCTATATGCTTTTATATAAATTCTTTTTAGTCATATGATAAAAAATAATCGTTTTTTTTTTGTGCATGTACAAAGCTTTTGCATCGATAAGTTAATGAAGAAATTTTTTTTGTATTTTAGTTTCTATGGACACTCCAATCCCTGACTCTATGTTCGTGACAGTACCACCGAGACCACAACGTATTTTGCATAGCGAGGCCTACATAAGGTAAATAAAGTAAAATGTTTATATATTTTGTATGCGAATGGTAAACTGTAGGTATGTTAATAAATTACTTATTTCTGGTTTTAAAGAATGGGCTTTTGGGTCGTTTATTTTAAAATGCGAGAATAGAAACGAGAAATATGAACTCCATTTTTTCCCCTGATGTTTCGCCGATGTATGCTGACTCCCTCTGGAAGAAAATTTATATTTGTCTTAAATATTTTTAACATAACTAAAAAGGTTAGTTAAAAAACTAACTGAACGTATCGTTGCTTTTATTTTGGAGCGGCCCCTATGGCAAAGCCATACAAAATTAAATTTAATATTGAAAAGCAAAAAATTACAACAATTTACAGTTCTACAAACATTATAATAATGGCTAGTTCTATAATCATTTCAAATGCTGCCAGGCGAACATCGTCAGGAACCTTTATATTATAATGATGCTGACATTAAGTGACAACTCTTCCTACGGTTTCCCATAAGAGAACAGGTATTTGAAAAACAAATAAAAGCAACAAACAGTATCAAAACACACAAGTTAGGCTACCAATACCGCGAGCTACCGACTTCAAACTTAAGAAACATGGAAGACAATGACGAAAGCATTTTATGAAAAATTATAATACTGTTGCAGTTTTTCGCTCTTTGATCCATTTCTCTCTCTTCGAAGTATTTTTTCAATCAGACCGATTGGAAAAATTGTCAAATGCTGTAATTGTCAAACGCTCTCTTATTTTAAATGCTCCCTCGCATTGTTAAATGGCTGCATTCTGGAACGCAACCTATGTATTATTTTAATTATTTATTAAGGTACCGAGGTGAATAACTGTAATAATACTATAATATTTTTCTTTGAAATATGTGTATCTTATAATAATATCTTAATGACAAAAAACACATTCCCGGAAAAAAAACATGCGAATTGACCAAAAAACATTTTTTTTAATTATATGCAAAAATATATTGTAAAAGATACTTTAATGGATTTAGTAATAATCCCAAAACTGAATCTATGAAATCTATGACTGTTTTTTTTATAAAATTTATAATTTTTGAGAATTTATTTAGAAAAAAATATATTTTTTTCCTTTAAATTCACGAAATTGGTTTAAATGCACCACAGTCAAGTTTTTATTCTTTGATCGCATTTTTGAACACAGAAAATTTTATACGAACCTATTTTTTCTAATGATGTCAGCTGTTTTTGATGTCAAAGAAACTCACCTCTGTAAAAATTTTCGTTAGCTGTCATCGCTCATTTCACACGTATTCACAGATAGGATTCAAAGAGAGATGCCGTTATGTGTGTTTTTTTTTGGTATTGGGTAAAATAAAATCCAAATATTATTTTTTTTTTGTGGTTGACTCAAACAAAAAAATTAAATTGAGATGTATATTTGATGTATTTTGTGATATTATAGGTGAAAATAGGTGAAACCTGCCATATGTTAGTTTTGTTTGAAGGGTGGGAAGGCCAATACAATTGTACTGGGTCGGGCTAAGCAAAAAAGTACAATCGGAGTAAAAGTAAAATGTTTTGTAAAAACTATCTTTTCTTCAAGGTAAAATGGTAATTTACTTGACCATAATATTTTTATTTCAGCAATCTTTTAATGCCACTATGCAAAAACAACCATAAGATACCGTTTTAAGAACAGAAACAAATTACATATTTAAGATTATGATTATGACTATACATAATATGCTAAAATATAAATTTCTGATTTGTGCGATAGTAGCGAAAAACGACTCAAGTCCATTTTTGTCAAAATTAAACTGGTGAAAACTATTAGTTCTTATATTCTTTTAAGAACTATCCAAAATTTTGTTCAGTTTTTTAAAAGATCCTGCCATCGTCACCTGAAAAAAAGACTTGTTCTTTTGCACGGTCCCCACCTCCGCGAGGGTTTGACAAGCCCTCCGAGAGTATTAATTGTCTTGAAAAACTTCTCAAAGTGCCGTTCGGATTCGGCAAAAAATTGTAGGTCCCCTTGTATATAAAGAAATTAACACACCAGCATACATTGTTGAGAAGTTGGCCCTGGTTCACCTCGAGCTGTTGCGCCACTCTATTTATTTATTTATTTTTTTAAAAGATAATAAAAGTTGTTCAAAATCATCTCCAATAAATTGGTATGCTAGTGGAATGGACACTATATGGCGTGTACACTTAATTTTCAACTTTTTTCTCAAAATCGATTTGAGTGGACTTAAGCCATTTTTCCCCTGGATTCTTTATTTCGCATTGCTGTTTCGAAAGCATTTTGTTCTACTACGCTTTGAAGCCGCGTTGTCACAAGCAACGAAAACAGGAACAGAAACAGAATCCCATACAATAACAACTGAAACCTAAATTCTCTGAATGCTTTTTGCGTTGCTAATGTATGAAATTTTGTTTCTGTTCCTTGTGACAACGCGGCATAAGGCATTAAAATTATACAACGCCAATTATACATTGTAGGCGTTTCGATAAAGCACTTCTTATCCTTCAATCAAAGTTGCTGCCGTTTTGCTACGAAATTGTAATAAATTTTTTTTTTGCTAAATGTGGTTTATTTACTAGATAAGAACTGAATGTCTTGAAATTGGTTTCAAGAAATTCATTGAAGATGACTATATACCATACCATACCAACCCAGCTTGAAATACACTTTTTACTTTAGCAAAATTTAATCCATATTCTGCTTAGGAATTTAAGGAGTGCACTCATTTTGCAATTATTGTGCAATTTACTGGAGTGCACTCATTTTGCTCAAATTAGCGATTATTCGAGATTTTATTTTTGTTGTTTAGCCTTACGACTAAATCCCATAAAAAAAAACTATTATTCTAATAGGCAAATTAATCTTTTTTAACGCAAAAATTAGTTTGAGTTCATTGGCTTCGTTTTAGTACTATTTAAAAAATTGTTTTCATCCCTACTTTGTTATGTACTAACTGAAAAAAAAGTTTCTCATCCCTTATTTGTTAACATTTCGCTGTGGTTTTATTGCTGGAAATTTTCCGTTTTTGTTTGTGACCAAACCAGAAACAAAATAAGCCATTGTTATTTTTTTACATTAAAAACCTAAACTTTATATTCAGCTACTATATTTGTGCACCAAGTCCCTTATAATATACGCAATTCAAAGCTTTTTTGCTTTAATTTAACCCTTGGCAAAGTCGTGGGTGCTTCTTCGCCTAAAAACATACGAATACCGCTTCCTGTGGCTATCGAAGAACATGATTTTTTTTTTCTTCCATAGTGTTGATCGCATTGAATAGGTTGCTTTCCAGTGAATTCACCTACTAAGCCGTTCATTCATGCGGCTTCACCCTACGCCGCTAGATCGAAGGGTCTTGTTCTTTGTAGTCGTCGCTCGTTGTTAACATCGTTAAGAGTCTCGTTTAGAGTACGGATCATTTCATTGTTGCAATGAACATGAAGGCGAGCATTTAGCTTTCGAGCGAAGTTTGTTACTTCTTCGCCCACGGTAGCTATTCCTAAATCTCTGTGAATATCGCTATTCCTAATATACCATGGAGCATTCACAATTGCTCTTAGTGTTTTGTTTTGGAAAGTCTGCAACATGGACATGTTGCTCGGCTTGGTACAACCCCAAAGTTGTATACCGTATGTCCAGGACGGCTTTAACACCTGCCTGTACAAGAGCAGTTTGTTATATATGCTTAATTTCGAAAATCTTCCGATAAGCCAATACATTTCCCTGAGCCTAATCTCGAGCTCGTCACGCTTCTTCTTTACGTGTGGTTTCCACCTTAGTTTAGCGTCCAGTGTCATCCCTAGATACTTCGCTTCATTTGCATAAGGTATTTGTACAGAATTTATGAACAGAGGCAAATTGTTAACCCTTCTGTAAGTGAAATTCACATGCGTAGACTTGTTCTCGTTAAGAGCGATTCGCCAAGTCTTCGTCCAGACACAAGTTCTGTCCAATGCTCGTTGGAGGTTTCTCGTTGATGACTCGACTGATTCACCTGTTGCCAGGATGGCCGTATCGTCCGCAAACGTGTCCACGACTGTCTCGTCATCTAGAGGTATGTCTCTTGTGTAGAGCAGGAACAGGGTCGGACCGAGGACGCTTCCCTGGGGTACGCCAGCCCGAATTTGCTTGAAACTCGAGTATTCACTACTACACCTAACACGAAAGAGTCTGCTTTCAAGATAATTTTCCAATATTTTAAACATGTCTTCCGGCAAGTTTTGCCGTAGCTTATATTTCAAGCCCTCGTGCCATACCTTGTCAAAGGCTTGCGATACGTCGAGGAAAGCACTTGAACATATTTTTTTCCCTTCTAAGGCTTTTTCAATTTCATGCGTTATTCTGTAGACTTGATCTATTGTGGAATGGTTAGGTCTGAAACCGAATTGATGATCCGGGATCAAGCGTCTTTCTGCAATTATTGGTTGTAATCGCTTCAGCAGAAGTTTCTCAAATACTTTCGATATTATCGGCAGAAGCGATATGGGCCTACAAGATTTTTTATCTTTGCGCATTTCCCCGGTTTTGGAACCATAATGACTTCAGCAACTTTCCATTGTCTTGGAACGTATAGAAGTCTAAGAGAAGCGTTTATCATATAAAGTAGCTTGACTAATGCCTTTTTTGGTAGCTCTTTTAATATTTCGCCAGTGATCAGGTCGTAACCCGGGGCCTTATTATTTTTAAGTTTGCTAATTGTCTGTCGGAGTTCAACTAACGAAACTTTTTTCATTCTAAAGCTACCAGGTTCCCCGTTGTTGTTTAGAACGTCAGCCAACGGCGGACCGTCGAAAGGCTTGAATGTTTCTTCTAAATGTTCAGCAAACAAATTCGCTTTCTCTTTGTCTTCTCGTGCCCATTCGCCGTTAGCTTTTTTTATTGGTGCCGAGTGGATTATAGGTTTCTTGATATACTTAACTGCTTTCCACAGCGAGTAGTTTGAGCTCCTATCCGCCGACAAGCCTTCAAGGTATTCAGTGGTCTCACGATTTTTAAGATCTAGCAACATTCCTTTCAGTTTGTTAGAGAGGTGGTTCAATAGGGTTTTGTCTGGGAGGCCCTCGTGCCTTGCCATCTCCTACGCGCTCTTCTCTTTTCACGAATCAATTCTTCGATTTCGAGCGGATATGTTTTACGTACATGCCCGTCGGTGCTAACTGCGTTCTTTTGGGACGAATTGTTGTTCCAAGCAGCGCTCTGAATTGCTTCAATGAATTTGTCAACTGCGGTTTCTAACTCGAAAGGTTCAATGGCACATTCAAGCCAACACCCTCCTTACAGTCCTTTCTGAAAGCGTCCCAGTTCATGTTTTTGCTAGCTAATCTAGGAGCTAAAATAGGAGCTCTTTCTATTTTCGCCAGTCTTCCACCCATCTTCAAGATAACTCCTGAGTGGTCTGAGCAAAGATCATAACACTCTTCAATTCGCGTAAGGTATTTGGGGTACCCTTTAGCGATGAAAAAATCGACAAGGTCAGGCTTTTTATTCCTATCGGTTGGCCAATATGTTGGCTTACCAGTGGAGAAAAAGTCCACCCCACGCTTCATACTATTTTTGTACAGTAATCTGCCTCTTGTTGAATTGCATCGTGATCCCCAAAAAGTATGCTTCGCGTTAAAGTCACCCCCAATGATAAAATTGGACCCAATGAAGTCATACATACGATCAAGATCGTCTTCCACCAGTCTATATCCTGGCGGGAAATAACAAGATGCAATGTTATAATCTAAGCAGTCAATTTTTACAGAAACTGAACTGATCTGCATAGAGTCTAGCTCAACTTCTGTGTTCTTTAAGTGCTTTATGCAGTTCTTAATGTAGAGGGAGGATCCTCCTCTTGAATTTTGCGAAGGGTGAAGTGCGTGATAGTCATTGTAACCTTTAAGTTTGGGTGTAGACCCGTTTTTAAGGTGAGTTTCCGTAATCATGCAAATATCAATATTGTTTTTCCGTAGAAATACTTCTAGTTCGTCTATTTTATTCAGAAGGCCGTTTGCATTCCATGTTAGTATTTTAAATAACTGTTTCATATTCATGTTCTCTTGTAATTTTTTCGAGGCTTAAACTCGAGCTTGCTCAGTTTGTCAAATATAACTTTGTTGATTTTAGTCTGATCCTCAAGTTTCTCCAAGATTACAGCGAGGATCTGAGACACTGCATCTGTTGTGGGCGATCTTGCCTTGCTTTCGTTTGCCGCAACCTGTGCGTATGATTTCGGTGCGACCAGTGGTGGTTTCTCCGCTGCACTTGAACTGGCGCTGCTCTTTTGTGGAGCTTTTACGCCTTTTGTCGACGCCTCCTTTGCCAAAATTCCACTTTTGATCGGCTTTGGCGTCTTTGGAGTCTTTGGCTTAGGAGTTTCAGCAGGTTTCGGGCGTCCTAGGCTTTGATTCTGACCTCTAGTATTTTCCTTAAGAGGTTCTCGTCCCTTTTGCAGCTCTATGGCTACTTCGCATCCTCGATAGTTCGCGGGGTGGTTTCCGTGGCAATTGGCGCAAACTGCTGGAGCCTTTATGTCAACTTTGCACTCTGTTGACAGGTGTTTTCCGACACATTTCACGCAACGTGGTTCTTTTTGGCAGTAGGCACTTGTGTGCCTGAATTCCTGGCATCGCTTACGCTGTGGTATCAGTCTATTGCCCTTTCGCATGGGTTCGATTTTAACCCTGATGTTAAGTATTATTTTTATTTTATAAATATCGTTTATGCTCTCAGTTCTTTCAAACGAGAGCATAAAAATTGGAAGGCCGCGTCTGATCACAGTGTCTCTTTCTCCTTCCGTGCGTTGCTTTTCCTTTTTAATGATATTGACGGCATCAATAATTTTAAGGCCTTTATTTTTTACGTCTTTTACAACGTCTTCTTTTGTGCATGATGGGTGGAGATTCCCTTACAATGACTCGCAGTGGTTTCTCGTACTTATTTTGATAAGTATACCACTCGATTCTTTCTGCATTCAGTCTAAGAGACAGTGCGCGATAGGAATCGGCGTTGTCAACATTTACTTTCCACACGTTATTTCGGTGCGAGGTAAGCTTATAGTTTTCTGTTCTCACCGTGTTTGCAAGAAGGTTGCGCAATCTCCCAAAGTCTGCTATCCCGACGATGTTTATTGCGGGAGGTGGACGAATTTTCGCTTCTGGTTTAGCCTTGTTTGAGCCAGAGGGCTTATCTTCTTTTTGTATTACTTCGGGAGAGGAATTCGCCTTTCGCTTCTTGCTAGACCTTTTCCTTAAGACTGAATCGGTCTCAAGTGCAAGTTCGTCCTCGTCCGTGAAGTATTCGACTGCTGGTCGGTTCAGTGTTACACACTCTTTCGTTACCTCACAGTCTTTCGTTAAACGAGTATTTTTAATATCCTGGTTTTCTTTTCGCAGAGAGTCAACTTCCATTTTTAGATCTTGGAAGAGTCGCTCCGTTTCAGTAAGCTTAGCTCGGAGTTCATTATTCTCCTTTTCTAAGCTCTTAATTTTCACAGAGTCCTGGTTTACCGGTGGACTGCTTTTTCCGGATATGTTCGATCTAGGTGGTGGTGATCGACTTAGTTTTGTCCTTTTCTCAAAAGGATTTATGAGCAATAAAAGGCTCTCCCCAGAATCCGTAGAGCCTGCCTCCGAAGAGGGTGGATTTTCCAGCATAGCTGGGCTGCCACCTGGGGTAATCAAATCTTTCGTTTTGTTCATTGCCATTTTTTTTTAACTTGTCGTTTTTATGAGAAATAGGTAAGTCACTTCTATTTTCATTTTTAAATACAGCCGCCCCTGGAGACAGACGCTGA
This sequence comes from Neoascia interrupta, assembly GCA_947623515.1. Classification (NCBI taxonomy): domain Eukaryota; kingdom Metazoa; phylum Arthropoda; class Insecta; order Diptera; family Syrphidae; genus Neoascia; species Neoascia interrupta. The sequence goes on from OX392463.1 coordinate 92,633,024, forward strand.
CCAGTGAGCCGCACAATGTGTGACAGACGCTTCTGGATTTTAATTTAACCTTCAGATTCATCTATAAGTTAAAACCTTACTGCCAAAAGTTGCCCCAAATGGAGCAGCGTCGACAGCATCCGTTGAAACATTAAAGAATATTTCTTCCGGTGGATTTTAGTCGGCTCTAACGACAGGCATACCTTACCTCAAGGCTATTCTAACCCCGACCTTGCAGGGGTTGAAATTCAAGTTTTTCCACTAGTTAATTAAATACAAACATTTTTTAAGACAAAACAAAATTATTTCTCTAGAAAGACCAACCCGTTCCAAATTTACGCGAAGTAAACAAGCGACTGTCAACTCATGTTTTTTTTTGGTATTGGGTAAAATAAAAACCAAATTTTATTTTTTTGTGGTTGAATCAAACAAAAAATTAAATTGAGATTTTTTGTGATAGTAAAGGTAATAGGTGAGACCTGCCATATGTTAGTTTTCTTTGAAGGGTGGGAAGGCCAGTACAATAGGAGAAAAAGTTTTGTAAAATGTTTTGAAAAAACTATCTTTTCTTCAAGGTAAAATGGTAATTTACTTGATCATAAAATGTTTATTTCAGCAATCTGTTAGTGCCACTATGCATAGATAACCATAAGTTACTGTTTTAGGAACAGAAGCAAATTACATATATATGATTATGATTATGACTATACATAATATGCTTATATAAAAATTAGTATGCTAGTGGAATGGACACTATATGGCGTGTACACTTTATTTTCAACTTTTATCTCATAATCGATTTGAGTGGACCTAAGCCATTTCATTTTACATTGCTCTTTCGAAAGCATTTTGTTCTACTACGGTTTGAAGCCGCTTTGTCACAAGCAACTTAAAACAGGAACAGAAACAGAATCCCATACATTAGTAACTGAAACCTAAATTCGCTGAATGCTTTTTGCGTTGCTAATATATATATGAAGTTTTGTTTCTGTTCCTTGTGATAACGCGGCTTAAGCGTAAATAAATTGATACGCATAAGTAAGCGCAACAAAAACAGAGACTTCGATACGTAATGGTGTTACATTTTTAGTTTTGATTAACATTTGCCAAAAATATCCAAGACATTAAAATTATACTACGCCGAAATATTTCGGTAACGAAGGTTTAAATTAGTACATTGTAGGCGTTTCAATAAAGCACTTCTTATGCTTTAATTAAAGTTGCTGCCGTTTTACTACCAGATTATAACAAATAATTTTTTTTGTTGAATGTGGTTTATTTACTAGAAAAGAACTGAATGCCTTGGAATCAGTTTCGAGAAATTCATAAAAGATGTCTATATATTATACCATGCCAACCCAGCTTGAAGATGAATACATTTTTTTCATTTCGAGCCCATGTTGAACAAGCCAGAAATGATTGTATTGCTCATATTCGCCGTGTCAATTTCCAATACGACCAAAAGCTGAGGCAGAAAATACTACATTGTCCCTGGGTAGTAAAAATTCTTTCTCTTTCGACAAAAATGTCAAAAACTGTGCCTCATCTTCCATCCCAACACTCGTTTACAATGACATTCCAGCTTTCACCTCTCTAGACAAAGCGAATCTACTTGCAGCGCATTTCGCTACTAGCTTCATACTCCCTGATTCTGCAGTGTCCCCTTTGAATGTCACACTTGAGCGCGTCGAATATACCATGGGACAAATTCACTTTCGTGCTCGTGTAGTCAAAAGAGTACTTTGAGATCTAAACATTCACAAATCCGCTGGTCCCTAAAAAAGGGCGATTCTTTTTCTCCCTCTAGCTATCGTCCAATTGCACTTACTTCCCTTCTTTCTAAGGTCATGGAAACGCTGATTAATCATCAGCTTATAAAATATCTTGAAAAACGAAAACTTCTTAATGACCGGCAATACGGTTTTCGTAGCAAACGGTCCACTGGTGAATTGATGGCATATCCCACTGAAAAGTGGAATCGTTCCTTACATCTTCTAGGCAAAAGCAAGATTGTTGCGCTTGATATTTCAGAAGCATTTGACAGAGTTTGGCACCAAGCTCTCTTGTCGAAAATGCGTGCATTTGGAATCGACGAATCTCTTATTCAATGGATTAGTAATGACCTTTCAAACCGTTCAATTCAAGTTGTTTTGGATGGCTTCAAGTCTGCAGTTCATAGAATTAATGCTGGGGTTCCCCAGGGCTCTGTTTTGTCTCCGACACTCTTTTTCATTTTCATTAATGATCCTCTTGTCTGCTACTCCTAATCCAATCCACTCCTTTGCCGATGACAGTAACCTCAGTTTCTCATATAACCTGCTCCTCGGACGTTGAATTAGGTAGCGTATGTCAAACTCATTAAACTCTGACCTTTACAGAATTGTATCATGGGGATCTCGAAACAGAGTAGAGTTTAATGCTTCTCAAACTCAATGCTGTCTTCTGTCATTGAAGCAAAACCGGATCATCCAGCCATTATCCACGAAACCGAAACGCTTTCCTTACGGTATGTGTGTCAATAACAACCTTAGTTGGAATGACCACATATTCGACGTCGCCAAGAAGGCTGCGAAACGCCTAGGTTTCCTTTAAAGATGTAAGAAGTATTTCACCCCCTCTGATTTGGCTATTTTATATAAGGCATATATTCGCCCCAAGTTGGAATATAATTCTCATGTCTGAGCTGGTGCTCCAAAAACAGCATTGCAAAGAGACAAAAACATTGCGAAGTTTTTTGACTTATTAGAACATCGACGTAATGCATCTTCTCTATCACTGTTTTATCGCATTTTTCACAAATAATGTTCCATCGAAATAGCCAATTGCATTTCGCCCCTAAAGACGTTCCACCGTAATACTCGCCAAAGATCGAATGCACATCAGTTTACCCTCGTTCTTTCATAAGCCGTACAACGCGAATGTGGAATGTTCTCCGACGGTCAATCTTTCCTGCGCAATACAACTTGCAACTGTTCAAAACAAGAGTGCACCGGAACCTCTCCTCCTTTTCCTCTTCTTCTAATCCTTTCCGCTCGTGAGATGTGAAACATTAAAAAGGGTATCCAATCCCTTATATTCGCGAGTGCATTATAAAAAAAAAATTCTGTAGAAAGACCAACCCATTCCAAATTTACACGAAGTAAACAAGCGAACTGTCAACAGTTCAGTGTGTTGGTGTGTTGGTATTGGTAAATCTGAAAATGAATCGTGCTAAAAAACGGGATTTTATTCTGCGATTTCAGATTCGAGAAATGACAGTTTTTCCCTTAATTTCCCTTCATTTTTGCCACCAAAGAAACGTTTTCAAATGTAGATCTGTGAGTTTTGACATACGCATACCCATTTAATTTTTTTTTTACTCCAAACGAAACGCACATGACATACCCATACCCACGTCAGATTTTTTTAACTCCAAACGAAACGCACATTATTTCGTTTTTTCCGGGTGTTTGAGGGCAGGGGGTTGCAGAGTTTGCTATCTCTTTTTAATCTGATCAGTGGTTATGACGTTAAACAAACACCACTGATCAGATATAATGAGATAGGCGACTTGCAATCCCCTTGACTGAAACACCCGCAAAAAAAAAAGTAACGGGATCTCTCTCCTGACCCTGTCTGTGAATGCATGTGAAGTGAGCAATAGAGATGTTCAGTGAATCCATTTAAAAATGGCGGAAGCTGAGATAACCTGCCGTCTCAGTCATTCAAAAAATATAAACAAAGTAAACAGCCTCCATTCTTTTTTGGTTTATTTTGTTTTACAAATAATTATTATCTTCTTAGTAAAGGAAAAATCTGCCGCCCAAGCGAGTGCCCATTTGGAATAAATTTTTGCCATGCACATCGGGTCAACTGAAAATCGAATTTGTTTTGATTACAGAAATGTCAAAAGACATCTGATTCGGGTTTGCTGAGTTCAGTCCATAGGTAGAGTTCAGCACAATTGAGGTGGAAATAGGAGGTGGAAATCTTTGCTATTGGGAGTTTTTTTCCTTTTTGCTAATTTTTTCTTTAAAATAAACAATCAAGCTATTTGATTGTGTGCATGAATTTTATTAATTAATGCGTTTTCTTATAAAAAAAATTACGTGAGACTTTCTGATCTAAACTTCTTATAAAAATTAGTTGCAAAAGAATTTGATAAATTTTCCAGTAGTCCGAAACACATTTTGAAAACAGTTTTTTTTTATAAATGAATAGGCACATTTAAACAATACTCTGTTAACTTTTAGATCAATGTTTAGAATAAGGAGTTTTTTCCCTCAATTTTTTATTTGTTTTCGAATGCTTTCATGAATAGTTTCAATAGTTCGTTTTAATTATTGCTAGTTCATTTATCTAATTATAAATAGTAATCCAAATGAATAAATTGACTTCTTAAGTCGACAAGAAATAAAAGGAATAAACGTAGGGTCTAGATACGGATAACGTTTTTATTCACATGAAACAAATTACGATCCCATCACCAAAAAAGAAATTTTTCGAGATTGCACACAAAATTGAAAAAAAATATATTTCAGTTTGATTTTTAAAAAAAGCTTCAATCACACATGAATAATTTTCATTTGAATAGCAGGAGTTGTTTGTTAATAAAATGTTATTCAAATAAAAATTTTATTTAGCTATTTGCGAATTATTGCAAATAAAATTGATGGCATGATTGAAATCAAGTCAAATGATTTATTTGAAAATGTATTTTTATTTCATTATGGAAATTCAAATAACTTCGGAAGGTACAAATTTAAAAAAGGTCTTAAACTTTACAAAAGAAAATTTTAAAGCAAGAGATTTTGTATATTATAATCTCTTCCAATCTCTTCCATATTCGGCTTAAGAATTTAAAGTGCTTCTGCAGTGCACTCATTTTGCTCAAATTAGCGATAATTCGAGATTTTTTTTTGTGTAAAAACGAAACTACGAAACTACGAACTTACGAATATTTCCCATTAAAAAACTTTTATTCTAAACGGCAAATTATTTTTTTTACGCAAAATTAATCTGACTCCGTTTTTGACTCCGTAATTGACTCCGTTTTAGTACTAATTGGAAAATTTTTTTTCCATCCCTACTTTGTTAGGTACCAACTGAAAAAATTGTTTCCCATCCCTAATTTGTTTACATTTCGCTGTGGCTTTATTGCTGGAAATTTTCCGTTTTTGTTTGTGACGAAACCAGAAACAAAATAAGCCATTGTTATGTTTTTACATTAAAAAAAACTCAACTTTATTCTTTGCTACTATATTTGTGCACTTAATTCCTTATAATATACACAATTCGAAGCCTGTTTGCTTTAATTTAACCTTCGGCAAAGTCGTGTGTGCTTCTTCGCCTAAAAACGTACGAATACCGGGTCCTGTGACTGTGGAAGAACATGATTAAGATGAATACAGTTTTTTCATTTCGAGCCCATGTTGAACAAGCCAGAAATGATTGTAATGCTCATATTCGCCGTGTCAATTTCCAATACGACCAAAAGCTGAGGCAGAAAATACTACATTGTCCCTAGGGTAGTAAAAATTCTTTCTCTTTCGACAAAAATGTCAAAAACTGTGCCTCATCTTCCATCCCAACACTCGTTTACAATGACATTCCAGCTTTCACCTCTCTAGACAAAGCGAATCTACTTGCAGCGCATTTCGCTACTAGCTTCATGCTCCCTGATTCTGCAGCGTCCCCTTTGAATGTCACACTTGAGCGCGTCGAATATACCATGGGACAAATTCACCTTCGTGCTCGTGTAGTCAAAAGAGTACTTTGAGATCTAAACATTCACAAATCCGCTGGTCCCTAAAAAAGGCGATTCTTCTTCTCCCTCTAGCTATCGTCCAATTGCACTTACTTCCCTTCTTTCTAAGGTCATGGAAACGCTGATTAATTATCAGCTTATAAAATATCTTGAAAAACGAAAACTTCTTAATGACCGGCAATACGGTTTTCGTAGCAAACGGTCCACTGGTGAATTGATGGCATATCGCACTGAAAAGTGGAATCGTTCCTTACATCTTCTAGGCGAAAGCAAGATTGTTGCGCTTGATATTTCAAAAGCATTTGACAGAGTTTGGCACCAAGCTCTCTTGTCGAAAATCGGTCTTAAACTTTACAAAAGAAAATTTTAAAGCAAGAGATTTTGTATATTATAATCTCTTCCAATAGTTTGAAATTTTGACATATAATCCATTATATTTGATTTCTTTGACATCATCTGAAAATCTGTTTTTTTTTTTCGTTCTGTTCCTTGTGACAACACGGATTTACGAAGCGTTAAATTTTATCTCATTGGTTCAAAGTGTATTCAAGCAGACTTTTCAAAATAGACTCAAACTTTTCTTATAAGTTTAATCACTTCTTAACAATAAAGCAAAATCAAACACAAAAAAATACATGAATTTTCAAAAAAAATATAATAATAAAATATATTAAGTATTTTCTAGAATTTTTATTTCAAAACTATTTAAACATTTTTTCAATCAAACAAAGCCTACAAAGTTCACACAAGTCTTAAGTTCCACGTAAGTCTTACCTAGGGTTCCACTGGTATTCCAAAAAACACTGAAGTTCTTCCCAATAGTAATGATAAATATCAATAGAGTTTACGGCAAACAATAATGCTAAATCATTGTGTAGCAGAGCATGTTAGAACTATAGCAACCGACAAAGAATCGGCAAGGTAAATGTCTCTGTTGCAAATAATTAAAGTAGTTTTTCTATTTTAAATCTTGAATGAGCGTAATTTGTGTATCACTCTTATATTTTATATTGCCTGCACAAACAAAGATTTCATCGTTTGTCGCAATCAATTTATTCATTTCTTTCTTTTCTAATAATAAATAAACTCTTATTTGAAAGGAAAAATCAAACTTTCTTGCACGAGATTCGGAAAAGTCAACTTGTCTGCTCGGAAATCTGAATAAAAACACCGAACGATTGCCACGAATCGATCCTCGATACGATGACCTGAAACGCAGTCGATATCTAAAATGTGTAGCCTGAAACGCACTCAAAACCCAAAATTAGCTGGACCAAGCGCACTCATTTTGCCTCCAAGGGCACAAATCTTGCTTCCAGCTTGGTTGACTGTATTAGTGAATTTTTTTTTTGCACCCCATAAAGTAGCATTCAAACCCACTAACACAATCATGATAGCTGGCAGCATTTTCCCTAGAGAGCCGAAAACGAGTTCTGGAGGCACCCCAGCGAAGATGACTATCTCATTATACCTGATCAATGTTAAACACGTTGAAAATGGGTATCTATATTCCATTCTTTATTATCAATATTTTTCAAAAATTCGATTTTATTATGAAAATTTAATATTTTCTTAGTGCATGTTTCAATTTTCTTTTTTCTGTCTTTAAAACTTTTTAAAGACTTTTTGTCTTTTTTCCTATTTATATTCAAACTGTTATTAAACCCTTACGCGTGTATATAAAAAAATCCCTTGTGTGCGTTCTCATTTTTTTTTCACGGACTTTATAAGCGTACCAAATTTCATCTTTCTATGACTTACCATTCGAAAGTTACAGGTACGGGCAGACGGTCCTCTTTCTATATTTGGACCTACCGCTAATTATTATGCTACTCAGTTAAGTACTTCTCTTCCGGCAAAAAAGAAAAACTTTGGAGCAATATTTGTAAAATAGGAGCCTCCAGTGCTACCAGCAACCTCAGTGTTCCTTGGACCCTGACGCCTTAAACAATTACTTCCTTGGTGATGGTCCCGGTAACTGCAACTTTGTTTTTAGTGTAGATGAAAACCGCAATGTGCCAAGATTTGAAGATTTTGAAATGGCGTCTGAGGCAGAAATCATTCCATGCATGGCCTCTATCAAGTCCGATTCAATAGGTGAGAACGGAATTCCTATTTTAATGAACCAAACTTGTATTGCCACAGCTTATATCCCATCTCACGCATATAATTAATTGGTGTTCGACTTCATCAACATTTCTTCAATTTTGGAATGAAGCAAATGTTTTACCTATCGCTAAAAAAAACTAACCCATCATCTGCCGCCAACTTTAGACCTGTTAGTATCGTAACTTGCCTATCAAAGGTCTTTGAGAATCTAAAAACAAAGCAGATAACAAACCATCTTTTACAACACGCTCACCACAGTTGTTCCACGACGGTGGTGAACTTGCTCGAGAAAATTAAGCTTGATTTAGATGAGGGGTTTGCTTCGCTTCTTCGTCTACTTGACTTCTCAAAGGTCTTGATCAATCATTCAATCTTGCGTTGGAAACTAAGAAAGAATTTTGGACTTAGCGAAAGGTCGTGTAAGTTAGTCTGCAGCTTTCTTTCTGGCAGATCACAAAAGGTTATTTGCGGTGAACGCTGTTCGTTCCTTAAAGAAATTCTCCAAGGCGTTCCTCAGGGTTCAATCTTGGGGCCTATACTCTTAAGCATATTTATCAAAGACCCTTCATCTGTGTGCAAATTCGCTTCAGTTCACCTATATGCAGATGATGAACAACTCCATCTAGCGAAAAAGCGTTAAGGATTCAGAAGAGCTCGTTCATAAGGAGCTCAAACACATATAAAGTTGGTCAATATTAAATGGATTACTTTTGAACCCAAAAAAGACACAAATAATCCCTATTTTAAACAAAAACTTTCACTTGAATCTTTTACCAGACATATATCTTAATAATAGTAAAATTGAAGTAGTTGAGACTGTTACCAGTCTTGGGTTTGTTATAAATCGTACGCTTATAATAACCACACCAATTTGGATTAATTTTTTAATACGATTTATGCATCTATTTTTCTTTTATAATGCATGTAAACCAGGTTTGGAAAAGCAGCACAATATAACTTCGTTAATCTTCAAATTTGCAAAAGTTTTTAAATAAAGACAAAAACAAAACTTCGTTGCTCAATTCAATGTCAAAGTATCTTAATCGAGTCGTTTAATACCCTCGAGACATTTAAGGTAAATTATAAAATTCTGCTTCTTCTTCTTGCTTTCATTTTTGTGTTTGTCTCTAGAAACGCCAGACATTCTGGATTTTTTTTTGATCTGCTTTCATTGAGGAATTTGGGTGGTCTTCTGCATTTGTCTGTACTAGATAATGTCCTTTAGAATGTTAGCGGTCAGCATGTTGGCCTATGATAGTATTTGACAATAGAAGCGTTGTTCATCAGTGCCATGATCATTTATTTTAGACTTGAAATTGTCTAATTCGTCACTAGTATACTGACGTCTTCGTCCCCTCCCTGTTCAGTATTAGAACAGTTTGGCAGGATGGCCATGTAATGTTTTAACTTTTCATTTAAAGACTTTTTCTTCAATGTTGCTGTATAAAGCGCAGCACGCTAAAATAAAGGGGGGTAAATTACTGCCGAAATAATAAGATATACTTGAAGTTGACTATTTATACTTCTTACAGCTCAATAAAAATTGGGCTAGTCCCACTTAACACTATACTGCTAATGCATACCTTCTTGATGTATCAGCATTTTACTCTATGAGTAATATCTATGGTAAGTTACGAATGAAATTTAATTGGGACAGTCAGTAGTGTAATTCAACTCCTACTGCAATCACCCGTTGTGCAGAGTTCTTTTTAGTTTGCACGTTTGCTTATTTGACGTTAGATTTAAATACAAAAGGATGAGATCTGTACTCCTAGAGTCAGTCTTAGTTGACGAGGAAGGGAAGTAGCCCATACTGTTAAAGTGGGGCAGAACTAATCCCTTAATTTCAGTTATTCAGATTGGTCGATTTGTACTTGCTTTTTATAAAAATAATTATGTTCCAAAAAATAAACATTTTATTAGTCAACTACCAAGATGCTAGTTTAAGACATATAAAATGCTTGTGGGGCTTTTTGAAAATATTCAAAGAAATTATGAAGGTTGTCTTCCACCCCATTTCGGTGTTTCACAACAGGCGTGGCAGTTTGATCGTCAGTTGGGCGCCTGTCACGCCCTGCCCAAAACACAAACTTCAAAGGATTTCACACTTGACCTTAAGAAAAGGCTGCGAAAACCATGTGTGAAGCGTTTATTTCAACGAGACTTCGGTTGAAGCCATCACGTTGAAGATTCATATTGAATCAAAAGATGTAAAAAAAAAACCGTGACCGGTGTACTTAAGTTCCAAAAAATTCAACATTTTATTAGTCAACTAGCAAGATGCTAGTTTAAGATGCTTGTGGGGCCTATTGAAAATATTCAAAGAAATGATGAAGGTAGTCTTCCACCCCATTTTTGTGTTTTACAACAGGCGTGACAATTTGATCCTCAGTTGGGCGCCTATCACGCCCTGCCCAAAACACAAACTTCAAAGGATTTCACACTCGACTTAAAGAAAAGGGTTGCGAAAACCATGTGTGAAGCGGTTATTTCAACGAGACTTCGGATGAAGCCATCACCTTGAAGATTCATAAACAGAAACTCGCGCTGTTTGGTACACGTGACAAATTTTGAAGCACTGTCAATGGGTAATTCAAATGCGGAATACTGCTTCTGCAACACACCACCATTACCAAACAGCAACCACAAGCGGTACGGTAAGTTTTTGTCGCAGGTTGTTAATAAGAAGGTAATCCATGACAATTTCTTTTTTTTTAACTTACGTCCGAGCAATGCTATCGTTTTTGTAAAACTGAATTTAAAATAGCGAATCCACCATTGGTTGCATCATAATATAATTTCTCTCTAATGCAAAAATTAGTAAAATCTCACAGGTAACAAAATTCTTCAAAAACTATAAAAAGAAGGCAACAACTATCCTAAAACAATTGCACTTAAGTCAAAAAGGTAAAAGAACACATCATAAAGTAAATGCAAACCAAGCACACCACCCATACAGGTATCTGGCGCTAAACCACGAAATATACAAAGAAAGAAATTTAACAATTATTTGTCATGAGTTTTCTGCCGATCACGCCCTAGATATCAGGTATCACATAGTCCTTTGTTTTATAACTACGGGGAATTTTGTCGACCTCATAATAAAAAATTAAATTTATTTATACAACAGCATTTTAACTCTAAGACATGTTAAGCTGTTATAGGCATTGTAAACTTCAGGCGAAAACCTTTACTGGTTAGACCTCTTTCGCAACATTTTCGCTCTCTTAAATTTTCTCTCTGCGCAATCGACCGTTGGCCAAGTGGATTGGTATTGATTATACGCATAAATTGATAAAAAATCTTTAAATGACTCACCGCTTCAAATTTATACCAGTACTCACTACTTTGCATCTGGGTTCTGCAAGCAACTGCAAATCCGTGGCCACGCATTTAGGTCGCTCACTTACGCCAAATATCGGTGAGCCCGTGCCTATTTAACTCCCACAAAAAAATTTAAACTAGTGTACAATATCAAAAAGTGAACTACATATTAAATTTTCCCCTTACCTTGTTACTTAGATACATATTGTGCATTTACAGCTGCGCTTGCACTAACCCAAGTGTTGCAGTAGCAGTAACTTGCCACCCGCAATTTAACGGCCTTTGAATCAAAAAAAGACCGTCAAGTATGAAGACATACGCGTAGCGGTCCGTCGGCTTTCGTTGAAGTTAATGGTCATCTATATTGCGCAGTTTGTGTAAAGCCTTTACTACATTCGGCAAAAAGTAATGTGTGTGCACGAAAATGCTTTTTCTCCTTTTGCTTCATTACAAATCTGTAGTTTTCTCTCAACTTTTCAAAATGCAACTTACTTCAAAGTTAGAACAACAATTTGGATTATTTTTAATTACCGTTAGACTTTTTGATTAATTCTACAACGACCTGTGCTAGTATTTGCCACTTTTCTCAAATTCTGTGGACATGGATTTCTGAGAAAACGGTAAAAATATGCTGTTTTTTATTTTGCTTGTATGAATGGGCTTAAGAACTTAGGGTCGAAACCGGAAATTTTGAAAAGTCTTTGATGCTTCAGCCAAATTTAAACAAGGTCGTCATAACCGTTAAGGATTTCGAAATCTTTAAAAAATAGTTTTCGAAAATGTTTTCATGTTTTTCAGTTAAATCTTCGCAGTTTTTGAAATTTCGAAGTCTGTTATAGTTTTGTATAAGATTTAAGAAGATGGACTATGCCCGGTGTTAATTTAAAAATTATACTTTATACCGTTTGGGGGATAGAGAGGGAGAGATGCGTTCTTTTGACCTTGTTCCTAATTTTTTAAATTTCAAATCCATAAAACAAATATTTTGAAGTTTTTTCCAGTTCTCGTTAGATTTTTTCCAATAGCACAACCACCAGCACTAGCCCTGGAAGTTTTTTTAATTCTATTCTATTCTATGATTTAATTCTATAATTTTACCGTTACGCACGGTCTGTGCGTAAACGGTAAAACAAGCTCCTTATATATTTCGTTTTTTAAATAAGCTCCTAAAAACTTAGGTTAGAAACGGCCATTTAAAAAAATTTTAACGCAGCCTTCCTTCTTTTTGTAAGCTTTGCACTTTAACCGAATCTGAAAAAGATCGCTATACCGTTAAGCTACTAGAAGACTTTAAAAAAATTGTTTTCAAAAATGCTTTTATGATTTTGAGTTAAATCTCAGAAGAGTTTGAAATTTCAAAATCCGCTATAATTTTCCTTAAAATTTTGAATTATTTCTGACACGTGTGATTTTTTTCATTTTTCACCAAACAGAACCGGTGATAAGGGGGGGGGGGCGTAATTTTTTTTCATGCATTTTTGCGATTTTTGTTGCTTGAGGCCGAGGAGGAGGTGGGGGGGGGGTCAGTGAGGGATAGTTCCTATATGAGAGAAGGTATAGAAGAGGTAGGGGTAACCGAAGCGGTATGAACCCGTACCAGGGGGAATATGTATCAGTGTTCCCACAAGATCGGAGAGGTGAGGACAACTGAATCGGTATGAGCCCTTACCAGGCCTGTTGAGGAACACTTGGGGATGTGTTAGTGGGGTATATTTGGCGCTCCACTGTAAGGTGTTTGCTCACCTGTAGAGTTTCCATATGTAGGAGGGATGGGTTTTGTGATACACCCTTATGCGTTTAGCCAGTTTGACCCGGAGATAAAGTTATTATCCTCTTTAGATCGAGTCGCGCTAGATCATTTAGGTCATCAAAGAAGTATTCGCCTAAAGTTTTCCTTCTCAGTGCTGATAGGGCGGGACAGTTGCACAGAAGATGAACCATGGTCTCTTCTTCCTCTTCATCCCTGCAACTTCTGCAGAAATCGTTGAAGGGAGCACCAAGTCTTCTGGCATGTCGCCCTACCAGACAGTGGCCTGTGAGGGCCCCAATTATCTTTCTAAGATTCAGCCTATTGAGATGGAGAAAGGAGATGAGTCTCTTTGTTCTCCTACGATCGAGCTCTGGCTAGATTTGTTTGGAGGAGAGACATGTGCTGATGTTATTCCACCTTGTTTGCCATTATGATGGCTTCGACGTCAAGGTGGAACTTTATCGAGTTAATGGGTGCTGCCTGTTCCGTTGTATGAGTCGGGTTGGCATTAGCCCCCTTCTTTGTGCTAGTTGCAAAGTTTTGGGCCACGCAACAAAGTTATGGGCTACGCCCACATTTGGAGGCAGAATTTAGGAAAAACGTCTAATTTTCCAGAAAACATGGATTTCGACTACTTTTTAGCCTAACTTAAGTAAGGATAAGAAATAAGATTTAGCTCATTAGCTTCAACGGGTTCTATACTAGATCTCGTTCCTACAAAATTTTTGGCCACGCCCATGTTTAGAGGTTGATATTACGAAATTGTTGAATTTTACCCAAAAAATTACATTTTTGGCATCGAATTAGAGAGTAATTGCTAAAATGCAATTTATTCAATATTTTTGTTCCAAATCGAAAATTCTTTACTTAATTGGTTATGAAGAAAATATTAAATTCTACATTTGGTTCATACAAAGTTTTGGGCCACACCCATATTTAGAGGCATAATTTAATAAAACCCTATGAATTTCCAGAAAAACATGATTTCGACTGCTTTTTAGCTCTACTAAGTATAGAATAAGAAATAAAATTTACCACATAAAGACATCCGGATACTACTTCAGATTTCGTTCATACAAAGTTTTCGGCCACGCCCATCTGTAGAGGTCAATTTCACAAAATTATTGAATTTGAACCAAAAAATTACAGTTTTGCGTACATTTTATCCGCCAACTTGGATATTTCTATGCTAAGGTTTTATGCATTCAGGTTCCATATCCGCCTCTCGACATAATGTTTTGAAAGTGGCCCGTAACAGTTACTTGTATTTAAGAAAGTCGTCTTATTTTTACATATCTTAAAGTTTGTAGCATTTTTTCCACAAACCTTGTACCATTAATTTCGGTTAATTTAAAACAATTCATAATTGTACATACATTTTTAATTTTGCAGGTATATTGAGGGACTTCAAAACAACTGTTCGCACATTGGGCCATGGAAAAAAACCCTACATTTTTCATGGAATGCAACTCCTACCCTTGGCTCATCGCGCTTGCCCGCTTATTGGCTGGGAAAGTATGCGCAAAAACAACCAGATAAGATAGTAAACTCTCTCTGGCACCTCGAAAAGTTTTTAATTGGCGATATCCTTGAAATTAAACGCAATTGCTATTAAGTTAAGAGAGACAACTATGACGGACGTTTTGTATTGGTTCAAATATGCGGAGGCTTCTAGCAGTATCTTGTTTACGCTCGAAATACAGTTCATCTCATAGAAATAAAATCTATTTTTCTCTGACTTTTACAAAATGTTTAAATCCTAATTAAATGAAATTTTAGTCTTTCTTTTGGGTGAATCAAATGTAAACGTTAAGGTAATTATGATGTTAAGTGTGTTCTTGATATATAAAATAAAAACATTTTCCGTTCTTTTTTTGAAATATATATGTTTATTATTGTGAGATATAAGCAAATAGATACTCTGAAACTACGGCGCATTAAGATTGTCATGGGCTCAGCACGCTTCCTCTCCGCTGAAGCTAATTTAAATAAGAATTTGCAATGGGTGACCACGATATCTCGAAAACAAAAATCTCCAAAATAAAAACCTATAATTACAAAAATGTCGAAAAGAAAAATCTAGAATTAATGTACATACCTACATTTACATTAATTGGAGGAGATATATGACCAAACAGTTGAATATGTATGGGTTTTTTTTTAGGTTTAACTAACTATAAGCTTCAAGTCTCGAAATTTTTTTTTTGCATTCGAGACTTCGTCTTTCGAGATTTTTGTTTATTCGAGATTTTGTACCATTCGCGATTTTTGTCGCTCGAGATAATGCCATGCATTGACATTATATGTTGGTGTCTCCGCTCATGGTCTCATTCAAGCACGTTGAAACTTGCTCTGTTTGGCACACGTCACAAAATTTGGAAGCACTGTCAATGGGTAATTCAAATGCGGAATGCTGCTTCTGCAACACACCACCAGTACCAAACAGCAGCACAAGCGATACCATATTTGTCGCAGGTTGTTAATAAGAAGGTCATCCATGACATACAATTTAACAATTATTTGTCATGAATTTTCTGCCGATCACGCCCTAAATATCAGGTTTCACATAGTCCTTTGTTTTATAACTACGGGAATTTTGTCGACCTCATAATAAAAAAAATAAATTTATTTATGCAACAGCATTTTAGCTCTAAGACATGTAAAGTTGGGTTAGGCATTGTAAACTTCAGGCGAAAGCCTTTACTGGGTAGATCTCTTTCGCAACATTTTTTCTCTCTTAAATGCTCTCTCTGCGCAATCGACCGTTGGCCATGTGAATTGGTATGGACTATACGCATAAATTGATAAAAAATCTTTAAATTACTCACCGCTTCAAATTTATACCAGTACTCAATACTTTGCATCTGGGTTCTGCAAGCAACTGCAAATCCGTGGCCACGCAATTGGGTCGCTCCTTACCGCCAAATATCGGTGAGCCCGTGCCTATTTAACACCCACAAAAAGATTTAAATTTGTGTACTATATCAAAAACCTTGTGACTTAGATACATATTGTGCATTTACAGCTGCGCTTGCACTTACCCAAGGGTTGCAATAGCAGTAAATTGCCACCTTGCGCTAACTGTTCAACGATCTTGAACGCGCGGTGCGGGGTCTTGTCGTCCACCTACGTAGGATTTTTCGAGCGTAATGGTGTCTTACCGGCCACAAAACTCGCGGTATAGCCCACTCTGGTGCTGGAAGAATATCACCCGGCCTACTGGAATGTTAACCTACGGTGATTCTCCTGAAACAAACGCCAAGATCGCTTCTTCTTCACTTTGAAATTTTGCCTTAGCTTAACAGTTTGTAAAACTGTATTATTACCGTATAGCAGGGTGCACAACCTATTCGAAAGGGAAACTTTATTCCCAGGCTCGAGACTAAACTACGACAAGTGTTAATGCGGCCCTTACACCATGCAATATTTTTGCGCAATAATATTGACCGTGTAAGGGTTTTATTGCGCAATATATTGTGTGAAGTTAAAATTTTTTAATATTTTTCGAAGCTTGCTCAATATATTGCGCAGTGTACTGCGCCGTGTAAGGCAAATTACAGGCAAAGCTCAATATTTCTTTTACACAGAATTAAATTTTTATTTGATTGAATGCAAATTCGGGGGCAACGATACGGTTTGTCCATTCTGTTTTTATACTCTACCAGAGTTTAATTTTAATGCAAGGTTCTTAAGACAATAGTTTTTAAGTGACCTGCCCTAAGACATTTAAAGACGCGATGTCACAAGGAACAGAAACAGATTTTCATACATTAGCAACGCAAAAAGCATTCAGCAAATTTAGGTTTCAGTTGCTAACGTATGGATTCTGTTTCTATTCCTGTTTCACGTTGCTTGCCACAACGCGGCTTAAGAGGTATAATCGAGACTCACAGGTAAATTGATTAAGCTATGTCCGTTCGTATGTGTGAAGTTTATAGTCTTAGAGTTTAAAAGTGTGTGAAGCTTACAGTCTTAGAGTTTAAAAATTTACAGGTCTTGAAATTGGGCTCCGAATACAGCATTGTAGATTGATTTTCATTTCAAATAGGGTAGGATATTTCCAAGTTCCTTAGAGACAAACTCAGGCACTTACTCACTTGTTAAACCATTCTATTGTCCATTTATCACGGCTCTTTCTCGGCACAAAACAAGAATCCGATGCCTGTGTACCTACCTACATATCCCAAAAAATCGTTTTCACAGAGCATGACGTCTTTCAGCAACGAACTGATACAGAATAAACTGCAGATAGGCTAATGTAAGAACGACGCATTTTCACGCAATATTTTTGGCCAATATCTTGCGCAATAATATTGCGTTGTGTAAGGGCCGCATAAGTGCCTAACTATGTTTCTTTTGACTAAAGCTTTTGTCAACCACATACGAATCGTTGATATAAATAAAGAGCAAAAAAAAGTAGACGTTATTCTCAAATTGCAACAATAATGTAATAGAAGCAATGACGATGTACTTATTCGGGACGAACAAAACTAAGAGGGGGACAATATGATGTGGCTTAAATATAAAAAAAGACACGCAGGAGGCACTGAATCCACCCAACGATTTAATGAACGAGCGCACCCATTCGAGTCTAGAAATTGAAATTTCCCCTCCATTGCTCCAATAGATTTTTTTTTAAATAAAAAGAAAAATAGCGGTACCATTTTTGTCGCAGGTTGTTAATAAGAAGGTTTTTTTGTTGTTTTTTTCTCTTTAAACTTACGTCCGAGCAATGCTATCGTTTTTGTAATACTGAATTTAAAATAGCGAATCCACTATTTATATGCATTGGTTGCATCATAATATAATTTCTCTCTGATGCAAAAATTGGTAAAATCTCACAGGTAACAAAATTCTTATAAACTATAAAAAGAAGGCAACAACTATCCTAAAACAATTGCACTTAAGTCAAAAAGGTAAAAGCACACATCATAAAATAAATGCAAACCAAGCACACCACCCATACATGTATCTGGCGCTAAACCACGAAATACACAACCATAGAAAGGGTTGGGAACCTTCAAACAAAATCGGATTTAGGTCCAATATAACTATTATAACTGCGAGGAATTTTGTCGACCTCATAACAAAAAATCAAATTTATTAATACAACAGCATAGGCATTGTAAACTTCAGGAGGAAACGTTTACTGGTTAGATATCTTTCGCAACATTTTTGCTCTCTTAAATTTTTACTCTGCGCAATCGACCTTTGGACAAGTGGATTGGTATTGATTATACGCCTAAATTGATAAAAAATCTTTAAATGACTCACCGCTTCAAATTTATACCAGTACTCACTACTTTGCATCTGGGCTCTGCAAGCAACTGTAAATCCGTGGCTACGCAATTGGGTCGCTCCTTACCGCCAAATATCGCTGAGCACATGCCTATTCAACTCCCACAAAAAGATTTAAATTAGTGTACAATATCAAAAAGTGAACTACATATTAAACTTCTACCCTTACCTTGTTACTTAGATATATATTGTGCATTTACAGCTGTCCGTCCGTATGTCACCAACTTTTAGGCCTTAAATTTTGAGCTAGGGAGCTGAAATCTCGTGCGTAAGCTCTCTGCCATCCGAAGCAATACAAGTGTTTAAATTTCTTAGATCCGCCCACAGACACGCTCACAATCGGTCTAAATGTGCAACAACCTCCGGTGCTTACAAGACTGTAAGACGTTGTGAAAAGCTGTAAAATATTATTTAGCGTTTTGGGCCACGCCCACGGGTGGAGGCAGAATTTAAGAAAAACCTCTAATTTTCCAGAAAACATGGATTTCGACTACTTTTTAACCTAACTTAAGTAAGGATAAGAAATAAGATTTAGCACATTAGCTTCAACGGGTTCTATAATAGATTTCGTTCCTACAAAGTTTTTGGCCACGCCCATGTTTAGACGTTGATATTACGAAATTGTTGAATTTTACCCAAAAAATTACATTTTTGGCATAGAATTAGAGAGTAATTGCTCAAATGCAATTTATTCAATATTTTTGTTGCGAATCGAAAAATGTTTACTTAATATGTTATGAAGAAAATATTAAGTTCTACATTTGGGTCATAATTCCATAAAAACCTATAAATTTCCAGAAAAACATGGATTTCGACTGCTTTTTAGCTTTAGTAACTATAGAATAAGAAATAACATTTACCACATGAAGAACACCGGATACTACTTCAGATTTGGTTCATACAAAGTTTTCGGCCCCGCCCATCTGTAGAGGTCAATTTCACAAAATTATTGAATTTGAACCAAAAAATTACAGTTTTGCGTACATTTTATCCGCCAATTTGGATATTTCTATGCTAAGGTTCTATGCATTCCGGTTCCGTATCCGCCTCTCGACACAATGTTGTGAAAGTGGCCCGTAACAGTTACTTGTATTTAAGAAAGTCGTGTTATTTTTTCATATCTTAAAGTTTGTAGCATTTTTTTCACAGACCTTGTACCAATAATTTCGGTTAATTTAAAACAATTCATAATTGTACATACATTTTTAATTTTGCAGGTATATTGAGGGACTTCAAAACAACTGTTCGCACACTGGGCCATGGAAAAAAAACTCTACATTTTTCATGGAATGTAACTCCTACCCTTGGCTCATCGCGCTTGCCCGCTTATTGGCTGGGAAAGTACGCGCAAAAACAAGCAGATAAGATAGTAAACTCTCTCTGGCACCTCGAAAAGTTTTTAATTGGCGATATCCTTGAAATTAAACGCAATTGCTATTAAGTTAAGAGAGACAACTATGACGGACGTTTTGTATTGGTTCAAATATGCGGAGGCTTCTCGCAGTATCTTGTTTACGCTCGAAATACAGTTCATCTCCTAGAAATAAAATCTATTTTTCTCTGACTTTTACAAAATGTTTAAATCCTAATTAAATGAGATTTTAGTCTTTCTTTTGGGTGAATCAAATGTAAACGTTAAGGTAATTGTGATGTTAATTGTGTTCTTGATACATAAAATAAAAACATTTTCCGTTCTTTTTTTGAAATATATATGTTTATTATTGTGAGATATAAGCAAATAGATACTCTGAAACTACGGAGCATTAAGATTGTCATGGGCTCAGCACGCTTCCACTCCGCTGAAGCTAATTTAAATAAGAATTTGCAATGGGTGACCACGATATCTCGAAAACAAAAATCTCGAAAATAAAAACCTAGAATTACAAAAATGTCGAAAAGAAAAATCTAGAATTAATGTACATACCTACATTTACACACATGTTTGAGAAAAATTTTGAAAATTGGAGGATATATATGACCAAACAGTTAAATATGTATGGTTTTTTTTTAGGTTTAACTATTTATAAGCTTCAAGTCTCGAAATTTTTTTTTTTGCATTCGAGACTTCGTCTTTCGAGATTTTTGTTTATTCGAGATTTTGTACCATTCGAGATTTTTGTCGTTCGAGATAATTCCATGCATTGACATATTATATGTTGGTGTCTCCGCTCATGGTCTCATTCAAGCACGTTGAAACTTGCTCTGGCACACGTCACAAAATTTGGAAGCACTGTCAATGGGTAATTCAAATGCGGAATGCTGCTTCTGCAACACACCACCAGTACCAAGCGATACCACAAGCGATACCATATTTGTCGCAGGTTGTTAATAAGAAGGTCATCCATGACAAACAATTTAACAATTATTTGTCATGAATTTTCTGCCGATCACGCCCTAAATATCAGGTTTCACATAGTCCTTTGTTTTATAACTACGGGAATTTTGTCGACCTCATAATAAAAAAAATAAATTTATTTATGCAACAGCATATTAGCTCTAAGACATGTAAAGTTGGGTTAGGCATTGTAAACTTCAGGCGAAAGCCTTTACTGGGTAGATCTCTTTCGCAACATTTTTTCTCTCTTAAATGCTCTCTCTGCGCAATCGACCGTTGGCCATGAGAATTGGTATGGACTATACGCATAAATTGATAAAAAATCTTTAAATGACTCACCGCTTCAAATTTATACCAGTACTCAATACTTTGCATCTGGGTTCTGCAAGCAACTGCGAATCCGTGGCCACGCAATTGGGTCGCTCCTTACCGCTAAATATCGGTGAGCCCGTGCCTATTAAACACCCACAAAAAGATTTAAATTTACTATATCAAAAACCTTGTTACTTAGATACATATTGTGCATTGACAGCTGCGCTTGCACTTACCCAAGGGTTGCAATAGCAGTAAATTGCCACCTTGCGCTAACTGTTCAACGATCTTGAACGCGCGGTGCGGGGTCTTGTCGTCCACCTACGTAGGATTTTTCGAGCGTAATGGTGTCTTACCGGCCACAAAACTCGCGGTATAGCCCACTCTGGTGCTGGAAGAATATCACCCGGCCTACTGGAATGTTAACCTACGGTGATTCTCCTGAAACAAACGCCAAGATCGCTTCTTCTTCACTTTGAAATTTTGCCTTAGCTTAACAGTTTGTAAAACTGTATTATTACCGTATAGCAGGGTGCACAACCTATTCGAAAGGGAAACTTTATTCCCAGGCTCGAGACTAAACTACGACAAGTGTTAATGCGGCCCTTACACCATGCAATATTTTTGCGCAATAATATTGACCGTGTAAGGGTTTTATTGCGCAATATATTGTGTGAAGTTAAAATTTTTTAATATTTTTCGAAGCTTGCTCAATATATTGCGCAGTGTACTGCGCCGTGTAAGGCAAATTACAGGCAAAGCTCAATATTTCTTTTACACAGAATTAAATTTTTATTTGATTGAATGCAAATTCGGGGGCAACGATACGGTTTGTCCATTCTGTTTTTATACTCTACCAGAGTTTAATTTTAATGCAAGGTTCTTAAGACAATAGTTTTTAAGTGACCTGCCCTAAGACATTTAAAGACGCGATATCACAAGGAACAGAAACAGATTTTCATACATTAGCAACGCAAAAAGCATTCAGCAAATTTAGGTTTCAGTTGCTAACGTATGGATTCTGTTTCTATTCCTGTTTCACGTTGCTTGCCACAACGCGGCTTAAGAGGTATAATCGAGACTCACAGGTAAATTGATTAAGCTATGTCCGTCTGTCCGCTCGTATGTGTGAAGTTTATAGTCTTAGAGTTTAAAAGTGTGTGAAGCTTACAGTCTTAGAGTTTAAAAATTTACAGGTCTTGAAATTGGGCTCCGAATACAGCATTGTAGATTGATTTTCATTTCAAATAGGGTAGGATATTTCCAAGTTCCTTAGAGACAAACTCAGGCACTTACTCACTTGTTAAACCATTCTATTGTCCATTTATCACGGCTCTTTCTCGGCACAAAACAAGAATCCGATGCCTGTGTACCTACCTACATATCCCAAAAAATCGTTTTCACAGAGCATGACGTCTTTCAGCAACGAACTGATACAGAATAAACTGCAGATAGGCTAATGTAAGAACGACGCATTTTCACGCAATATTTTTGGCCAATATCTTGCGCAATAATATTGCGTTGTGTAAGGGCCGCATAAGTGCCTAACTATGTTTCTTTTGACTAAAGCTTTTGTCAACCACATACGAATCGTTGATATAAATAAAGAGCAAAAAAAAGTAGACGTTATTCTCAAATTGCAACAATAATGTAATAGAAGCAATGACGATGTACTTATTCGGGACGAACAAAACTAAGAGGGGGACAATATGATGTGGCTTAAATATAAAAAAAGACACGCAGGAGGCACTGAATCCACCCAACGATTTAATGAACGAGCGCACCCATTCGAGTCTAGAAATTGAAATTTCCCCTCCATTGCTCCAATAGATTTTTTTTTAAATAAAAAGAAAAATAGCGGTACCATTTTTGTCGCAGGTTGTTAATAAGAAGGTTTTTTTGTTGTTTTTTTCTCTTTAAACTTACGTCCGAGCAATACTATCGTTTTCGTAATACTGAATTTAAAATAGCGAATCCACCATTTATATGCATTGGTTGCATCATAATGTAATTTCTCTCTGATGCAAAAGTTGGTAAAATCTCACAGGTAACAAAATTCTTATAAACTATAAAAAGAAGGCAACAACTATCCTAAAACAATTGCACTTAAGTCAAAAAGGTAAAAGCACACATCATAAAATAAATGCAAACCAAGCACACCACCCATACATGTATCTGGCGCTAAACCACGAAATACACAACCATAGAAAGGGTTGGGAACCTTCAAACAAAATCGGATTTAGGTCCAATAACTGCGGGGAATTTTGTCGACCTCATAACAAAAAATCAAATTTATTTATGCAACAGCATAGGCATTGTAAACTTCAGGAGGAAACGTTTACTGGTTAGATATCTTTCGCAACATTTTTGCTCTCTTAAATTTTTACTCTGCGCAATCGACCTTTGGACAAGTGGATTGGTATTGATTATACGCCTAAATTGATAAAAAATCTTTAAATCACTCACCGCTTCAAATTTATACCAGTACTCACTACTTTGCATCTGGGTTCTGCAAGCAACTGCAAATCCGTGGCTACGCAATTGGGTCGCTCCTTACCGCCAAATATCGCTGAGCCCTTGCCTATTCAACTCCCACAAAAAGATTTAAATTAGTGTACAATATCAAAAAGTGAACTACATATTAAACTTCTACCCTTACCTTGTTACTTAGATATATATTGTGCATTTACAGCTGTCCGTCCGTATGTCACCAACTTTTAGGCCTTAAATTTTGAGCTAGGGAGCTGAAATTTCGTGCGTAAGCTCTCTGCCATCCGAAGCAATACAAGTGTTTAAATTTTTTAGATCCGCCCACAGACACGCTCACAATCGGTCTAAATGTGCAACAACCTCCGGTGCTTACAAGACTGTAAGACGTTGTGAAAAGCTGTAAAATATTATTTAGCGTTTTGGGCCACGCCCACGGGTGGAGGCAGAATTTAAGAAAAACCTCTAATTTTCCAGAAAACATGGATTTCGACTACTTTTTAACCTAACTTAAGTAAGGATAAGAAATAAGATTTAGCACATTAGCTTCAACGGGTTCTATAATAGATTTCGTTCCTACAAAGTTTTTGGCCACGCCCATGTTTAGACGTTGATGAAATTGTTGAATTTTACCCAAAAAATTATATTTTTGGCATAGAATTAGAGAGTAATTGCTCAAATGCAATTTATTCAATATTTTTGTTGCAAATCGAAAAATGTTTACTTAATATGTTATGAAGAAAATATTAAGTTCTACATTTGGGTCATAATTCCATAAAAACCTATAAATTTCCAGAAAAACATGGATTTTGACTGCTTTTTAGCTTTAGTAACTATAGAATAAGAAATAACATTTACCACATGAAGAACACCGGATACTACTTTAGATTTGGTTCATACAAAGTTTTCGGCCCCGCCCATCTGTAGAGGTCAATTTCACAAAATTATTGAATTTAAACCAAAAAATTACAGTTTTGCGTACATTTTATCCGCCAATTTGGATATTTCTATGCTAAGGTTCTATGCATTCCGGTTCCGTATCCGCCTCTCGACACAATGTTGTGAAAGTGGCCCGTAACAGTTACTTGTATTTAAGAAAGTCGTGTTATTTTTACATATCTTAAAGTTTGTAGCATTTTTTTCACAGACCTTGTACCAATAATTTCGGTTAATTTAAAACAATTCATAATTGTACATACATTTTTAATTTTGCAGGTACATTGAGGGACTTCAAAACAACTGTTTGCACATTGGGCCATGGAAAAAAACCCTACATTTTTCACGGAATGCAACTCCTACCCTTGGCTCATCGCGCTTGCCCGCTTATTGGCTGGGAAAGTACGCGCAAAAACAAGCAGATAAGATAGTAAACTCTCTCTGGCACCTCGAAAAGTTTTTAATTGGCGATATCCTTGAAATTAAACGCAATTGCTATTAAGTTAAGAGAGACAACTATGACGGACGTTTTGTATTGGTTCAAATATGCGGAGGCTTCTAGCAGTATCTTGTTTACGCTCGAAATACAGTTCATCTCCTAGAAATAAAATCTATTTTTCTCTGACTTTTACAAAATGTTTAAATCCTAATTAAATGAGATTTTAGTCTTTCTTTTGGGTGAATCAAATGTAAACGTTAAGGTAATTGTGATGTTAATTGTGTTCTTGATATATAAAATAAAAACATTTTCCGTTCTTTTTTTGAAATATATATGTTTATTATTGTGAGATATAAGCAAATAGATACTCTGAAACTACGGAGCATTAAGATTGTCATGGGCTCAGCACGCTTCCACTCCGCTGAAGCTAATTTAAATAAGAATTTGCAATGGGTGACCACGATATCTCGAAAACAAAAATCTCGAAAATAAAAACCTAGAATTACAAAAATGTCGAAAAGAAAAATCTAGAATTAACGTACATACCTACATTTACATTAATTGGAGGAGATATATGACCAAACAGTTAAATATGTATGGGTTTTTTTTAGGTTTAACTAACTATAAGCTTCAAGTCTCGAAAATTTTTTTTTGCATTCGAGACTTCGTCTTTCGAGATTTTTGTTTATTCGAGATTTTGTACCATTCGAGATTTTTGTCGTTCGAGATAATGCCATGCATTGACATATTATATGTTGGTGTCTCCGCTCATGGTCTCATTCAAGCACGTTGAAACTTGCTCTGTTTGGCACACGTCACAAAATTTGGAAGCACTGTCAATGGGTAATTCAAATGCGGAATGCTGCTTCTGCAACACACCACCAGTACCAAACAGCTGCACAAGCGATACCATATTTGTCGCAGGTTTTTAATAAGAAGGTCATCCATGACAAACAATTTAACAATTATTTGTCATGAATTTTCTGCCGATCACGCCCTAAATATCAGGTTTCACATAGTCCTTTGTTTTATAACTACGGGAATTTTGTCGACCTCATAATAAAAAAAATAAATTTATTTATGCAACAGCATTTTAGCTCTAAGACATGTAAAGTTGGGTTAGGCATTGTAAACTTCAGGCGAAAGCTTTTACTGGGTAGATCTCTTTCGCAACATTTTTTCTCTCTTAAATGCTCTCTCTGCGCAATCGACCGTTGGCCATGAGAATTGGTATGGACTATACGCATAAATTGATAAAAAATATTTAAATGACTCACCGCTTCAAATTTATACCAGTACTCAATACTTTGCATCTGGGTTCTGCAAGCAACTGCGAATCCGTGGCCACGCAATTGGGTCGCTCCTTACCGCCAAATATCGGTGAGCCCGTGCCTATTTAACACCCACAAAAAGATTTAAATTTACTATATCAAAAACCTTGTTACTTAGATACATATTGTGCATTTAGAGCTGCGCTTGCACTTACCCAAGGGTTGCAATAGCAGTAAATTGCCACCTTGCGCTAACTGTTCAACGATCTTGAACGCGCGGTGCGGGGTATTGTCGTCCACCTACGTAGGATTTTTCGAGCGTAATGGTGTCTTACCGGCCACAAAACTCGCGGTATAGCCCACTCTGGTGCTGGAAGAATATCACCCGGCCTACTGGAATGTTAACCTACGGTGATTCTCCTGAAACAAACGCCAAGATCGCTTCTTCTTCACTTTGAAATTTTGCCTTAGCTTAACAGTTTGTAAAACTGTATTATTACCGTATAGCAAGGTGCACAACCTATTCCAAAGGGAAACTTTATTCCCAGGCTCGAGACTAAACTACGACAAGTGTTAATGCGGCCCTTACACCATGCAATATTTTTGCGCAATAATATTGACCGTGTAAGGGTTTTATTGCGCAATATATTGTGTGAAGTTAAAATTTTTTAATATTTTTCGAAGCTTGCTCAATATATTGCGCAGTGTACTGCGCCGTGTAAGGCAAATTACAGGCAAAGCTCAATATTTCTTTTACACAGAATTAAATTTTTATTTGATTGAATGCAAATTCGGGGGCAACGATACGGTTTGTCCATTCTGTTTTGATACTCTACCAGAGTTTAATTTTAATGCAAGGTTTTTAAGACAATAGTTTTTAAGTGACCTGCCCTAAGACATTTAAAGACGCGATGTCACAAGGAACAGAAACAGATTTTCATACATTAGCAACGCAAAAAGCATTCAGCGAATTTAGGTTTCAGTTGCTAACGTATGGATTCTGTTTCTATTCCTGTTTCACGTTGCTTGCCACTACGCGGCTTAAGAGGTATAATCGAGACTCACAGGTAAATTGATTAAGCTATGTCCGTCTGTCCGCTCGTATGTGTGAAGTTTATAGTCTTAGAGTTTAAAAGTGTGTGAAGCTTACAGCTTTAGAGTTTAAAAATTTACAGGTCTTGAAATTGGGCTCCGAATACAGCATTGTAGATTGATTTTCATTTCAAATAGGGTAGGATATTTCCAAGTTCCTTAGAGACAAACTCAGGCACTCACTCACTTGTTAAACCAGTCTATTGTCCATTTATCACGGCTCTTTCTCGGCACAAAACAAGAATCCGATGCCTGTGTACCTACCTACATATCCCAAAAAATCGTTTTCACAGAGCATGACGTCTTTCAGCAACGAACTGATACAGAATAAACTGCAGATAGGCTTTAATATTGTGCAGTAATATTGTATAATGTAAGAACGACGCATTTTCACGCAATATTTTTGGCCAATATCTTGCGCAATAATATTGCGTTGTGTAAGGGCCGCATAAGTGCCTAACTATGTTTCTTTTGACTAAAGCTTTTGTCAACCACAGACGAATCGTTGATATAAATAAAGAGCAAAAAAAAAGTAGACGTTAATCTCAAATTGCAACAATAATGTAATAGAAGCAATGACGATGTACTTATTCGGGACGAACAAAACTAAGAGGGGGACAATATGATGTGGCTTAAATATAAAAAAAGACACGCAGGAGGCACTGAATCCACCCAACGATTTAATGAACGAGCACACCCATTCGAGTCTAGAAATTGAAATTTCCCCTCCCATGCTCCAATAGATTTTTTTTTTAAATAAAAAGAAAAATAGCGGTACCATTTTTGTCGCAGGTTGTTAATAAGAAGGTTTTTTTGTTGTTTTTTTCTCTTTAAACTTACGTCCGAGCAATGCTATCGTTTTTGTAATACTGAATTTAAAATAGCGAATCCACTATTTATATGCATTGGTTGCATCATAATATAATTTCTCTCTGATGCAAAAATTGGTAAAATCTCACAGGTAACAAAATTCTTATAAACTATAAAAAGAAGGCAACAACTATCCTAAAACAATTGCACTTAAGTCAAAAAGGTAAAAGCACACAACATAAAATAAATGCAAACCAAGCACACCACCCATACATGTATCTGGCGCTAAACCACGAAATACACAACCATAGAAAGGGTTGGGAACCTTCAAACAAAATCGGATTTAGGTCCAATAACTGCGGGGAATTTTGTCGACCTCATAACAAAAAATCAAATTTATTTATACAACAGCATAGGCATTGTAAACTTCAGGAGGAAACGTTTACTGGTTAGATATCTTTCGCAACATTTTTGCTCTCTTAAATTTTTACTCTGCGCAATCGACCTTTGGACAAGTGGATTGGTATTGATTATACGCCTAAATTGATAAATCGGTCTAAATCGGTCTAAATGTGCAACAACCTCCGGTGCTTACAAGACTGTAAGACGTTGTGAAAAGCTGTAAAATATTATTTAGCGTTTTGGGCCACGCCCACGGGTGGAGGCAGAATTTAAGAAAAACCTCTAATTTTCCAGAAAACATGGATTTCGACTACTTTTTAACCTAACTTAAGTAAGGATAAGAAATAAGATTTAGCACATTAGCTTCAACGGGTTCTATAATAGATTTCGTTCCTACAAAGTTTTTGGCCACGCCCATGTTTAGACGTTGATGAAATTGTTGAATTTTACCCAAAAAATTATATTTTTGGCATAGAATTAGAGAGTAATTGCTCAAATGCAATTTATTCAATATTTTTGTTGCAAATCGAAAAATGTTTACTTAATATGTTATGAAGAAAATATTAAGTTCTACATTTGGGTCATAATTCCATAAAAACCTATAAATTTCCAGAAAAACATGGATTTTGACTGCTTTTTAGCTTTAGTAACTATAGAATAAGAAATAACATTTACCACATGAAGAACACCGGATACTACTTTAGATTTGGTTCATACAAAGTTTTCGGCCCCGCCCATCTGTAGAGGTCAATTTCACAAAATTATTGAATTTAAACCAAAAAATTACAGTTTTGCGTACATTTTATCCGCCAATTTGGATATTTCTATGCTAAGGTTCTATGCATTCCGGTTCCGTATCCGCCTCTCGACACAATGTTGTGAAAGTGGCCCGTAACAGTTACTTGTATTTAAGAAAGTCGTGTTATTTTTACATATCTTAAAGTTTGTAGCATTTTTTTCACAGACCTTGTACCAATAATTTCGGTTAATTTAAAACAATTCATAATTGTACATACATTTTTAATTTTGCAGGTACATTGAGGGACTTCAAAACAACTGTTTGCACATTGGGCCATGGAAAAAAACCCTACATTTTTCACGGAATGCAACTCCTACCCTTGGCTCATCGCGCTTGCCCGCTTATTGGCTGGGAAAGTACGCGCAAAAACAAGCAGATAAGATAGTAAACTCTCTCTGGCACCTCGAAAAGTTTTTAATTGGCGATATCCTTGAAATTAAACGCAATTGCTATTAAGTTAAGAGAGACAACTATGACGGACGTTTTGTATTGGTTCAAATATGCGGAGGCTTCTAGCAGTATCTTGTTTACGCTCGAAATACAGTTCATCTCCTAGAAATAAAATCTATTTTTCTCTGACTTTTACAAAATGTTTAAATCCTAATTAAATGAGATTTTAGTCTTTCTTTTGGGTGAATCAAATGTAAACGTTAAGGTAATTGTGATGTTAATTGTGTTCTTGATATATAAAATAAAAACATTTTCCGTTCTTTTTTTGAAATATATATGTTTATTATTGTGAGATATAAGCAAATAGATACTCTGAAACTACGGAGCATTAAGATTGTCATGGGCTCAGCACGCTTCCACTCCGCTGAAGCTAATTTAAATAAGAATTTGCAATGGGTGACCACGATATCTCGAAAACAAAAATCTCGAAAATAAAAACCTAGAATTACAAAAATGTCGAAAAGAAAAATCTAGAATTAATGTACATACCTACATTTACATTAATTGGAGGAGATATATGACCAAACAGTTAAATATGTATGGGTTTTTTTTAGGTTTAACTAACTATAAGCTTCAAGTCTCGAAAATTTTTTTTTGCATTCGAGACTTCGTCTTTCGAGATTTTTGTTTATTCGAGATTTTGTACCATTCGAGATTTTTGTCGTTCGAGATAATGCCATGCATTGACATATTATATGTTGGTGTCTCCGCTCATGGTCTCATTCAAGCACGTTGAAACTTACTCTGTTTGGCACACGTCACAAAATTTGGAAGCACTGTCAATGGGTAATTCAAATGCGGAATGCTGCTTCTGCAACACACCACCAGTACCAAACAGCTGCACAAGCGATACCATATT
This sequence comes from Neoascia interrupta, assembly GCA_947623515.1. Classification (NCBI taxonomy): domain Eukaryota; kingdom Metazoa; phylum Arthropoda; class Insecta; order Diptera; family Syrphidae; genus Neoascia; species Neoascia interrupta. The sequence goes on from OX392463.1 coordinate 92,663,422, forward strand.
TGTCGCAGGTTTTTAATAAGAAGGTCATCCATGACAAACAATTTAACAATTATTTGTCATGAATTTTCTGCCGATCACGCCCTAAATATCAGGTTTCACATAGTCCTTTGTTTTATAACTACGGGAATTTTGTCGACCTCATAATAAAAAAAATAAATTTATTTATGCAACAGCATTTTAGCTCTAAGACATGTAAAGTTGGGTTAGGCATTGTAAACTTCAGGCGAAAGCTTTTACTGGGTAGATCTCTTTCGCAACATTTTTTCTCTCTTAAATGCTCTCTCTGCGCAATCGACCGTTGGCCATGAGAATTGGTATGGACTATACGCATAAATTGATAAAAAATATTTAAATGACTCACCGCTTCAAATTTATACCAGTACTCAATACTTTGCATCTGGGTTCTGCAAGCAACTGCGAATCCGTGGCCACGCAATTGGGTCGCTCCTTACCGCCAAATATCGGTGAGCCCGTGCCTATTTAACACCCACAAAAAGATTTAAATTTACTATATCAAAAACCTTGTTACTTAGATACATATTGTGCATTTACAGCTGCGCTTGCACTTACCCAAGGGTTGCAATAGCAGTAAATTGCCACCTTGCGCTAACTGTTCAACGATCTTGAACGCGCGGTGCGGGGTATTGTCGTCCACCTACGTAGGATTTTTCGAGCGTAATGGTGTCTTACCGGCCACAAAACTCGCGGTATAGCCCACTCTGGTGCTGGAAGAATATCACCCGGCCTACTGGAATGTTAACCTACGGTGATTCTCCTGAAACAAACGCCAAGATCGCTTCTTCTTCACTTTGAAATTTTGCCTTAGCTTAACAGTTTGTAAAACTGTATTATTACCGTATAGCAAGGTGCACAACCTATTCCAAAGGGAAACTTTATTCCCAGGCTCGAGACTAAACTACGACAAGTGTTAATGCGGCCCTTACACCATGCAATATTTTTGCGCAATAATATTGACCGTGTAAGGGTTTTATTGCGCAATATATTGTGTGAAGTTAAAATTTTTTAATATTTTTCGAAGCTTGCTCAATATATTGCGCAGTGTACTGCGCCGTGTAAGGCAAATTACAGGCAAAGCTCAATATTTCTTTTACACAGAATTAAATTTTTATTTGATTGAATGCAAATTTGGGGGCAACGATACGGTTTGTCCATTCTGTTTTGATACTCTACCAGAGTTTAATTTTAATGCAAGGTTTTTAAGACAATAGTTTTTAAGTGACCTGCCCTAAGACATTTAAAGACGCGATGTCACAAGGAACAGAAACAGATTTTCATACATTAGCAACGCAAAAAGCATTCAGCGAATTTAGGTTTCAGTTGCTAACGTATGGATTCTGTTTCTATTCCTGTTTCACGTTGCTTGCCACTACGCGGCTTAAGAGGTATAATCGAGACTCACAGGTAAATTGATTAAGCTATGTCCGTCTGTCCGCTCGTATGTGTGAAGTTTATAGTCTTAGAGTTTAAAAGTGTGTGAAGCTTACAGCTTTAGAGTTTAAAAATTTACAGGTCTTGAAATTGGGCTCCGAATACAGCATTGTAGATTGATTTTCATTTCAAATAGGGTAGGATATTTCCAAGTTCCTTAGAGACAAACTCAGGCACTCACTCACTTGTTAAACCAGTCTATTGTCCATTTATCACGGCTCTTTCTCGGCACAAAACAAGAATCCGATGCCTGTGTACCTACCTACATATCCCAAAAAATCGTTTTCACAGAGCATGACGTCTTTCAGCAACGAACTGATACAGAATAAACTGCAGATAGGCTTTAATATTGTGCAGTAATATTGTATAATGTAAGAACGACGCATTTTCACGCAATATTTTTGGCCAATATCTTGCGCAATAATATTGCGTTGTGTAAGGGCCGCATAAGTGCCTAACTATGTTTCTTTTGACTAAAGCTTTTGTCAACCACAGACGAATCGTTGATATAAATAAAGACCAAAAAAAAGTAGACGTTATTCTCAAATTGCAACAATAATGTAATAGAAGCAATGACGATGTACTTATTCGGGACGAACAAAACTAAGAGGGGGACAATATGATGTGGCTTAAATATAAAAAAAGACACGCAGGAGGCACTGAATCCACCCAACGAATTAATGAACGAGCACACCCATTCGAGTCTAGAAATTGAAATTTCCCCTCCATTGCTCCAATAGATTTTTTTTTAAATAAAAAGAAAAATAGCGGTACCATTTTTGTCGCAGGTTGTTAATAAGAAGGTTTTTTTGTTGTTTTTTTCTCTTTAAACTTACGTCCGAGCAATGCTATCGTTTTTGTAATACTGAATTTAAAATAGCGAATCCACCATTTATATGCATTGGTTGCATCATAATGTAATTTCTCTCTGATGCAAAAATTGGTAAAATCTCACAGGTAACAAAATTCTTATAAACTATAAAAAGAAGGCAACAACTATCCTCAAACAATTGCACTTAAGTCAAAAAGGTAAAAGCAAACATCATAAAATAAATGCAAACCAAGCACACCACCCATACATGCATCTGGCGCTAAACCACGAAATACACAACCGTAGAAAGGGTTGGGAACCTTCAAACAAAATCGGATTTAGGTCCAACATAACTATTATAACTGCGGGGAATTTTGTCGACCTCATAACAAAAAATCAAATTTATTTATACAACAGCATAGGCATTGTAAACTTCAGGAGAAAACGTTTACTGGTTAGATATCTTTCGCAACATTTTTGCTCTCTTAAATTTTTACTCTGCGCAATCGACCTTTGGACAAGTGGATTGGTATTGATTATACGCCTAAATTGATAAAAAATCTTTAAATGACTCACCGCTTCAAATTTATACCAGTGCTCACTACTTTGCATCTGGGTTCTGCAAGCAACTGCAAATCCGTGGCTACGCAATTGGGTCGCTCCTTACCGCCAAATATCGGTGAGCCCGTGCCTATTCAAATCCCACAAAAAGATTTAAATTAGTGTACAATATCAAAAAGTGAACTACATATTAAACTTCTACCCTTACCTTGTTACTTAGATATATATTGTGCACTTACAGCTGTCCGTCCGTATGTCACCAACTTTTAGGCCTTAAATTTTGAGCTAGGGAGCTGAAATTTCGTGCGTAAGCTCTCTGCCATCCGAAGCACTACAAGTGTTTAAACTTTTTAGATCCGCCCACAGACACGCTCACAATCGGTCTAAATGTGCAACAACCTCCGGTGCTTACAAGACTGTAAGACGTTGTGAAAAGCTGTAAAATATTATTTAGCGTTTTGGGCCACGCCCACGGATGGAGGCAGAATTTAAGAAAAACCTCTAATTTTCCAGAAAACATGGATTTCGACTACTTTTTAACCTAACTTAAGTAAGGATAAGAAATAAGATTTAGCACATTAGCTTCAACGGGTTCTATAATAGATTTCGTTCCTACAAAGTTTTTGGCCACGCCCATGTTTAGACGTTGATATTACGAAATTGTTGAATTTTACCCAAAGAATTACATTTTTGGCATAGAATTAGAGAGTAATTGCTCAAATGCAATTTATTCAATATTTTTGTTGCAAATCGAAAAATTTTTACTTAATATGTTATGAAGAAAATATTAAGTTTTAAATTTGGGTCACAATTCCATAAAAACCTATAAATTTCCAGAAAAACATTGATTTCGACTGCTTTTTAGCTTTAGTAAGTATAGAATAAGAAATCACAATTACCACATGAAGAACACCGGATACTACTTCAGATTTGGTTCATACAAAGTTTTCGGCCCCGCCCATCTGTAGAGGTCAATTTCACAAAATTATTGAATTTGAACCAAAAAATTACAGTTTTGCGTACATTTTATCCGCCAATTTGGATATTTCTATGCTAAGGTTCTATGCATTCCGGTTCCGTATCCGCCTCTCGACACAATGTTGTGAAAGTGGCCCGTAACAGTTACTTGTATTTAAGAAAGTCGTGTTATTTTTACATATCTTAAAGTTTGTAGCATTTTTTTCACAGACCTTGTACCAATAATTTCGGTTAATTTAAAACAATTCATAATTATACATACATTTTTAATTTTGCAGGTATATTGAGGGACTTCAAAACAACTGTTCGCACACTGGGCCATGGAAAAAAACTCTACATTTTTCATGGAATGTAACTCCTACCCTTGGCTCATCGCGCTTGCCCGCTTATTGGCTGGGAAAGTACGCGCAAAAACAAGCAGATAAGATAGTAAACTCTCTCTGGCACCTCGAAAAGTTTTTAATTGGCGATATCCTTGAAATTAAACGCAATTGCTATTAAGTTAAGAGAGACAACTATGACGGACGTTTTGTATTGGTTCAAATATGCGGAGGCTTCTCGCAGTATCTTGTTTACGCTCGAAATACAGTTCATCTCCTAGAAATAAAATCTATTTTTCTCTGACTTTTACAAAATGTTTAAATCCTAATTAAATGAGATTTTAGTCTTTCTTTTGGGTGAATCAAATGTAAACGTTAAGGTAATTGTGATGTTAATTGTGTTCTTGATACATAAAATAAAAACATTTTCCGTTCTTTTTTTGAAATATATATGTTTATTATTGTGAGATATAAGCAAATAGATACTCTGAAACTACGGAGCATTAAGATTGTCATGGGCTCAGCACGCTTCCACTCCGCTGAAGCTAATTTAAATAAGAATTTGCAATGGGTGACCACGATATCTCGAAAACAAAAATCTCGAAAATAAAAACCTAGAATTACAAAAATGTCGAAAAGAAAAATCTAGAATTAATGTACATACCTACATTTACACACATGTTTGAGAAAAATTTTGAAAATTGGAGGATATATATGACCAAACAGTTAAATATGTATGGTTTTTTTTTAGGTTTAACTATTTATAAGCTTCAAGTCTCGAAATTTTTTTTTTTGCATTCGAGACTTCGTCTTTCGAGATTTTTGTTTATTCGAGATTTTGTACCATTCGAGATTTTTGTCGTTCGAGATAATTCCATGCATTGACATATTATATGTTGGTGTCTCCGCTCATGGTCTCATTCAAGCACGTTGAAACTTGCTCTGGCACACGTCACAAAATTTGGAAGCACTGTCAATGGGTAATTCAAATGCGGAATGCTGCTTCTGCAACACACCACCAGTACCAAGCGATACCACAAGCGATACCATATTTGTCGCAGGTTGTTAATAAGAAGGTCATCCATGACAAACAATTTAACAATTATTTGTCATGAATTTTCTGCCGATCACGCCCTAAATATCAGGTTTCACATAGTCCTTTGTTTTATAACTACGGGAATTTTGTCGACCTCATAATAAAAAAAATAAATTTATTTATGCAACAGCATATTAGCTCTAAGACATGTAAAGTTGGGTTAGGCATTGTAAACTTCAGGCGAAAGCCTTTACTGGGTAGATCTCTTTCGCAACATTTTTTCTCTCTTAAATGCTCTCTCTGCGCAATCGACCGTTGGCCATGAGAATTGGTATGGACTATACGCATAAATTGATAAAAAATCTTTAAATGACTCACCGCTTCAAATTTATACCAGTACTCAATACTTTGCATCTGGGTTCTGCAAGCAACTGCGAATCCGTGGCCACGCAATTGGGTCGCTCCTTACCGCCAAATATCGGTGAGCCCGTGCCTATTAAACACCCACAAAAAGATTTAAATTTACTATATCAAAAACCTTGTTACTTAGATACATATTGTGCATTGACAGCTGCGCTTGCACTTACCCAAGGGTTGCAATAGCAGTAAATTGCCACCTTGCGCTAACTGTTCAACGATCTTGAACGCGCGGTGCGGGGTCTTGTCGTCCACCTACGTAGGATTTTTCGAGCGTAATGGTGTCTTACCGGCCACAAAACTCGCGGTATAGCCCACTCTGGTGCTGGAAGAATATCACCCGGCCTACTGGAATGTTAACCTACGGTGATTCTCCTGAAACAAACGCCAAGATCGCTTCTTCTTCACTTTGAAATTTTGCCTTAGCTTAACAGTTTGTAAAACTGTATTATTACCGTATAGCAGGGTGCACAACCTATTCGAAAGGGAAACTTTATTCCCAGGCTCGAGACTAAACTACGACAAGTGTTAATGCGGCCCTTACACCATGCAATATTTTTGCGCAATAATATTGACCGTGTAAGGGTTTTATTGCGCAATATATTGTGTGAAGTTAAAATTTTTTAATATTTTTCGAAGCTTGCTCAATATATTGCGCAGTGTACTGCGCCGTGTAAGGCAAATTACAGGCAAAGCTCAATATTTCTTTTACACAGAATTAAATTTTTATTTGATTGAATGCAAATTCGGGGGCAACGATACGGTTTGTCCATTCTGTTTTTATACTCTACCAGAGTTTAATTTTAATGCAAGGTTCTTAAGACAATAGTTTTTAAGTGACCTGCCCTAAGACATTTAAAGACGCGATGTCACAAGGAACAGAAACAGATTTTCATACATTAGCAACGCAAAAAGCATTCAGCAAATTTAGGTTTCAGTTGCTAACGTATGGATTCTGTTTCTATTCCTGTTTCACGTTGCTTGCCACAACGCGGCTTAAGAGGTATAATCGAGACTCACAGGTAAATTGATTAAGCTATGTCCGTCTGTCCGCTCGTATGTGTGAAGTTTATAGTCTTAGAGTTTAAAAGTGTGTGAAGCTTACAGTCTTAGAGTTTAAAAATTTACAGGTCTTGAAATTGGGCTCCGAATACAGCATTGTAGATTGATTTTCATTTCAAATAGGGTAGGATATTTCCAAGTTCCTTAGAGACAAACTCAGGCACTTACTCACTTGTTAAACCATTCTATTGTCCATTTATCACGGCTCTTTCTCGGCACAAAACAAGAATCCGATGCCTGTGTACCTACCTACATATCCCAAAAAATCGTTTTCACAGAGCATGACGTCTTTCAGCAACGAACTGATACAGAATAAACTGCAGATAGGCTTTAATATTGTGCAGTAATATTGTATAATGTAAGAACGACGCATTTTCACGCAATATTTTTGGCCAATATCTTGCGCAATAATATTGCGTTGTGTAAGGGCCGCATAAGTGCCTAACTATGTTTCTTTTGACTAAAGCTTTTGTCAACCACATACGAATCGTTGATATAAATAAAGAGCAAAAAAAAGTAGACGTTATTCTCAAATTGCAACAATAATGTAATAGAAGCAATGACGATGTACTTATTCGGGACGAACAAAACTAAGAGGGGGACAATATGATGTGGCTTAAATATAAAAAAAGACACGCAGGAGGCACTGAATCCACCCAACGATTTAATGAACGAGCGCACCCATTCGAGTCTAGAAATTGAAATTTCCCCTCCATTGCTCCAATAGATTTTTTTTTAAATAAAAAGAAAAATAGCGGTACCATTTTTGTCGCAGGTTGTTAATAAGAAGGTTTTTTTGTTGTTTTTTTCTCTTTAAACTTACGTCCGAGCAATGCTATCGTTTTTGTAATACTGAATTTAAAATAGCGAATCCACCATTTATATGCATTGGTTGCATCATAATGTAATTTCTCTCTGATGCAAAAGTTGGTAAAATCTCACAGGTAACAAAATTCTTATAAACTATAAAAAGAAGGCAACAACTATCCTAAAACAATTGCACTTAAGTCAAAAAGGTAAAAGCACACATCATAAAATAAATGCAAACCAAGCACACCACCCATACATGTATCTGGCGCTAAACCACGAAATACACAACCATAGAAAGGGTTGGGAACCTTCAAACAAAATCGGATTTAGGTCCAATAACTGCGGGGAATTTTGTCGACCTCATAACAAAAAATCAAATTTATTTATGCAACAGCATAGGCATTGTAAACTTCAGGAGGAAACGTTTACTGGTTAGATATCTTTCGCAACATTTTTGCTCTCTTAAATTTTTACTCTGCGCAATCGACCTTTGGACAAGTGGATTGGTATTGATTATACGCCTAAATTGATAAAAAATCTTTAAATCACTCACCGCTTCAAATTTATACCAGTACTCACTACTTTGCATCTGGGTTCTGCAAGCAACTGCAAATCCGTGGCTACGCAATTGGGTCGCTCCTTACCGCCAAATATCGCTGAGCCCGTGCCTATTCAACTCCCACAAAAAGATTTAAATTAGTGTACAATATCAAAAAGTGAACTACATATTAAACTTCTACCCTTACCTTGTTACTTAGATATATATTGTGCATTTACAGCTGTCCGTCCGTATGTCACCAACTTTTAGGCCTTAAATTTTGAGCTAGGGAGCTGAAATTTCGTGCGTAAGCTCTCTGCCATCCGAAGCAATACAAGTGTTTAAATTTTTTAGATCCGCCCACAGACACGCTCACAATCGGTCTAAATGTGCAACAACCTCCGGTGCTTACAAGACTGTAAGACGTTGTGAAAAGCTGTAAAATATTATTTAGCGTTTTGGGCCACGCCCACGGGTGGAGGCAGAATTTAAGAAAAACCTCTAATTTTCCAGAAAACATGGATTTCGACTACTTTTTAACCTAACTTAAGTAAGGATAAGAAATAAGATTTAGCACATTAGCTTCAACGGGTTCTATAATAGATTTCGTTCCTACAAAGTTTTTGGCCACGCCCATGTTTAGACGTTGATGAAATTGTTGAATTTTACCGAAAAAATTATATTTTTGGCATAGAATTAGAGAGTAATTGCTCAAATGCAATTTATTCAATATTTTTGTTGCAAATCGAAAAATGTTTACTTAATATGTTATGAAGAAAATATTAAGTTCTACATTTGGGTCATAATTCCATAAAAACCTATAAATTTCCAGAAAAACATGGATTTTGACTGCTTTTTAGCTTTAGTAACTATAGAATAAGAAATAACATTTACCACATGAAGAACACCGGATACTACTTCAGATTTGGTTCATACAAAGTTTTCGGCCCCGCCCATCTGTAGAGGTCAATTTCACAAAATTATTGAATTTAAACCAAAAAATTACAGTTTTGCGTACATTTTATCCGCCAATTTGGATATTTCTATGCTAAGGTTCTATGCATTCCGGTTCCGTATCCGCCTCTCGACACAATGTTGTGAAAGTGGCCCGTAACAGTTACTTGTATTTAAGAAAGTCGTGTTATTTTTACATATCTTAAAGTTTGTAGCATTTTTTTCACAGACCTTGTACCAATAATTTCGGTTAATTTAAAACAATTCATAATTGTACATACATTTTTAATTTTGCAGGTACATTGAGGGACTTCAAAACAACTGTTTGCACATTGGGCCATGGAAAAAAACCCTACATTTTTCACGGAATGCAACTCCTACCCTTGGCTCATCGCGCTTGCCCGCTTATTGGCTGGGAAAGTACGCGCAAAAACAAGCAGATAAGATAGTAAACTCTCTCTGGCACCTCGAAAAGTTTTTAATTGGCGATATCCTTGAAATTAAACGCAATTGCTATTAAGTTAAGAGAGACAACTATGACGGACGTTTTGTATTGGTTCAAATATGCGGAGGCTTCTAGCAGTATCTTGTTTACGCTCGAAATACAGTTCATCTCCTAGAAATAAAATCTATTTTTCTCTGACTTTTACAAAATGTTTAAATCCTAATTAAATGAGATTTTAGTCTTTCTTTTGGGTGAATCAAATGTAAACGTTAAGGTAATTGTGATGTTAATTGTGTTCTTGATATATAAAATAAAAACATTTTCCGTTCTTTTTTTGAAATATATATGTTTATTATTGTGAGATATAAGCAAATAGATACTCTGAAACTACGGAGCATTAAGATTGTCATGGGCTCAGCACGCTTCCACTCCGCTGAAGCTAATTTAAATAAGAATTTGCAATGGGTGACCACGATATCTCGAAAACAAAAATCTCGAAAATAAAAACCTAGAATTACAAAAATGTCGAAAAGAAAAATCTAGAATTAATGTACATACCTACATTTACATTAATTGGAGGAGATATATGACCAAACAGTTAAATATGTATGGGTTTTTTTTTAGGTTTAACTAACTATAAGCTTCAAGTCTCGAAAATTTTTTTTTGCATTCGAGACTTCGTCTTTCGAGATTTTTGTTTATTCGAGATTTTGTACCATTCGAGATTTTTGTCGTTCGAGATAATGCCATGCATTGACATATTATATGTTGGTGTCTCCGCTCATGGTCTCATTCAAGCACGTTGAAACTTGCTCTGTTTGGCACACGTCACAAAATTTGGAAGCACTGTCAATGGGTAATTCAAATGCGGAATGCTGCTTCTGCAACACATCACCAGTACCAAACAGCTGCACAAGCGATACCATATTTGTCGCAGGTTTTTAATAAGAAGGTCATCCATGACAAACAATTTAACAATTATTTGTCATGAATTTTCTGCCGATCACGCCCTAAATATCAGGTTTCACATAGTCCTTTGTTTTATAACTACGGGAATTTTGTCGACCTCATAATAAAAAAAATAAATTTATTTATGCAACAGCATTTTAGCTCTAAGACATGTAAAGTTGGGTTAGGCATTGTAAACTTCAGGCGAAAGCCTTTACTGGGTAGATCTCTTTCGCAACATTTTTTCTCTCTTAAATGCTCTCTCTGCGCAATCGACCGTTGGCCATGAGAATTGGTATGGACTATACGCATAAATTGATAAAAAATCTTTAAATGACTCACCGCTTCAAATTTATACCAGTACTCAATACTTTGCATCTGGGTTCTGCAAGCAACTGCGAATCCGTGGCCACGCAATTGGGTCGCTCCTTACCGCCAAATATCGGTGAGCCCGTGCCTATTTAACACCCACAAAAAGATTTAAATTTACTATATCAAAAACCTTGTTACTTAGATACATATTGTGCATTTACAGCTGCGCTTGCACTTACCCAAGGGTTGCAATAGCAGTAAATTGCCACCTTGCGCTAACTGTTCAACGATCTTGAACGCGCGGTGCGGGGTCTTGTCGTCCACCTACGTAGGATTTTTCGAGCGTAATGGTGTCTTACCGGCCACAAAACTCGCGGTATAGCCCACTCTGGTGCTGGAAGAATATCACCCGGCCTACTGGAATGTTAACCTACGGTGATTCTCCTGAAACAAACGCCAAGATCGCTTCTTCTTCACTTTGAAATTTTGCCTTAGCTTAACAGTTTGTAAAACTGTATTATTACCGTATAGCAAGGTGCACAACCTATTCCAAAGGGAAACTTTATTCCCAGGCTCGAGACTAAACTACGACAAGTGTTAATGCGGCCCTTACACCATGCAATATTTTTGCGCAATAATATTGACCGTGTAAGGGTTTTATTGCGCAATATATTGTGTGAAGTTAAAATTTTTTAATATTTTTCGAAGCTTGCTCAATATATTGCGCAGTGTACTGCGCCGTGTAAGGCAAATTACAGGCAAAGCTCAATATTTCTTTTACACAGAATTAAATTTTTATTTGATTGAATGCAAATTCGGGGGCAACGATACGGTTTGTCCATTCTGTTTTGATACTCTACCAGAGTTTAATTTTAATGCAAGGTTTTTAAGACAATAGTTTTTAAGTGACCTGCCCTAAGACATTTAAAGACGCGATGTCACAAGGAACAGAAACAGATTTTCATACATTAGCAACGCAAAAAGCATTCAGCGAATTTAGGTTTCAGTTGCTAACGTATGGATTCTGTTTCTATTCCTGTTTCACGTTGCTTGCCACTACGCGGCTTAAGAGGTATAATCGAGACTCACAGGTAAATTGATTAAGCTATGTCCGTCTGTCCGCTCGTATGTGTGAAGTTTATAGTCTTAGAGTTTAAAAGTGTGTGAAGCTTACAGCTTTAGAGTTTAAAAATGTACAGGTCTTGAAATTGGGCTCCGAATACAGCATTGTAGATTGATTTTCATTTCAAATAGGGTAGGATATTTCCAAGTTCCTTAGAGACAAACTCAGGCACTCACTCACTTGTTAAACCAGTCTATTGTCCATTTATCACGGCTCTTTCTCGGCACAAAACAAGAATCCGATGCCTGTGTACGTACCTACATATCCCAAAAAATCGTTTTCACAGAGCATGACGTCTTTCAGCAACGAACTGATACAGAATAAACTGCAGATAGGCTTTAATATTGTGCAGTAATATTGTATAATGTAAGAACGACGCATTTTCACGCAATATTTTTGGCCAATATCTTGCGCAATAATATTGCGTTGTGTAAGGGCCGCATAAGTGCCTAACTATGTTTCTTTTGACTAAAGCTTTTGTCAACCACAGACGAATCGTTGATATAAATAAAGACCAAAAAAAAGTAGACGTTATTCTCAAATTGCAACAATAATGTAATAGAAGCAATGACGATGTACTTATTCGGGACGAACAAAACTAAGAGGGGGACAATATGATGTGGCTTAAATATAAAAAAAGACACGCAGGAGGCACTGAATCCACCCAACGATTTAATGAACGAGCACACCCATTCGAGTCTAGAAATTGAAATTTCCCCTCCATTGCTCCAATAGATTTTTTTTTAAATAAAAAGAAAAATAGCGGTACCATTTTTGTCGCAGGTTGTTAATAAGAAGGTTTTTTTGTTGTTTTTTTCTCTTTAAACTTACGTCCGAGCAATGCTATCGTTTTTGTAATACTGAATTTAAAATAGCGAATCCACCATTTATATGCATTGGTTGCATCACAATGTAATTTCTCTCTGATGCAAAAATTGGTAAAATCTCACAGGTAACAAAATTCTTATAAACTATAAAAAGAAGGCAACAACTATCCTCAAACAATTGCACTTAAGTCAAAAAGGTAAAAGCAAACATCATAAAATAAATGCAAACCAAGCACACCACCCATACATGCATCTGGCGCTAAACCACGAAATACACAACCGTAGAAAGGGTTGGGAACCTTCAAACAAAATCGGATTTAGGTCCAATATAACTATTATAACTGCGGGGAATTTTGTCGACCTCATAACAAAAAATCAAATTTATTTATACAACAGCATAGGCATTGTAAACTTCAGGAGAAAACGTTTACTGGTTAGATATATTTCGCAACATTTTTGCTCTCTTAAATTTTTACTCTGCGCAATCGACCTTTGGACAAGTGGATTGGTATTGATTATACGCCTAAATTGATAAAAAATCTTTAAATGACTCACCGCTTCAAATTTATACCAGTGCTCACTACTTTGCATCTGGGTTCTGCAAGCAACTGCAAATCCGTGGCTACGCAATTGGGTCGCTCCTTACCGCCAAATATCGGTGAGCCCGTGCCTATTCAAATCCCACAAAAAGATTTAAATTAGTGTACAATATCAAAAAGTGAACTACATATTAAACTTCTACCCTTACCTTGTTACTTAGATATATATTGTGCACTTACAGCTGTCCGTCCGTATGTCACCAACTTTTAGGCCTTAAATTTTGAGCTAGGGAGCTGAAATTTCGTGCGTAAGCTCTCTGCCATCCGAAGCACTACAAGTGTTTAAACTTTTTAGATCCGCCCACAGACACGCTCACAATCGGTCTAAATGTGCAACAACCTCCGGTGCTTACAAGACTGTAAGACGTTGTGAAAAGCTGTAAAATATTATTTAGCGTTTTGGGCCACGCCCACGGATGGAGGCAGAATTTAAGAAAAACCTCTAATTTTCCAGAAAACATGGATTTCGACTACTTTTTAACCTAACTTAAGTAAGGATAAGAAATAAGATTTAGCACATTAGCTTCAACGGGTTCTATAATAGATTTCGTTCCTACAAAGTTTTTGGCCACGCCCATGTTTAGACGTTGATATTACGAAATTGTTGAATTTTACCCAAAAAATTACATTTTTGGCATAGAATTAGAGAGTAATTGCTCAAATGCAATTTATTCAATATTTTTGTTGCAAATCGAAAAATTTTTACTTAATATGTTATGAAGAAAATATTAAGTTCTACATTTGGGTCACAATTCCATAAAAACCTATAAATTTCCAGAAAAACATTGATTTCGACTGCTTTTTAGCTTAAGTAAGTATAGAATAAGAAATCACAATTACCACATGAAGAACACCGGATACTACTTCAGATTTGGTTCATACAAAGTTTTCGGCCCCGCCCATCTGTAGAGGTCAATTTCACAAAATTATTGAATTTGAACCAAAAAATTACAGTTTTGCGTACATTTTATCCGCCAATTTGGATATTTCTATGCTAAGGTTTTATGCATTCAGGTTCCATATCCGCCTCTCGACATAATGTTTTGAAAGTGGCCCGTAACAGTTACTTGTATTTAAGAAAGTCGTGTTATCTTTACATATCTTAAAGTTTGTAGCATTTTTTTCACAGACCTTGTACCAATAATTTCGGTTAATTTAAAACAATTCATAATTGTACATATATTTTTAATTTTGCAGGTATATTGAGGGACTTCAAAACAACTGTTCGCACATTGGGCCATGGAAAAAAACCCTACATTTTTCATGGAATGTAACTCCTACCCTTGGCTCATCGCGCTTGCCCGCTTATTGGCTGGGAAAGTACGCGCAAAAACAACCAGATAAGATAGTAAACTCTCTCTGGCACCTCGAAAAGTTTTTGATTGGCGATATCCTTGAAATTAAACGCAATTGCTATTAAGTTAAGAGAGACAACTATGACGGACGTTTTGTATTGGTTCAAATATGCGGAGGCTTCTAGCAGTATCTTGTTTACGCTCGAAATACAGTTCATCTCCTAGAAATAAAATCTATTTTTCTCTGACTTTTACAAAATGTTTAAATCCTAATTAAATGAGATTTTAGTCTTTCTTTTGGGTGAATCAAATGTAAACGTTAAGGTAATTGTGAGGTTAATTGAGTTCTTGATATATAAAATAAAAACATTTTCCGTTCTTTTTTTGAAATATATATGTTTATTATTGTGAGATATAAGCAAATAGATACTCTGAAACTACGGAGCATTAAGATTGTCATGGGCTCAGCACGCTTCCACTCCGCTGAAGCTAATTTAAATAAGAATTTGCAATGGGTGACCACGATATCTCGAAAACAAAAATCTCGAAAATAAAAACCTAGAATTACAAAAATGTCGAAAAGAAAAATCTAGAATTAATGTACATACCTACATTTACACACATGTTTGAGAAAAATTTTGAAAATTGGAGGATATATATGACCAAACAGTTAAATATGTATGGTTTTTTTTTTAGGTTTAACTATTTATAAGCTTCAAGTCTCGAAAATTTTTTTTTGCATTCGAGACTTCGTCTTTCGAGATTTTTGTTTATTCGAGATTTTGTACCATTCGAGATTTTTGTCGTTCGAGATAATTCCATGCATTGACATATTATATGTTGGTGTCTCCGCTCATGGTCTCATTCAAGCACGTTGAAACTTGCTCTGGCACACGTCACAAAATTTGGAAGCACTGTCAATGGGTAATTCAAATGCGGAATGCTGCTTCTGCAACACACCACCAGTACCAAGCGATACCACAAGCGATACCATATTTGTCGCAGGTTGTTAATAAGAAGGTCATCCATGACAAACAATTTAACAATTATTTGTCATGAATTTTCTGCCGATCACGCCCTAAATATCAGGTTTCACATAGTCCTTTGTTTTATAACTACGGGAATTTTGTCGACCTCATAAAAAAAAAATAAATTTATTTATGCAACAGCATTTTAGCTCTAAGACATGTAAAGTTGGGTTAGGCATTGTAAACTTCAGGCGAAAGCCTTTATTGGGTAGATCTCTTTCGCAACTTTTTTTCTCTCTTAAATGCTCTCTCTGCGCAATCGACCGTTGGCCATGAGAATTGGTATGGACTATACGCATAAATTGATAAAAAATCTTTAAATGACTCACCGCTTCAAATTTATACCAGTACTCAATACTTTGCATCTGGGTTCTGCAAGCAACTGCGAATCCGTGGCTACGCAATTGGGTCGCTCCTTACCGCCAAATATCGGTGAGCCCGTGCTTATTTAACACCCACAAAAAGATTTAAATTTACTATATCAAAAACCTTGTTACTTAGATACATATTGTGCATTTACAGCTGCGCTTGCACTTACCCAAGGGTTGCAATAGCAGTAAATTGCCACCTTGCGCTAACTGTTCAACGATCTTGAACGCGCGGTGCGGGGTCTTGTCGTCCACCTACGTAGGATTTTTCGAGCGTAATGGTGTCTTACCGGCCACAAAACTCGCGGTATAGCCCACTCTGGTGCTGGAAGAACATCACCCGGCCTACTGGAATGTTAACCTACGGTGATTCTCCTGAAACAAACGCCAAGATCGCTTCTTCTTCACTTTGAAATTTTGCCTTAGCTTAACAGTTTGTAAAACTGTATTATTACCGTATAGCAGGGTGCACAACCTATTCGAAAGGGAAACTTTATTCCCAGGCTCGAGACTAAACTACGACAAGTGTTAATGCGGCCCTTACACCATGCAATATTTTTGCGCAATAATATTGACCGTGTAAGGGTTTTATTGCGCAATATATTGTGTGAAGTTAAAATTTTTTAATATTTTTCGAAGCTTGCTCAATATATTGCGCAGTGTACTGCGCCGTGTAAGGCAAATTACAGGCAAAGCTCAGTATTTCTTTTACACAGAATTAAATTTTTATTTGATTGAATGCAAATTCGGGGGCAACGATACGGTTTGTCCATTCTGTTTTTATACTCTACCAGAGTTTAATTTTAATGCAAGGTTCTTAAGACAATAGTTTTTAAGTGACCTGCCCTAAGACATTTAAAGACGCGATGTCACAAGGAACAGAAACAGATTTTCATACATTAGCAACGCAAAAAGCATTCAGCAAATTTAGGTTTCAGTTGCTAACGTATGGATTCTGTTTCTATTCCTGTTTCACGTTGCTTGCCACAACGCGGCTTAAGAGGTATAATCGAGACTCACAGGTAAATTGATTAAGCTATGTCCGTCTGTCCGCTCGTATGTGTGAAGATTATAGTCTTAGAGTTTAAAAGTGTGTGAAGCTTACAGTCTTAGAGTTTAAAAATTTACAGGTCTTGAAATTGGGCTCCGAATACAGCATTGTAGATTGATTTCCATTTCAAATAGGGTAGGATATTTTGTATTTGTATTTGTATTTGTATTTAATTTATTCATTTATAATAAACTTAAACATAACCTAACAATTTTTATAAATGGAATATTAATTATCATTCCTTAACTTAAAAGTTAGTGGTGAATGACACATCCAGATTTACATTTCAGTTGATATCTGTTGTGGGGTGACAATCAGTATTAATTTATTTAATTCACATTTTTTTAAAAAAAAAAAGAAAAGAAAACAAATGTTAAAGACGAAAAAAAAAATGTTTGTGATTCAATCATAAACATAACAATTCATAATAAATAGTAATATGTAACTGTGCTGTTGATGAGAAAAAGTAATGATTTAAACAAATGATTCAATACGTTCATAGCTTATCGTGAACAACCAGGTCTTAACCTTTTTGACAAAACATGAAAAACGAAGTGTATCTCTTATAAATAAGGGCAATTCATTAAAAATATGTGGAGCCGTGTATGTATAAAAATGTGTAAAGTGTGTTCTACGTTCAAAAGGTACATTGACTAAACTCATATTGTTAACACGCAGATTGTACATTTGTATGTTCCTACTGGGAATATTTCCACTTTGTTTGAAGAACTCTCTTAAAACTTTAAAAACATATAAATGTCTAATTGGCAGAATACGCAAATTATTAAATAAAGGCCAACTCTCAGCTAAGCGATTTTTATTGGAAACAATTCTTATAAGGTGTTTTTGAGCTATTAATAATGGTCTAATGGTATTAGTATACGAACCTCCCCAGCTTGTTATGCCGTACTGCAACTTTGAGTGAGCAAGACCATAATAGATAGTAGTTAAAACTTTTTGAGAGCAAAACTGCTTTATCAGATACATTTTACGTATCACCAACAACAAATAAGTTTTAATCATTTGTATATGATTTTTCCAATTTAGATTGAAATCAATCACTACACCCAGGTACTTAAAAGTTTGAACCGTTTTGATTTTGAAGCAGTTTTCAGTGCAATGCACATTAGCTATAAAATTACTCTTTCCACACTTATGTAAAGGTAATGGAAACTGTTTACAATCAGAAGCGTGAAACCATAAATTATAATCAATTAGGACATTTCCAGATACTTTAAAACACATCAATTTAGTTTTTTCGCGGACAACCAATTTGTGGTATGTAAACCACAACCGCAGAGTTTCAAGGTCTTCATTTATCATCGTAATTCAGTTTCAGATTGGTACGTTAGAACTATATCATCCGCAAAAGCAGTTGAATTACCATTTAACTTGAGTTTAAATATAGAATTAATATATATTAAGAAAAACAGAGGGCCAAGTACAGATCCCTGAGGAACACCGTTTTTTAGTTGCCTATGTTCACTTGAGATCCCACCAATAATTACCTTTTGAGTTCTATTTCTTAAATAAGATTTGAGCCAATTGAAAATGTTACCACGAAAACCAACATTAAATAGCTTAGTAAGCAAAATATCGTGGTTTACAAGATCAAAAGCTTTTGTCATATCAAGAAATAGACCAAAAGTTGATTTGTTTTTATTTAAACTTCCGTAAAGCTGATTACACACCCGTAAGATGGCATCCTCAGTTGACAAACCTGCTCTAAAACCAAATTGATTTTTACTAAAGAAGTTTAACCTATCCAGAAATGAAACAATTCGAACCTTAATTAACTTTTCAAAAATTTTGGAAAACGTCGAAAGAAGTGATATTGGCCTATAGTTAGAAACCTTTTTTTTATTTCCTTTTTTGAAAAGGGGTAGGACCTCAGCACATTTCAGGTGGTCAGGAAAACAACCCATTTCAACACTTTTATTAAATAAGAAGGACAATACATCGACTACATACCAGGCAATATTTTTTAATAAAATGCTTGAAACACCATCACTTGTACAAGAAGTTTTATTTTTAAGGGAAGAAATAGCATTGTAGACTTCTCTGGGTGTAATCGCACTAAACACAAAACTGTTTGATTGAACATCATCCACAAAAACGCCAGAAGATGAGAAACAATCGCAATTTATGCTTTGTTCGACAGCTGGTTTCAACTTTTCAGAGATTTCCGTAAAATAATCATTAAATTTATTTGAAATCCTTCCTAAATCGGAAACAATTACTCCCTCAACTTCAATAGTATCAATTTTACCAGAGTTTCTACCTTTTCCCAAAATGCTATCAACTACTCGCCATTCTTCGCGTATATTACCTCTAGCACTAGCAAACCTATCGCTGAAGAAGTTGTTACGAGTGTCTTCGATCTCTTTTTTTAAAGACTTACAAAAAGATTCATAATGTTTTTTAAGTTTAATATTGTTCCGATGTTTCTGGCATTTTACGCTCAACTTCCTCTTTTTCCTTATCTTATTAATAAGATTATTAGTCATCCAGGGTTTCAAATGCTTCTTCTTACTCGATATATTTTTTTGGAAAGTACTCGATTTTACGTGTTTTTGAAAAATATCCAGGAATAGGTCAAAAGCAACAGAAGGATTGCCTTCGGAAAGAACCGTTTCCCAGCATTCAAAAGTTAAATAATCCTTCAACATCACATAATTTATGGAATACTTCACTCTATCAGATGTGGATTTAAAGTTTTCAGAACTATAATTGTAAACTGATAAATAATTTAGGCTAATCATGCTATGATCTGTTAACTTCAAATCGTGTACCTGGCCACTAAAAATATTTTTATTATTTTTTTGCGTTCGTAAGAAAATATGGTCAATACAACTAGTAGTGGAATCGGTCAAACGGGTAGGTTCATAAATCAAACTCTTAAGACCATTAGAAGCCATAGTAAACAAATAATTTTCAGCATCAATGTTACACTCATCAAGAATATCTACATTGATATCACCGACAACAATTAAATTTTTAGCCAGAGTTGTGCTAAGAATATGACTCAGTTCATGAATAAAAATACTTTTCGCAACAGCCTGGAGTCGATAAATACTCAAAAAAGTGTAGTTAATGTTTTCAAAAACAAAAGAAAATTTTAATACGTCGGCACTAGATAATTTAATGCTAGTACTATCACACACATACCCCTCTTTAACATACACGGCAACACCTCCAGCACAATAAGACTCATTACAATTTGCCAAAGGAAAGTTGTAACCATTTTATACAATTGAAGTTCTTTTTCGTATATCCAAATTTCACTTAACACTATTACAACGGGTAAATTCAACAACGAATCAAGATGAGCTAGGAATATTGAAAAATTTGCTCTCATGCTACGTATATTTTGATGTAAACATAAACAATATTCTACAGAATTAACGAGATCAGCTGGGTTTTCACATGCATTAGGAAGTGGGAGGGAGCTAGCAATAATCATAATATAAGAAAATCAGCAGCACAATTTATTCTTACGTAGTTGGCACCCTCTTCTTTTCGCATGCAAATAGTCCCATTTCTCGTCCACACATATTTGTACCCTTTCTTTGTCTTCATTGTTGTTGCAGTTTTTAATAGTTGTCTTGTTTCATACGTTAAACACTCGTTAACATACATCTTATCCATTCTTGCTTCGGCATTGAGTAGGTTCGTGGTTAGTTGCTTTCCTCTTTCTTTCTTGGCTTTAATTATTTTTTCCTTGCACAGATGAGACACTAGTTTTACGTGAAGAACGTTTTTTGTTGCATTGCCTTTAGTTGTTGGTTTGGCTATTTTAATTTTCTTCATGTAGCATTGGTCGATGTCTCCTTCGTTTACGTTCAAGCTCAAACCTTCACGAAATACTTTAAGAGCTGCATCAGTATACGACATGTCATGTTTGATGTTAGGAACGTTGAATATTTCAATACTGTTTGTGAGTAGCTGTTTCTCTAGATTGTTGATTTTCGCTTCGAGACAATCAATTCTTTTTTCACACTTATCATTTTTGGCTTGAAGTGCGTTGATTTGAATTTTTAAGTTCTCTTCGATTGATACAACCTTTGCGTAAATCATATCTAGAGTGATATTGGTACCATCGAGCTGGTTCGTGGTAAACGTAAATGATTCCGATGTTGTATTGGATGCTTGTGACGGTAAAGTTGCCGGTTTAGTCGATGCAGCAGACGTAGACGGTGGTGGCGATGGTGACGGCGGTGGCGATGATGACGGTGGTGGCTGGCTGATTGGATGGATTTTGTTGTTGGATGCCATAGAGAAAGACGCTCTCCGCTGGTTTGAGCACGGTTGGCACCTCCAAACCGATCTACTTTTCTTTATGAAGTCCAGATCTATGGCAGTAATTTTAACACAATTTCCATGGAAAATAGCTTCACAAGCCGCGCAACCCACTTTAAGGTCTGATCTTTCAACCTTGAATTGACAAATACTGCACGACATTTTGATGAATTTATGAAATTTTTTTTTTTTTAATGGTTTTTAACAAAGCTCAAGCTCTCTACACAAGTGTACCCCACAACGACTCAGTGAGAACTGATATTTCCAAGTTCCTTAGAGACAAACTCAGGCACTTACTCACTTGTTAAACCATTCTATTGTCCATTTATCACGGCTCTTTCTCGGCACAAAACAAGAATCCGATGCCTGTGTACCTACCTACATATCCCAAAAAATCGTTTTCACAGAGCATGACGTCTTTCAGCAACGAACTGATACAGAATAAACTGCAGATAGGCTTTAATATTGTGCAGTAATATTGTATAATGTAAGAACGACGCATTTTCACGCAATATTTTTGGTCAATATCTTGCGCAATAATATTGCGTTGTGTAAGGGCCGCATAAGTGCTTAACTATGTTTCTTTTGACTAAAGCTTTTGTCAACCACAGACGAATCGTTGATATAAATAAAGAGCAAAAAAAAAGTAGACGTTATTCTCAAATTGCAACAATAATGTAATAGAAGCAATGACGATGTACTTATTCGGGACGAACAAAACTAAGAGGGGGACAATATGATGTGGCTTAAATATAAAAAAAGACACGCAGGAGGCACTGAATCCACCCAACGATTTAATGAACGAGCACACCCATTCGAGTCTAGAAATTGAAATTTCCCCTCCCATGCTCCAATAGATTTTTTTTTTAAATAAAAAGAAAAATAGCGGTACCATTTTTGTCGCAGGTTGTTAATAAGAAGGTTTTTTTGTTGTTTTTTTCTCTTTAAACTTACGTCCGAGCAATGCTATCGTTTTTGTAATACTGAATTTAAAATAGCGAATCCACTATTTATATGCATTGGTTGCATCATAATGTAATTTCTCTCTGATGCAAAAATTGGTAAAATCTCACAGGTAACAAAATTCTTATAAACTATAAAAAGAAGGCAACAACTATCCTAAAACAATTGCACTTAAGTCAAAAAGGTAAAAGCACACATCATAAAATAAATGCAAACCAAGCACACCACCCATACATGTATCTGGCGCTAAACCACGAAATACACAACCATAGAAAGGGTTGGGAACCTTCAAACAAAATCGGATTTAGGTCCAATAACTGCGGGGAATTTTGTCGACCTCATAACAAAAAATCAAATTTATTTATACAACAGCATAGGCATTGTAAACTTCAGGAGGAAACGTTTACTGGTTAGATATCTTTCGCAACATTTTTGCTCTCTTAAATTTTTACTCTGCGCAATCGACCTTTGTACAAGTGGATTGGTATTGATTATACGCCTAAATTGATAAAAAATCTTTAAATCACTCACCGCTTCAAATTTATACCAGTACTCACTACTTTGCATCTGGGTTCTGCAAGCAACTGCAAATCCGTGGCTACGCAATCGGGTCGCTCCTTACCGCCAAATATCGCTGAGCCCGTGCCTATTCAACTCCCACAAAAAGATTTAAATTAGTGTACAATATCAAAAAGTGAACTACATATTAAACTTCTACCCTTACCTTGTTACTTAGATATATATTGTGCATTTACAGCTGTCCGTCCGTATGTCACCAACTTTTAGGCCTTAAATTTTGAGCTAGGGAGCTGAAATTTCGTGCGTAAGCTCTCTGCCATCCGAAGCAATACAAGTGTTTAAATTTTTTAGATCCGCCCACAGACACGCTCACAATCGGTCTAAATGTGCAACAACCTCCGGTGCTTACAAGACTGTAAGACGTTGTGAAAAGCTGTAAAATATTATTTAGCGTTTTGGGCCACGCCCACGAGTGGAGGCAGAATTTAAGAAAAACCTCTAATTTTCCAGAAAACATGGATTTCGACTACTTTTTAACCTAACTTAAGTAAGGATAAGAAATAAGATTTAGCACATTAGCTTCAACGGGTTCTATAATAGATTTCGTTCCTACAAAGTTTTTGGCCACGCCCATGTTTAGACGTTGATGAAATTGTTGAATTTTACCCAAAAAATTATATTTTTGGCATAGAATTAGAGAGTAATTGCTCAAATGCAATTTATTCAATATTTTTGTTGCAAATCGAAAAATGTTTACTTAATATGTTATGAAGAAAATATTAAGTTCTACATTTGGGTCATAATTCCATAAAAACCTATAAATTTCCAGAAAAACATGGATTTCGACTGCTTTTTAGCTTTAGTAACTATAGAATAAGAAATAACATTTACCACATGAAGAACACCGGATACTACTTCAGATTTGGTTCATACAAAGTTTTCGACCCCGCCCATCTGTAGAGGTCAATTTCACAAAATTATTGAATTTAAACCAAAAAATTACAGTTTTGCGTACATTTTATCCGCCAATTTGGATATTTCTATGCTAAGGTTCTATGCATTCCGGTTCCGTATCCGCCTCTCGACACAATGTTGTGAAAGTGGCCCGTAACAGTTACTTGTATTTAAGAAAGTCGTGTTATTTTTACATATCTTAAAGTTTGTAGCATTTTTTTCACAGACCTTGTACCAATAATTTCGGTTAATTTAAAACAATTCATAATTGTACATACATTTTTAATTTTGCAGGTACATTGAGGGACTTCAAAACAACTGTTTGCACATTGGGCCATGGAAAAAAACCCTACATTTTTCATGGAATGCAACTCCTACCCTTGGCTCATCGCGCTTGCCCGCTTATTGGCTGGGAAAGCACGCGCAAAAACAAGCAGATAAGATAGTAAACTCTCTCTGGCACCTCGAAAAGTTTTTAATTGGCGATATCCTTGAAATTAAACGCAATTGCTATTAAGTTAAGAGAGACAACTATGACGGACGTTTTGTATTGGTTCAAATATGCGGAGGCTTCTAGCAGTATCTTGTTTACGCTCGAAATACAGTTCATCTCCTAGAAATAAAATCTATTTTTCTCTGACTTTTACAAAATGTTTAAATCCTAATTAAATGAGATTTTAGTCTTTCTTTTGGGTGAATCAAATGTAAACGTTAAGGTAATTGTGATGTTAATTGTGTTCTTGATATATAAAATAAAAACATTTTCCGTTCTTTTTTTGAAATATATATGTTTATTATTGTGAGATATAAGCAAATAGATACTCTGAAACTACGGAGCATTAAGATTGTCATGGGCTCAGCACGCTTTTACTCCGCTGAATCTAATTTAAATAAGAATTTGCAATGGGTGACCACGATATCTCGAAAACAAAAATCTCGAAAATAAAAACCTAGAATTACAAAAATGTCGAAAAGAAAAATCTAGAATTAATGTACATACCAACATTTACACACATGTTTGAGAAAAATTTTGAAAATTGGAGGGGATATATGACCAAAGAGTTAAATATGTATGGGTTTTTTTTTAGGTTTTTAAGGTTTAACTAACTATAAGCTTCAAGTCTCGAAATTTTTTTTTGCATTCGGGACTTCGTCTTTCGAGATTTTTGTTTATTCGAGATTTTTTACCATTCGAGATTTTTGTCGTTCGAGATAATGCCATGCATTGACATATTATATGTTGGTGTCTCCGCTCATGGTCTCATTCAAGCACGTTGAAACTTGCGCTGTTTGGTAAACGTCACAAAATTTGGAAGCACTGTCAATGGGTAATTCAAATGCGGAATGCTGCTTCTGCACCACACCACCAGTACCAAACAGCTGCACAAGCGATACCATATTTGTCGCAGGTTGTTAATAAGAAGGTCATCCATGACAAACAATTTAACAATTATTTGTCATGAATTTTCTGCCTATCACGCCCTAAATATCAGGTTTCACATAGTCCTTTGTTTTATAACTACGGGAATTTTGTCAACCTCATAATAAAAAAAATAAATTTATTTATGCAACAGCATTTTAGCTCTAAGGCATGTAAAGTTGGGTTAGGCATTGTAAACTTCAGGGGAAAGCCTTTACTGGGTAGATCTCTTTCGCAACATTTTTTCTCTCTTAAATGCTCTCTCTGCGCAATCGACCGTTGGCCATGTGAATTGGTATGGACTATACGCATAAATTGATAAAAAATCTTTAAATGACTCACCGCTTCAAATTTATACCAGTACTCAATACTTTGCATCTGGGTTCTGCAAGCAACTGCGAATCCGTGGCCACGCAATTGGGTCGCTCCTTACCGCCAAATATCGGTGAGCCCGTGCCTATTTAACACCCACAAAAAGATTTAAATTTGTGTACTATATCAAAAACCTTGTTACTTAGATACATATTGTGCATTTACAGCTGCGCTTGCACTTACCCAAGGGTTGCAATAGCAGTAAATTGCCACCTTGCGCTAACTGTTCAACGATCTTCAACGCGCGGTGCGGGGTCTTGTCGTCCACCTACGTAGGATTTTTCGAGCGTAATGGTGTCTTACCGGCCACAAAACTCGCGGTATAGCCCACTCTGGTGCTGGAAGAATATCACCCGGCCTACTGGAATGTTAACCTACGGTGATTCTCCTGAAACAAACGCCAAGATCGCTTCTTCTTCACTTTGAAATTTTGCCTTAGCTTAACAGTTTGTAAAACTGTATTATTACCGTATAGCAGGGTGCACAACCTATTCCAAAGGGAAACTTTATTCCCAGGCTCGAGACTAAACTACGACAAGTGTTAATGCGGCCCTTACACCATGCAATATTTTTGCGCAATAATATTGACCGTGTAAGGGTTTTATTGCGCAATATATTGTGTGAAGTTAAAATTTTTTAATATTTTTCGAAGCTTGCTCAATATATTGCGCAGTGTACTGCGCCGTGTAAGGCAAATTACAGGCAAAGCTCAATATTTCTTTTACACAGAATTAAATTTTTATTTGATTGAATGCAAATTCGGGGGCAACGATACGGTTTGTCCATTCTGTTTTGATACTCTACCAGAGTTTAATTTTAATGCAAGGTTTTTAAGACAATAGTTTTTAAGTGACCTGCCCTAAGACATTTAAAGACGCGATGTCACAAGGAACAGAAACAGATTTTCATACATTAGCAACGCAAAAAGCATTCAGCGAATTTAGGTTTCAGTTGCTAACGTATGGATTCTGTTTCTATTCCTGTTTCACGTTGCTTGCCACAACGCGGCTTAAGAGGTATAATCGAGACTCACAGGTAAATTGATTAAGCTATGTCCGTCTGTCCGCTCGTATGTGTGAAGTTTATAGTCTTAGAGTTTAAAAGTGTGTGAAGCTTACAGCTTTAGAGTTTAAAAATTTACAGGTCTTGAAATTGGGCTCCGAATACAGCATTGTAGATTGATTTTCATTTCAAATAGGGTAGGATATTTCCAAGTTCCTTAGAGACAAACTCAGGCACTCACTCACTTGTTAAACCAGTCTATTGTCCATTTATCACGGCTCTTTCTCGGCACAAAACAAGAATCCGATGCCTGTGTACCTACCTACATATCCCAAAAAATCGTTTTCACAGAGCATGACGTCTTTCAGCAACGAACTGATACAGAATAAACTGCAGATAGGCTTTAATATTGTGCAGTAATATTGTATAATGTAAGAACGACGCATTTTCACGCAATATTTTTGGCCAATATCTTGCGCAATAATATTGCGTTGTGTAAGGGCCGCATAAGTGCCTAACTATGTTTCTTTTGACTAAAGCTTTTGTCAACCACAGACGAATCGTTGATATAAATAAAGACCAAAAAAAAGTAGACGTTATTCTCAAATCGCAACAATAATGTAATAGAAGCAATGACGATGTACTTATTCGGGACGAACAAAACTAAGAGGGGGACAATATGATGTGGCTTAAATATAAAAAAAGACACGCAGGAGGCACTGAATCCACCCAACGATTTAATGAACGAGCACACCCATTCGAGTCTAGAAATTGAAATTTCCCCTCCATTGCTCCAATAGATTTTTTTTTAAATAAAAAGAAAAATAGCGGTACCATTTTTGTCGCAGGTTGTTAATAAGAAGGTTTTTTTGTTGTTTTTTTCTCTTTAAACTTACGTCCGAGCAATGCTATCGTTTTTGTAATACTGAATTTAAAATAGCGAATCCACCATTTATATGCATTGGTTGCATCATAATGTAATTTCTCTCTGATGCAAAAATTGGTAAAATCTCACAGGTAACAAAATTCTTATAAACTATAAAAGGAAGGCAACAACTATCCTCAAACAATTGCACTTAAGTCAAAAAGGTAAAAGCAAACATCATAAAATAAATGCAAACCAAGCACACCACCCATACATGCATCTGGCGCTAAACCACGAAATACACAACCATAGAAAGGGTTGGGAACCTTCAAACAAAATCGGATTTAGGTCCAATAACTGCGGGGAATTTTGTCGACCTCATAACAAAAAATCAAATTTATTTATACAACAGCATAGGCATTGTAAACTTCAGGAGGAAACGTTTACTGGTTAGATATCTTTCGCAACATTTTTGCTCTCTTAAATTTTTACTCTGCGCAATCGACCTTTGGACAAGTGGATTGGTATTGATTATACGCCTAAATTGATAAAAAATCTTTAAATGACTCACCGCTTCAAATTTATACCAGTGCTCACTACTTTGCATCTGGGTTCTGCAAGCAACTGCAAATCCGTGGCTACGCAATTGGGTCGCTCCTTACCGCCAAATATCGGTGAGCCCGTGCCTATTCAACTCCCACAAAAAGATTTAAATTAGTGTACAATATCAAAAAGTGAACTACATATTAAACTTCTACCCTTACCTTGTTACTTAGATATATATTGTGCACTTACAGCTGTCCGTCCGTATGTCACCAACTTTTAGGCCTTAAATTTTGAGCTAGGGAGCTGAAATTTCGTGCGTAAGCTCTCTGCCATCCGAAGCAATACAAGTGTTTAAATTTTTTAGATCCGCCCACAGACACGCTCACAATCGGTCTAAATGTGCAACAACCTCCGGTGCTTACAAGACTGTAAGACGTTGTGAAAAGCTGTAAAATATTATTTAGCGTTTTGGGCCACGCCCACGGATGGAGGCAGAATTTAAGAAAAACCTCTAATTTTCCAGAAAACATGGATTTCGACTACTTTTTAACCTAACTTAAGTAAGGATAAGAAATAAGATTTAGCACATTAGCTTCAACGGGTTCTATAATAGATTTCGTTCCTACAAAGTTTTTGGCCACGCCCATGTTTAGACGTTGATATTACGAAATTGTTGAATTTTACCCAAAAAATTACATTTTTGGCATAGAATTAGAGAGTAATTGCTCAAATGCAATTTATTCAATATTTTTGTTGCAAATCGAAAAATTTTTACTTAATATGTTATGAAGAAAATATTAAGTTCTACATTTGGGTCACAATTCCATAAAAACCTATAAATTTCCAGAAAAACATTGATTTCGACTGCTTTTTAGCTTTAGTAAGTATAGAATAAGAAATCACAATTACCACATGAAGAACACCGGATACTACTTCAGATTTGGTTCATACAAAGTTTTCGGCCCCGTCCATCTGTAGAGGTCAATTTCACAAAATTATTGAATTTGAACCAAAAAATTACAGTTTTGCGTACATTTTATCCGCCAATTTGGATATTTCTATGCTAAGGTTCTATGCATTCCGGTTCCGTATCCGCCTCTCGACACAATGTTGTGAAAGTGGCCCGTAACAGTTACTTGTATTTAAGAAAGTCGTGTTATTTTTACATATCTTAAAGTTTGTAGCATTTTTTTCACAGACCTTGTACCAATAATTTCGGTTAATTTAAAACAATTCATAATTGTACATACATTTTTAATTTTGCAGGTACATTGAGGGACTTCAAAACAACTGTTTGCACATTGGGCCATGGAAAAAAACCCTACATTTTTCATGGAATGCAACTCCTACCCTTGGCTCATCGCGCTTGCCCGCTTATTGGCTGGGAATAAACGCGCAAAAACAAGCAGATAAGATAGTAAACTCTCTCTGGCACCTCGAAAAGTTTTTAATTGGCGATATCCTTGAAATTAAACGCAATTGCTATTAAGTTAAGAGAGACAACTATGACGGACGTTTTGTATTGGTTCAAATATGCGGAGGCTTCTAGCAGTATCTTGTTTACGCTCGAAATACAGTTCATCTCCTAGAAATAAAATCTATTTTTCTCTGACTTTTACAAAATGTTTAAATCCTAATTAAATGAGATTTTAGTCTTTCTTTTGGGTGAATCAAATGTAAACGTTAAGGTAATTGTGATGTTAATTGTGTTCTTGATATATAAAATAAAAACATTTTCCGTTCTTTTTTTGAAATATATATGTTTATTACTGTGAGATATAAGCAAATAGATACTCTGAAACTACGGAGCATTAAGATTGTCATGGGCTCAGCACGCTTCCACTCCGCTGAAGCTAATTTAAATAAGAATTTGCAATGGGTGACCACGATATCTCGAAAACAAAAATCTCGAAAATAAAAACCTAGAATTACAAAAATGTCGAAAAGAAAAATCTAGAATTAATGTACATACCTACATTTACATTAATTGGAGGAGATATATGACCAAACAGTTAAATATGTATGGGTTTTTTTTTAGGTTTAACTAACTATAAGCTTCAAGTCTCGAAAATTTTTTTTTGCATTCGAGACTTCGTCTTTCGAGATTTTTGTTTATTCGAGATTTTGTACCATTCGAGATTTTTGTCGTTCGAGATAATGCCATGCATTGACATATTATATGTTGGTGTCTCCGCTCATGGTCTCATTCAAGCACGTTGAAACTTGCTCTGTTTGGCACACGTCACAAAATTTGGAAGCACTGTCAATGGGTAATTCAAATGCGGAATGCTGCTTCTGCAACACACCACCAGTACCAAACAGCTGCACAAGCGATACCATATTTGTCGCAGGTTTTTAATAAGAAGGTCATCCATGACAAACAATTTAACAATTATTTGTCATGAATTTTCTGCCGATCACGCCCTAAATATCAGGTTTCACATAGTCCTTTGTTTTATAACTACGGGAATTTTGTCGACCTCATAATAAAAAAAATAAATTTATTTATGCAACAGCATTTTAGCTCTAAGACATGTAAAGTTGGGTTAGGCATTGTAAACTTCAGGCGAAAGCCTTTACTGGGTAGATCTCTTTCGCAACATTTTTTCTCTCTTAAATGCTCTCTCTGCGCAATCGACCGTTGGCCATGAGAATTGGTATGGACTATACGCATAAATTGATAAAAAATATTTAAATGACTCACCGCTTCAAATTTATACCAGTACTCAATACTTTGCATCTGGGTTCTGCAAGCAACTGCGAATCCGTGGCCACGCAATTGGGTCGCTCCTTACCGCCAAATATCGGTGAGCCCGTGCCTATTTAACACCCACAAAAAGATTTAAATTTACTATATCAAAAACCTTGTTACTTAGATACATATTGTGCATTTACAGCTGCGCTTGCACTTACCCAAGGGTTGCAATAGCAGTAAATTGCCACCTTGCGCTAACTGTTCAACGATCTTGAACGCGCGGTGCGGGGTCTTGTCGTCCACCTACGTAGGATTTTTCGAGCGTAATGGTGTCTTACCGGCCACAAAACTCGCGGTATAGCCCACTCTGGTGCTGGAAGAATATCACCTGGCCTACTGGAATGTTAACCTACGGTGATTCTCCTGAAACAAACGCCAAGATCGCTTCTTCTTCACTTTGAAATTTTGCCTTAGCTTAACAGTTTGTAAAACTGTATTATTACCGTATAGCAGGGTGCACAACCTATTCCAAAGGGAAACTTTATTCCCAGGCTCGAGACTAAACTACGACAAGTGTTAATGCGGCCCTTACACCATGCAATATTTTTGCGCAATAATATTGACCGTGTAAGGGTTTTATTGCGCAATATATTGTGTGAAGTTAAAATTTTTAAAATTTTTCGAAGCTTGCTCAATATATTGCGCAGTGTACTGCGCCGTGTAAGGCAAATTACAGGCAAAGCTCAATATTTCTTTTACACAGAATTAAATTTTTATTTGATTGAATGCAAATTCGGGGGCAACGATACGGTTTGTCCATTCTGTTTTGATACTCTACCAGAGTTTAATTTTAATGCAAGGTTTTTAAGACAATAGTTTTTAAGTGACCTGCCCTAAGACATTTAAAGACGCGATGTCACAAGGAACAGAAACAGATTTTCATACATTAGCAACGCAAAAAGCATTCAGCGAATTTAGGTTTCAGTTGCTAACGTATGGATTCTGTTTCTATTCCTGTTTCACGTTGCTTGCCACAACGCGGCTTAAGAGGTATAATCGAGACTCACAGGTAAATTGATTAAGCTATGTCCGTCTGTCCGCTCGTATGTGTGAAGTTTATAGTCTTAGAGTTTAAAAGTGTGTGAAGCTTACAGCTTTAGAGTTTAAAAATTTACAGGTCTTGAAATTGGGCTCCGAATACAGCATTGTAGATTGATTTTCATTTCAAATAGGGTAGGATATTTCCAAGTTCCTTAGAGACAAACTCAGGCACTCACTCACTTGTTAAACCAGTCTATTGTCCATTTATCACGGCTCTTTCTCGGCACAAAACAAGAATCCGATGCCTGTGTACCTACCTACATATCCCAAAAAATCGTTTTCACAGAGCACGACGTCTTTCAGCAACGAACTGATACAGAATAAACTGCAGATAGGCTTTAATATTGTGCAGTAATATTGTATAATGTAAGAACGACGCATTTTCACGCAATATTTTTGGCCAATATCTTGCGCAATAATATTGCGTTGTGTAAGGGCCGCATAAGTGCCTAACTATGTTTCTTTTGACTAAAGCTTTTGTCAACCACAGACGAATCGTTGATATAAATAAAGACCAAAAAAAAGTAGACGTTATTCTCAAATTGCAACAATAATGTAATAGAAGCAATGACGATGTACTTATTCGGGACGAACAAAACTAAGAGGGGGACAATATGATGTGGCTTAAATATAAAAAAAGACACGCAGGAGGCACTGAATCCACCCAACGATTTAATGAACGAGCACACCCATTCGAGTCTAGAAATTGAAATTTCCCCTCCATTGCTCCAATAGATTTTTTTTAAATAAAAAGAAAAATAGCGGTACCATTTTTGTCGCAGGTTGTTAATAAGAAGGTTTTTTTGTTGTTTTTTTCTCTTTAAACTTACGTCCGAGCAATGCTATCGTTTTTGTAATACTGAATTTAAAATAGCGAATCCACCATTTATATGCATTGGTTGCATCATAATGTAATTTCTCTCTGATGCAAAAATTGGTAAAATCTCACAGGTAACAAAATTCTTATAAACTATAAAAAGAAGGCAACAACTATCCTCAAACAATTGCACTTAAGTCAAAAAGGTAAAAGCAAACATCATAAAATAAATGCAAACCAAGCACACCACCCATACATGCATCTGGCGCTAAACCACGAAATACACAACCGTAGAAAGGGTTGGGAACCTTCAAACAAAATCGGATTTAGGTCCAATATAACTATTATAACTGCGAGGAATTTTGTCGACCTCATAACAAAAAATCAAATTTATTTATACAACAGCATAGGCATTGTAAACTTCAGGAGGAAACGTTTACTGGTTAGATATCTTTCGCAACATTTTTGCTCTCTTAAATTTTTACTCTGCGCAATCGACCTTTGGACAAGTGGATTGGTATTGATTATACGCCTAAATTGATAAAAAATCTTTAAATGACTCACCGCTTCAAATTTATACCAGTACTCACAACTTTGCATCTGGGTTCTGCAAGCAACTGCAAATCCGTGGCTACGCAATTGGGTCGCTCCTTACCGCCAAATATCGGTGAGCCCGTGCCTATTCAACTCCCACAAAAAGATTTAAATTAGTGTACAATATCAAAAAGTGAACTACATATTAAACTTCTACCCTTACCTTGTTACTTAGATATATATTGTGCACTTACAGCTGTCCGTCCGTATGTCACCAACTTTTAGGCCTTAAATTTTGAGCTAGGGAGCTGAAATTTCGTGCGTAGGCTCTCTGCCATCCGAAGCACTACAAGTGTTTAAACTTTTTAGATCCGCCCACAGACACGCTCACAATCGGTCTAAATGTGCAACAACCTCCGGTGCTTACAAGACTGTAAGACGTTGTGAAAAGCTGTAAAATATTATTTAGCGTTTTGGGCCACGCCCACGGGTGGAGGCAGAATCTAAGAAAAACCTCTAATTTTCCAGAAAACATGGATTTCGACTACTTTTTAACCTAACTTAAGTAAGGATAAGAAATAAGATTTAGCACATTAGCTTCAACGGGTTCTATAATAGATTTCGTTCCTACAAAGTTTTTGGCCACGCCCATGTTTAGACGTTGATGAAATTGTTGAATTTTACCCAAAAAATTATATTTTTGGCATAGAATTAGAGAGTAATTGCTCAAATGCAATTTATTCAATATTTTTGTTGCAAATCGAAAAATGTTTACTTAATATGTTATGAAGAAAATATTAAGTTCTACATTTGGGTCATAATTCCATAAAAACCTTTAAATTTCCAGAAAAACATGGATTTCGACTGCTTTTTAGCTTTAGTAACTATAGAATAAGAAATAACATTTACCACATGAAGAACACCGGATACTACTTCAGATTTGGTTCATACAAAGTTTTCGGCCCCGCCCATCTGTAGAGGTCAATTTCACAAAATTATTGAATTTGAACCAAAAAATTACAGTTTTGCGTACATTTTATCCGCCAATTTGGATATTTCTATGCTAAGGTTCTATGCATTCCGGTTCCGTATCCGCCTCTCGACACAATGTTGTGAAAGTGGCCCGTAACAGTTACTTGTATTTAAGAAAGTCGTGTTATTTTTTCATATCTTAAAGTTTGTAGCATTTTTTTCACAGACCTTGTACCAATAATTTCGGTTAATTTAAAACAATTCATAATAGTACATACATTTTTAATTTTGCAGGTATATTGAGGGACTTCAAAACAACTGTTCGCACACTGGGCCATGGAAAAAAACTCTACATTTTTCATGGAATGTAACTCCTACCCTTGGCTCATCGCGCTTGCCCGCTTATTGGCTGGGAAAGTACGCGCAAAAACAAGCAGATAAGATAGTAAACTCTCTCTGGCACCTCGAAAAGTTTTTAATTGGCGATATCCTTGAAATTAAACGCAATTGCTATTAAGTTAACAGAGACAACTATGACGGACGTTTTGTATTGGTTCAAATATGCGGAGGCTTCTAGCAGTATCTTGTTTACGCTCGAAATACAGTTCATCTCATAGAAATAAAATCTATTTTTCTCTGACTTTTACAAAATGTTTAAATCCTAATTAAATGAAATTTTAGTCTTTCTTTTGGGTGAATCAAATGTAAACGTTAAGGTAATTGTGATGTTAATTGTGTTCTTGATATATAAAATAAAAACATTTTCCGTTCTTTTTTTGAAATATATATGTTTATTATTGTGAGATATAAGCAAATAGATACTCTGAAACTACGGAGCATTAAGATTGTCATGGGCTCAGCACGCTTCCACTCCGCTGAAGCTAATTTAAATAAGAATTTGCAATGGGTGACCACGATATCTCGAAAACAAAAATCTCGAAAATAAAAACCTAGAATTACAAAAATGTCGCAAAGAAAAATCTAGAATTAATGTACATACCTACATTTACACACATGTTTGAGAAAAATTTTGAAAATTGGAGGATATATATGACCAAACAGTTAAATATGTATGGTTTTTTTTTTAGGTTTAACTATTTATAAGCTTCAAGTCTCGAAATTTTTTTTTTGCATTCGAGACTTCGTCTTTCGAGATTTTTGTTTATTCGAGATTTTTGTCGTTCGACATAATTCCATGCATTGACATATTATATGTTGGTGTCTCCGCTCATGGTCTCATTCAAGCACGTTGAAACTTGCTCTGGCACACGTCACAAAATTTGGAAGCACTGTCAATGGGTAATTCAAATGCGGAATGCTGCTTCTGCAACACACCACCAGTACCAAGCGATACCACAAGCGATACCATATTTGTCGCAGGTTGTTAATAAGAAGGTCATCCATGACAAACAATTTAACAATTATTTGTCATGAATTTTCTGCCGATCACGCCCTAAATATCAGGTTTCACATAGTCCTTTGTTTTATAACTACGGGAATTTTGTCGACCTCATAATAAAAAAAATAAATTTATTTATGCAACAGCATTTTAGCTCTAAGACATGTAAAGTTGGGTTAGGCATTGTAAACTTCAGGCGAAAGCCTTTACTGGGTAGATCTCTTTCGCAACATTTTTTCTCTCTTAAATGCTCTCTCTGCGCAATCGACCGTTGGCCATGAGAATTGGTATGGACTATACGCATAAATTGATAAAAAATCTTTAAATGACTCACCGCTTCAAATTTATACCAGTACTCAATACTTTGCATCTGGGTTCTGCAAGCAACTGCGAATCCGTGGCCACGCAATTGGGTCGCTCCTTACCGCCAAATATCGGTGAGCCCGTGCCTATTTAACACCCACAAAAAGATTTAAATTTACTATATCAAAAACCTTGTTACTTAGATACATATTGTGCATTTACAGCTGCGATTGCACTTACCCAAGGGTTGCAATAGCAGTAAATTGCCACCTTGCGCTAACTGTTCAACGATCTTGAACGCGCGGTGCGGGGTCTTGTCGTCCACCTACGTAGGATTTTTCGAGCGTAATGGTGTCTTACCGGCCACAAAACTCGCGGTATAGCCCACTCTGGTGCTGGAAGAATATCACCCGGCCTACTGGAATGTT
This sequence comes from Neoascia interrupta, assembly GCA_947623515.1. Classification (NCBI taxonomy): domain Eukaryota; kingdom Metazoa; phylum Arthropoda; class Insecta; order Diptera; family Syrphidae; genus Neoascia; species Neoascia interrupta. The sequence continues at coordinate 92,699,543 of OX392463.1, forward strand.
AACCTACGGTGATTCTCCTGAAACAAACGCCAAGATCGCTTCTTCTTCACTTTGAAATTTTGCCTTAGCTTAACAGTTTGTAAAACTGTATTATTACCGTATAGCAGGGTGCACAACCTATTCGAAAGGGAAACTTTATTCCCAGGCTCGAGACTAAACTACGACAAGTGTTAATGCGGCCCTTACACCATGCAATATTTTTGCGCAATAATATTGACCGTGTAAGGGTTTTATTGCGCAATATATTGTGTGAAGTTAAAATTTTTTAGTATTTTTCGAAGCTTGCTCAATATATTGCGCAGTGTACTGCGCCGTGTAAGGCAAATTACAGGCAAAGCTCAGTATTTCTTTTACATAGAATTAAATTTTTATTTGATTGAATGCAAATTCGGGGGCAACGATACGGTTTGTCCATTCTGTTTTTATACTCTACCAGAGTTTAATTTTAATGCAAGGTTCTTAAGACAATAGTTTTTAAGTGACCTGCCCTAAGACATTTAAAGACGCGATGTCATAAGGAACAGAAACAGATTTTCATACATTAGCAACGCAAAAAGCATTCAGCAAATTTAGGTTTCAGTTGCTAACGTATGGATTCTGTTTCTATTCCTGTTTCACGTTGCTTGCCACAACGCGGCTTAAGAGGTATAATCGAGACTCACAGGTAAATTGATTAAGCTATGTCCGTCTGTCCGCTCGTATGTGTGAAGATTATAGTCTTAGAGTTTAAAAGTGTGTGAAGCTTACAGTCTTAGAGTTTAAAAATTTACAGGTCTTGAAATTGGGCTCCGAATACAGCATTGTAGATTGATTTCCATTTTAAATAGGGTAGGATATTTTGTATTTGTATTTGTATTTGTATTTAATTTATTCATTTATAATAAACTTAAACATAACCTAACAATTTTTATAAATGGAATATTAATTATCATTCCTTAACTTAAAAGTTAGTGGTGAATGACACATCCAGATTTACATTTCAGTTGATATCTGTTGTGGGGTGACAATCAGTATTAATTTATTTAATTCACATTTTTTTTAAAAAAAAAGAAAAGAAAACAAATGTTAAAGACGAAAAAAAAAAAAAATTTTTTAAAGACGAAAAAAAAAAAAAAACCTTTTTGACAAAACATGAAAAACGAAGTGTATCTCTTATAAATAAGGGCAATTCATTAAAAATATGTGGAGCCGTGTATGTATAAAAATGTGTAAAGTGTGTTCTACGTGCAAAAGGTACATTGACTAAACTCATATTGTTAACACGCAGATTGTACATTTGTATGTTCCTACTGGGAATATTTCCACTTTGTTTGAAGAACTCTCTTAAAACTTTAAAAACATATAAATGTCTAATTGGCAGAATACGCAAATTATTAAATAAAGGCCAACTCTCAGCTAAACGATTTTTATTGGAAACAATTCTTATAAGGTGTTTTTGAGCTATTAATAATGGTCTAATGGTATTAGTATACGAACCTCCCCAGCTTGTTATGCCGTACTGCAACTTTGAGTGAGCAAGACCATAATAGATAGTAGTTAAAACTTTTTGAGAGCAAAACGGCTTTATCAGATACATTTTACGTATCACCAACAACAAATAAGTTTTAATCATTTGTATATGATTTTTCCAATTTAGATTGAAATCAATCACTACACCCAGGTACTTAAAAGTTTGAACCGTTTTGATTTTGAAGCAGTTTTCAGTGCAATGCACATTAGCTATAAAATTACTCTTTCCACACTTATGTAAAGGTAATGGAAACTGTTTACAATCAGAAGCGTGAAACCATAAATTATAATCAATTAGGACATTTCCAGATACTTTAAAACACATCAATTTAGTTTTTTCGCTGACAACCAATTTGTGGTATGTAAACCACAACCGCAGAGTTTCAAGGTCTTCATTAATCATCGTAATTCCTTCGAAAACAGTTTCAGATTGGTACGTTAGAACTATATCATCCGCAAAAGCAGTTGAATTACCATTTAACTTGAGTTTAAATATAGAATTAATATATATTAAGAAAAACAGAGGGCCAAGTACAGATCCCTGAGGAACACCGTTTTTTAGTTGCCTATGTTCACTTGAGATCCCACCAATAATTACCTTTTGAGTTCTATTTCTTAAATAAGATTTGAGCCAATTGAAAATGTTACCACGAAAACCAACATTAAAAAGCTTAGTAAGCAAAATATCGTGGTTTACAAGATCAAAAGCTTTTGTCATATCAAGAAATAGACCAAAAGTTGATTTGTTTTTATTTAAACTTCCGTAAAGCTGATTACACACCCGTAAGATGGCATCCTCAGTTGACAAACCTGCTCTAAAACCAAATTGATTTTTACTAAAGAAGTTTAACCTATCCAGAAATGAAACAATTCGAACCTTAATTAACTTTTCAAAAATTTTGGAAAACGTCGAAAGAAGTGATATTGGCCTATAGTTAGAAACCTTTTTTTTATTTCCTTTTTTGAAAAGGGGTAGGACCTCAGCACATTTCAGGTGGTCAGGAAAACAACCCATTTCAACACTTTTATTAAATAAGAAGGACAATACATCGACTACATACCAGGCAATATTTTTTAATAAAATGCTTGAAACACCATCACTTGTACAAGAAGTTTTATTTTTAAGGGAAGAAATAGCATTGTAGACTTCTCTGGGTGTAATCGCACTAAACACAAAACTGTTTGATTGAACATCATCCACAAAAACGCCAGAAGATGAGAAACAATCGCAATTTATGCTTTGTTCGACAGCTGGTTTCAACTTTTCAGAGATTTCCGTAAAATAATCATTAAATTTATTTGAAATCCTTCCTAAATCGGAAACAATTACTCCCTCAACTTCAATAGTATCAATTTTACCAGAGTTTCTATCTTTTCCCAAAATGCTATCAACTACTCGCCATTCTTCGCGTATATTACCTCTAGCACTAGCAAACCTATCGCTGAAGAAGTTGTTACGAGTGTCTTCGATCTCTTTTTTTAAAGACTTACAAAAAGATTCATAATGTTTTTTAAGTTTAATATTGTTCCGATGTTTCTGGCATTTTACGCTCAACTTCCTCTTTTCCTTATCTTATTAATAAGATTATTAGTCATCCAGGGTTTCAAATGCTTCTTCTTACTCGATATATTTTTTTGGAAAGTACTCGATTTTACGTGTTTTTGAAAAATATCCAGGAATAGGTCAAAAGCAACAGAAGGATTGCCTTCGGAAAGAACCGTTTCCCAGCATTCAAAAGTTAAATAATCCTTCAACATCACATAATTTATGGAATACTTCACTCTATCAGATGTGGATTTAAAGTTTTCAGAACTATAATTGTAAACTGATAAATAATTTAGGCTAATCATGCTATGATCTGTTAACTTCAAATCGTGTACCTGGCCACTAAAAATATTTTTATTATTTTTTTGCGTTCGTAAGAAAATATGGTCAATACAACTAGTAGTGGAATCGGTCAAACGGGTAGGTTCATAAATCAAACTCTTAAGACCATTAGAAGCCATAGTAAACAAATAATTTTCAGCATCAATGTTACACTCATCAAGAATATCTACATTGATATCACCGACAACAATTAAATTTTTAGCCAGAGTTGTGCTAAGAATATGACTCAGTTCATGAATAAAAATACTTTTCGCAACAGCCTGGAGTCGATAAATACTCAAAAAAGTGTAGTTAATGTTTTCAAAAACAAAAGAAAATTTTAATACGTCGGCACTAGATAATTTAATGCTAGTACTATCATACACATACCCCTCTTTAACATACACGGCAACACCTCCAGCACAATAAGACTCATTACAATTTGCCAAAGGAAAGTTGTAACCTTCTATTTTATACAATTGAAGTTCTTTTTCGTATATCCAAATTTCACTTAACACTATTACAACGGGTAAATTCAACAACGAATCAAGATGAGCTAGGAATATTGAAAAATTTGCTCTCATGCTACGTATATTTTGATGTAAACATAAACAACATTCTACAGAATTAACGAGATCAGCTGGGTTTTCACATGCATTAGGAAGTGGGAGGGAGCTAGCAATAATCATAATTTAAGAAAATCAGCAGCACAATTTATTCTTACGTAGTTGGCACCCTCTTCTTTTCGCATGCAAATAGTCCCATTTCTCGTCCACACATATTTGTACCCTTTCTTTGTCTTCATTGTTGTTGCAGTTTTTAATAGTTGTCTTGTTTCATACGTTAAACACTCGTTAACATACATCTTATCCATTCTTGCTTCGGCATTGAGTAGGTTCGTGGTTAGTTGCTTTCCTCTTTCTTTCTTGGCTTTAATTATTTTTTCCTTGCACAGATGAGACACTAGTTTTACGTGAAGAACGTTTTTTGTTGCATTGCCTTTAGTTGTTGGTTTGGCTATTTTAATTTTCTTCATGTAGCATTGGTCGATGTCTCCTTCGTTTACGTTCAAGCTCAAACCTTCACGAAATACTTTAAGAGCTGCATCAGTATACGACATGTCATGTTTGATGTTAGGAACGTTGAATATTTCAATACTGTTTGTGAGTAGCTGTTTCTCTAGATTGTTGATTTTCGCTTCGAGACAATCAATTCTTTTTTCACACTTATCATTTTTGGCTTGAAGTGCGTTGATTTGAATTTTTAAGTTCTCTTCGATTGATACAACCTTTGCGTAAATCATATCTAGAGTGATATTGGTACCATCGAGCTGGTTCGTGGTAAACGTAAATGATTCCGATGTTGTATTGGATGCTTGTGACGGTAAAGTTGCCGGTTTAGTCGATGCAGCAGACGTAGACGGTGGTGGCGACGGTGACGGCGGTGGCTGGCTGATTGGATGGATTTTGTTGTTGGATGCCATAGAGAAAGACGCTCTCCGCTGGTTTGAGCACGGTTGGCACCTCCAAACCGATCTACTTTTCTTTATGAAGTCCAGATCTATGGCAGTAATTTTAACACAATTTCCATGGAAAATAGCTTCACAAGCCGCGCAACCCACTTTAAGGTCTGATCTTTCAACCTTGAATTGACAAATACTGCACGACATTTTGATGAATTTATGAAATTTTTTTTTTTTAATGGTTTTTAACAAAGCTCAAGCTCTCTACACAAGTGTACCCCACAACGACTCAGTGAGAACTGATATTTCCAAGTTCCTTAGAGACAAACTCAGGCACTTACTCACTTGTTAAACCATTCTATTGTCCATTTATCACGGCTCTTTCTCGGCACAAAACAAGAATCCGATGCCTGTGTACCTACCTACATATCCCAAAAAATCGTTTTCACAGAGCATGACGTCTTTCAGCAACGAACTGATACAGAATAAACTGCAGATAGGCTTTAATATTGTGCAGTAATATTGTATAATGTAAGAACGACGCATTTTCAGGCAATATTTTTGGCCAATATCTTGCGCAATAATATTGCGTTGTGTAAGGGCCGCATAAGTGCTTAACTATGTTTCTTTTGACTAAAGCTTTTGTCAACCACAGACGAATCGTTGATATAAATAAAGAGCAAAAAAAAGTAGACGTTATTCTCAAATTGCAACAATAATGTAATAGAAGCAATGACGATGTACTTATTCGGGACGAACAAAACTAAGAGGGGGACAATATGATGTGGCTTAAATATAAAAAAAGACACGCAGGAGGCACTGAATCCACCCAACGATTTAATGAACGAGCACACCCATTCGAGTCTAGAAATTGAAATTTCCCCTCCATTGCTCCAATAGATTTTTTTTTAAATAAAAAGAAAAATAGCGGTACCATTTTTGTCGCAGGTTGTTAATAAGAAGGGTTTTTTGTTGTTTTTTTCTCTTTAAACTTACGTCCGAGCAATGCTATCGTTTTTGTAATACTGAATTTAAAATAGCGAATCCACCATTTATATGCATTTAATGTATTTATTAATGTATTTAATGTATTTAATGTATTTAATGTATTTAATTAATGTATTTATATGCATCATAATGTAATTTCTCTCTGATGCAAAAATTGGTAAAATCTCACAGGTAACAAAATTCTTATAAACTATAAAAAGAAGGCAACAACTATCCTCAAACAATTGCACTTAAGTCAAAAAGGTAAAAGCAAACATCATAAAATAAATGCAAACCAAGCACACCACCCATACATGCATCTGGCGCTAAACCACGAAATACACAACCGTAGAAAGGGTTGGGAACCTTCAAACAAAATCGGATTTAGGGCCAATATAACTATTATAACTGCGGGGAATTTTGTCGACCTCATAACAAAAAATCAAATTTATTTATACAACAGCATAGGCATTGTAAACTTCAGGAGAAAACGTTTACTGGTTAGATATCTTTCGCAACATTTTTGCTCTCTTAAATTTTTACTCTGCGCAATCGACCTTTGGACAAGTGGATTGGTATTGATTATACGCCTGAATTGATAAAAAATCTTTAAATGACTCACCGCTTCAAATTTATACCAGTGCTCACTACTTTGCATCTGGGTTCTGCAAGCAACTGCAAATCCGTGGCTACGCAATTGGGTCGCTCCTTACCGCCAAATATCGGTGAGCCCGTGCCTATTCAACTCCCACAAAAAGATTTAAATTAGTGTACAATATCAAAAAGTGAACTACATATTAAACTTCTACCCTTACCTTGTTACTTAGATATATATTGTGCATTTACAGCTGTCCGTCCGTATGTCACCAACTTTTAGGCCTTAAATTTTGAGCTAGGGAGCTGAAATTTCGTGCGTAAGCTCTCTGCCATCCGAAGCAAAATGTGCATCCGGTCTAAATGTGCAACAACCTCCGGTGCTTACAAGACTGTAAGACGTTGTGAAAAGCTGTAAAATATTATTTAGCGTTTTGGGCCACGCCCACGGGTGGAGGCAGAATTTAAGAAAAACCTCTAATTTTCCAGAAAACATGGATTTCGACTACTTTTTAACCTAACTTAAGTAAGGATAAGAAATAAGATTTAGCACATTAGCTTCAACGGGTTCTATAATAGATTTCGTTCCTACAAAGTTTTTGGCCACGCCCATGTTTAGACGTTGATGAAATTGTTGAATTTTACCCAAAAAATTATATTTTTGGCATAGAATTAGAGAGTAATTGCTCAAATGCAATTTATTCAATATTTTTGTTGCAAATCGAAAAATGTTTACTTAATATGTTATGAAGAAAATATTAAGTTCTACATTTGGGTCATAATTCCATAAAAACCTTTAAATTTCCAGAAAAACATGGATTTCGACTGCTTTTTAGCTTTAGTAACTATAGAATAAGAAATAACATTTACCACATGAAGAACACCGGATACTACTTCAGATTTGGTTCATACAAAGTTTTCGGCCCCGCCCATCTGTAGAGGTCAATTTCACAAAATTATTGAATTTGAACCAAAAAATTACAGTTTTGCGTACATTTTATCCGCCAATTTGGATATTTCTATGCTAAGGTTCTATGCATTCCGGTTCCGTATCCGCCTCTCGACACAATGTTGTGAAAGTGGCCCGTAACAGTTACTTGTATTTAAGAAAGTCGTGTTATTTTTTCATATCTTAAAGTTTGTAGCATTTTTTTCACAGACCTTGTACCAATAATTTCGGTTAATTTAAAACAATTCATAATTGTACATTTTTAATTTTGCAGGTATATTGAGGGACTTCAAAACAACTGTTCGCACACTGGGCCATGGAAAAAAACTCTACATTTTTCATGGAATGTAACTCCTACCCTTGGCTCATCGCGCTTGCCCGCTTATTGGCTGGGAAAGTACGCGCAAAAACAAGCAGATAAGATAGTAAACTCTCTCTGGCACCTCGAAAAGTTTTTAATTGGCGATATCCTTGAAATTAAACGCAATTGCTATTAAGTTAAGAGAGACAACTATGACGGACGTTTTGTATTGGTTCAAATATGCGGAGGCTTCTAGCAGTATCTTGTTTACGCTCGAAATACAGTTCATCTCCTAGAAATAAAATCTATTTTTCTCTGACTTTTACAAAATGTTTAAATCCTAATTAAATGAAATTTTAGTCTTTCTTTTGGGTGAATCAAATGTAAACGTTAAGGTAATTGTGATGTTAATTGTGTTCTTGATATATAAAATAAAAACATTTTCCGTTCTTTTTTTGAAATATATATGTTTATTATTGTGAGATATAAGCAAATAGATACTCTGAAACTACGGAGCATTAAGATTGTCATGGGCTCAGCACGCTTCCACTCCGCTGAAGCTAATTTAAATAAGAATTTGCAATGGGTGACCACGATATCTCGAAAACAAAAATCTCGAAAATAAAAACCTAGAATTACAAAAATGTCGCAAAGAAAAATCTAGAATTAATGTACATACCTACATTTACACACATGTTTGAGAAAAATTTTGAAAATTGGAGGATATATATGACCAAACAGTTAAATATGTATGGTTTTTTTTTAGGTTTAACTATTTATAAGCTTCAAGTCTCGAAATTTTTTTTTTGCATTCGAGACTTCGTCTTTCGAGATTTTTGTTTATTCGAGATTTTGTACCATTCGAGATTTTTGGCGTTCGACATAATTCCATGCATTGACATATTATATGTTGGTGTCTCCGCTCATGGTCTCATTCAAGCACGTTGAAACTTGCTCTGGCACACGTCACAAAATTTGGAAGCACTGTCAATGGGTAATTCAAATGCGGAATGCTGCTTCTGCAACACACCACCAGTACCAAGCGATACCACAAGCGATACCATATTTGTCGCAGGTTGTTAATAAGAAGGTCATCCATGACAAACAATTTAACAATTATTTGTCATGAATTTTCTGCCGATCACGCCCTAAATATCAGGTTTCACATAGTCCTTTGTTTTATAACTACGGGAATTTTGTCGACCTCATAATAAAAAAAATAAATTTATTTATGCAACAGCATTTTAGCTCTAAGACATGTAAAGTTGGGTTAGGCATTGTAAACTTCAGGCGAAAGCCTTTACTGGGTAGATCTCTTTCGCAACATTTTTTCTCTCTTAAATGCTCTCTCTGCGCAATCGACCGTTGGCCATGAGAATTGGTATGGACTATACGCATAAATTGATAAAAAATCTTTAAATGACTCACCGCTTCAAATTTATACCAGTACTCAATACTTTGCATCTGGGTTCTGCAAGCAACTGCGAATCCGTGGCCACGCAATTGGGTCGCTCCTTACCGCCAAATATCGGTGAGCCCGTGCCTATTTAACACCCACAAAAAGATTTAAATTTACTATATCAAAAACCTTGTTACTTAGATACATATTGTGCATTTACAGCTGCGCTTGCACTTACCCAAGGGTTGCAATAGCAGTAAATTGCCACCTTGCGCTAACTGTTCAACGATCTTGAACGCGCGGTGCGGGGTCTTGTCGTCCACCTACGTAGGATTTTTCGAGCGTAATGGTGTCTTACCGGCCACAAAACTCGCGGTATAGCCCACTCTGGTGCTGGAAGAATATCACCCGGCCTACTGGAATGTTAACCTACGGTGATTCTCCTGAAACAAACGCCAAGATCGCTTCTTCTTCACTTTGAAATTTTGCCTTAGCTTAACAGTTTGTAAAACTGTATTATTACCGTATAGCAGGGTGCACAACCTATTCGAAAGGGAAACTTTATTCCCAGGCTCGAGACTAAACTACGACAAGTGTTAATGCGGCCCTTACACCATGCAATATTTTTGCGCAATAATATTGACCGTGTAAGGGTTTTATTGCGCAATATATTGTGTGAAGTTAAAATTTTTTAATATTTTTCGAAGCTTGCTCAATATATTGCGCAGTGTACTGCGCCGTGTAAGGCAAATTACAGGCAAAGCTCAGTATTTCTTTTACACAGAATTAAATTTTTATTTGATTGAATGCAAATTCGGGGGCAACGATACGGTTTGTCCATTCTGTTTTTATACTCTACCAGAGTTTAATTTTAATGCAAGGTTCTTAAGACAATAGTTTTTAAGTGACCTGCCCTAAGACATTTAAAGACGCGATGTCACAAGGAACAGAAACAGATTTTCATACATTAGCAACGCAAAAAGCATTCAGCAAATTTAGGTTTCAGTTGCTAACGTATGGATTCTGTTTCTATTCCTGTTTCACGTTGCTTGCCACAACGCGGCTTAAGAGGTATAATCGAGACTCACAGGTAAATTGATTAAGCTATGTCCGTCTGTCCGCTCGTATGTGTGAAGATTATAGTCTTAGAGTTTAAAAGTGTGTGAAGCTTACAGTCTTAGAGTTTAAAAATTTACAGGTCTTGAAATTGGGCTCCGAATACAGCATTGTAGATTGATTTCCATTTCAAATAGGGTAGGATATTTTGTATTTGTATTTGTATTTGTATTTAATTTATTCATTTATAATAAACTTAAACATAACCTAACAATTTTTATAAATGGAATATTAATTATCATTCCTTAACTTAAAAGTTAGTGGTGAATGACACATCCAGATTTACATTTCAGTTGATATCTGTTGTGGGGTGACAATCAGTATTAATTTATTTAATTCACATTTTTTTTTAAAAAAAAGAAAAGAAAACAAATGTTAAAGACGAAAAAAAAAAAAAATTTTTGTGATTCAATCATAAACATAACAATTCATAATAAATAGTAATATGTAACTGTGCTGTTGATGAGAAAAAGTAATGATTTAAACAAATGATTCAATACGTTCATAGCTTATCGTGAACAACCAGGTCTTAACCTTTTTGACAAAACATGAAAAACGAAGTGTATCTCTTATAAATAAGGGCAATTCATTAAAAATATGTGGAGCCGTGTATGTATAAAAATGTGTAAAGTGTGTTCTACGTGCAAAAGGTACATTTACTAAACTCATATTGTTAACACGCAGATTGTACATTTGTATGTTCCTACTGGGAATATTTCCACTTTGTTTGAAGAACTCTCTTAAAACTTTAAAAACATATAAATGTCTAATTGGCAGAATACGCAAATTATTAAATAAAGGCCAACTCTCAGCTAAACGATTTTTATTGGAAACAATTCTTATAAGGTGTTTTTGAGCTATTAATAATGGTCTAATGGTATTAGTATACGAACCTCCCCAGCTTGTTATGCCGTACTGCAACTTTGAGTGAGCAAGACCATAATAGATAGTAGTTAAAACTTTTTGAGAGCAAAACGGCTTTATCAGATACATTTTACGTATCACCAACAACAAATAAGTTTTAATCATTTGTATATGATTTTTCCAATTTAGATTGAAATCAATCACTACACCCAGGTACTTAAAAGTTTGAACCGTTTTGATTTTGAAGCAGTTTTCAGTGCAATGCACATTAGCTATAAAATTACTCTTTCCACACTTATGTAAAGGTAATGGAAACTGTTTACAATCAGAAGCGTGAAACCATAAATTATAATCAATTAGGACATTTCCAGATACTTTAAAACACATCAATTTAGTTTTTTCGCTGACAACCAATTTGTGGTATGTAAACCACAACCGCAGAGTTTCAAGGTCTTCATTAATCATCGTAATTCCTTCGAAAACAGTTTCAGATTGGTACGTTAGAACTATATCATCCGCAAAAGCAGTTGAATTACCATTTAACTTGAGTTTAAATATAGAATTAATATATATTAAGAAAAACAGAGGGCCAAGTACAGATCCCTGAGGAACACCGTTTTTTAGTTGCCTATGTTCACTTGAGATCCCACCAATAATTACCTTTTGAGTTCTATTTCTTAAATAAGATTTGAGCCAATTGAAAATGTTACCACGAAAACCAACATTAAATAGCTTAGTAAGCAAAATATCGTGGTTTACAAGATCAAAAGCTTTTGTCATATCAAGAAATAGACCAAAAGTTGATTTGTTTTTATTTAAACTTCCGTAAAGCTGATTACACACCCGTAAGATGGCATCCTCAGTTGACAAATCTGCTCTAAAACCAAATTGATTTTTACTAAAGAAGTTTAACCTATCCAGAAATGAAACAATTCGAACCTTAATTAACTTTTCAAAAATTTTGGAAAACGTCGAAAGAAGTGATATTGGCCTATAGTTAGAAACCTTTTTTTTATTTCCTTTTTTGAAAAGGGGTAGGACCTCAGCACATTTCAGGTGGTCAGGAAAACAACCCATTTCAACACTTTTATTAAATAAGAAGGACAATACATCGACTACATACCAGGCAATATTTTTTAATAAAATGCTTGAAACACCATCACTTGTACAAGAAGTTTTATTTTTAAGGGAAGAAATAGCATTGTAGACTTCTCTGGGTGTAATCGCACTAAACACAAAACTGTTTGATTGAACATCATCCACAAAAACGCCAGAAGATGAGAAACAATCGCAATTTATGCTTTGTTCGACAGCTGGTTTCAACTTTTCAGAGATTTCCGTAAAATAATCATTAAATTTATTTGAAATCCTTCCTAAATCGGAAACAATTACTCCCTCAACTTCAATAGTATCAATTTTACCAGAGTTTCTATCTTTTCCCAAAATGCTATCAACTACTCGCCATTCTTCGCGTATATTACCTCTAGCACTAGCAAACCTATCGCTGAAGAAGTTGTTACGAGTGTCTTCGATCTCTTTTTTTAAAGACTTACAAAAAGATTCATAATGTTTTTTAAGTTTAATATTGTTCCGATGTTTCTTGCATTTTACGCTCAACTTCCTCTTTTTCCTTATCTTATTAATAAGATTATTAGTCATCCAGGGTTTCAAATGCTTCTTCTTACTCGATATATTTTTTTGAAAAGTACTCGATTTTACGTGTTTTTGAAAAATATCCAGGAATAGGTAAAAAGCAACAGAAGGATTGCCTTCGGAAAGAACCGTTTCCCAGCATTCAAAAGTTAAATAATCCTTCAACATCACATAATTTATGGAATACTTCACTCTATCAGATGTGGATTTAAAGTTTTCAGAACTATAATTGTAAACTGATAAATAATTTAGGCTAATCATGCTATGATCTGTTAACTTCAAATCGTGTACCTGGCCACTAAAAATATTTTTATTATTTTTTTGCGTTCGTAAGAAAATATGGTCAATACAACTAGTAGTGGAATCGGTCAAACGGGTAGGTTCATAAATCAAACTCTTAAGACCATTAGAAGCCATAGTAAACAAATAATTTTCAGCATCAATGTTACATTCATCAAGAATATCTACATTGATATCACCGACAACAATTAAATTTTTAGCCAGAGTTGTGCTAAGAATATGACTCAGTTCATGAATAAAAATACTTTTCGCAACAGCCTGGAGTCGATAAATACTCAAAAAAGTGTAGTTAATGTTTTCAAAAACAAAAGAAAATTTTAATACGTCGGCACTAGATAATTTAATGCTAGTACTATCACACACATACCCCTCTTTAACATACACGGCAACACCTCCAGCACAATAAGACTCATTACAATTTGCCAAAGGAAAGTTGTAACCTTCTATTTTATACAATTGAAGTTCTTTTTCGTATATCCAAATTTCACTTAACACTATTACAACGGGTAAATTCAACAACGAATCAAGATGAGCTAGGAATATTGAAAAATTTGCTCTCATGCTACGTATATTTTGATGTAAACATAAACAACATTCTACAGAATTAACGAGATCAGCTGGGTTTTCACATGCATTAGGAAGTGGGAGGGAGCTAGCAATAATCATAATTTAAGAAAATCAGCAGCACAATTTATTCTTACGTAGTTGGCACCCTCTTCTTTTCGCATGCAAATAGTCCCATTTCTCGTCCACACATATTTGTACCCTTTCTTTGTCTTCATTGTTGTTGCAGTTTTTAATAGTTGTCTTGTTTCATACGTTAAACACTCGTTAACATACATCTTATCCATTCTTGCTTCGGCATTGAGTAGGTTCGTGGTTAGTTGCTTTCCTCTTTCTTTCTTGGCTTTAATTATTTTTTCCTTGCACAGATGAGACACTAGTTTTACGTGAAGAACGTTTTTTGTTGCATTGCCTTTAGTTGTTGGTTTGGCTATTTTAATTTTCTTCATGTAGCATTGGTCGATGTCTCCTTCGTTTACGTTCAAGCTCAAACCTTCACGAAATACTTTAAGAGCTGCATCAGTATACGACATGTCATGTTTGATGTTAGGAACGTTGAATATTTCAATACTGTTTGTGAGTAGCTGTTTCTCTAGATTGTTGATTTTCGCTTCGAGACAATCAATTCTTTTTTCACACTTATCATTTTTGGCTTGAAGTGCGTTGATTTGAATTTTTAAGTTCTCTTCGATTGATACAACCTTTGCGTAAATCATATCTAGAGTGATATTGGTACCATCGAGCTGGTTCGTGGTAAACGTAAATGATTGCGATGTTGTATTGGATGCTTGTGACGGTAAAGTTGCCGGTTTAGTCGATGCAGCAGACGTAGACGGTGGTGGCGATGGTGACGGCGGTGGCGATGATGACGGTGGTGGCTGGCTGATTGGATGGATTTTGTTGTTGGATGCCATAGAGAAAGACGCTCTCCGCTGGTTTGAGCACGGTTGGCACCTCCAAACCGATCTACTTTTCCTTATGAAGTCCAGATCTATGGCAGTAATTTTAACACAATTTCCATGGAAAATAGCTTCACAAGCCGCGCAACCCACTTTAAGGTCTGATCTTTCAACCTTGAATTGACAAATACTGCACGACATTTTGATGAATTTATGAAATTTTTTTTTTTAATGGTTTTTAACAAAGCTCAAGCTCTCTACACAAGTGTACCCCACAACGACTCAGTGAGAACTGATATTTCCAAGTTCCTTAGAGACAAACTCAGGCACTTACTCACTTGTTAAACCATTCTATTGTCCATTTATCACGGCTCTTTCTCGGCACACAACAAGAATCCGATGCCTGTGTACCTACCTACATATCCCAAAAAATCGTTTTCACAGAGCATGACGTCTTTCAGCAACGAACTGATACAGAATAAACTGCAGATAGGCTTTAATATTGTGCAGTAATATTGTATAGTGTAAGAACGACGCATTTTCACGCAATATTTTTGGCCAATATCTTGCGCAATAATATTGCGTTGTGTAAGGGCCGCATAAGTGCTTAACTATGTTTCTTTTGACTAAAGCTTTTGTCAACCACAGACGAATCGTTGATATAAATAAAGAGCAAAAAAAAAGTAGACGTTAATCTCAAATTGCAACAATAATGTAATAGAAGCAATGACGATGTACTTATTCGGGACGAACAAAACTAAGAGGACGAACAAAACTACGACAAGTGTTAATGCGGCCCTTACACCATGCAATATTTTTGCGCAATAATATTGACCGTGTAAGGGTTTTATTGCGCAATATATTGTGTGAAGTTAAAATTTTTTAATATTTTTCGAAGCTTGCTCAATATATTGCGCAGTGTACTGCGCCGTGTAAGGCAAATTACAGGCAAAGCTCAGTATTTCTTTTACACAGAATTAAATTTTTATTTGATTGAATGCAAATTCGGGGGCAACGATACGGTTTGTCCATTCTGTTTTTATACTCTACCAGAGTTTAATTTTAATGCAAGGTTCTTAAGACAATAGTTTTTAAGTGACCTGCCCTAAGACATTTAAAGACGCGATGTCACAAGGAACAGAAACAGATTTTCATACATTAGCAACGCAAAAAGCATTCAGCAAATTTAGGTTTCAGTTGCTAACGTATGGATTCTGTTTCTATTCCTGTTTCACGTTGCTTGCCACAACGCGGCTTAAGAGGTATAATCGAGACTCACAGGTAAATTGATTAAGCTATGTCCGTCTGTCCGCTCGTATGTGTGAAGTTTATAGTCTTAGAGTTTAAAAGTGTGTGAAGCTTACAGTCTTAGAGTTTAAAAATTTACAGGTCTTGAAATTGGGCTCCGAATACAGCATTGTAGATTGATTTCCATTTCAAATAGGGTAGGATATTTTGTATTTGTATTTGTATTTGTATTTAATTTATTCATTTATAATAAACTTAAACATAACCTAACAATTTTTATAAATGGAATATTAATTATCATTCCTTAACTTAAAAGTTAGTGGTGAATGACACATCCAGATTTACATTTCAGTTGATATCTGTTGTGGGGTGACAATCAGTATTAATTTATTTAATTCACATTTTTTTTTAAAAAAAAGAAAAGAAAACAAATGTTAAAGACGAAAAAAAAAAAAAAATTTTTGTGATTCAATCATAAACATAACAATTCATAATAAATAGTAATATGTAACTGTGCTGTTGATGAGAAAAAGTAATGATTTAAACAAATGATTCAATACGTTCATAGCTTATCGTGAACAACCAGGTCTTAACCTTTTTGACAAAACATGAAAAACGAAGTGTATCTCTTATAAATAAGGGCAATTCATTAAAAATATGTGGAGCCGTGTATGTATAAAAATGTGTAAAGTGTGTTCTACGTGCAAAAGGTACATTTACTAAACTCATATTGTTAACACGCAGATTGTACATTTGTATGTTCCTACTGGGAATATTTCCACTTTGTTTGAAGAACTCTCTTAAAACTTTAAAAACATATAAATGTCTAATTGGCAGAATACGCAAATTATTAAATAAAGGCCAACTCTCAGCTAAACGATTTTTATTGGAAACAATTCTTATAAGGTGTTTTTGAGCTATTAATAATGGTCTAATGGTATTAGTATACGAACCTCCCCAGCTTGTTATGCCGTACTGCAACTTTGAGTGAGCAAGACCATAATAGATAGTAGTTAAAACTTTTTGAGAGCAAAACGGCTTTATCAGATACATTTTACGTATCACCAACAACAAATAAGTTTTAATCATTTGTATATGATTTTTCCAATTTAGATTGAAATCAATCACTACACCCAGGTACTTAAAAGTTTGAACCGTTTTGATTTTGAAGCAGTTTTCAGTGCAATGCACATTAGCTATAAAATTACTCTTTCCACACTTATGTAAAGGTAATGGAAACTGTTTACAATCAGAAGCGTGAAACCATAAATTATAATCAATTAGGACATTTCCAGATACTTTAAAACACATCAATTTAGTTTTTTCGCTGACAACCAATTTGTGGTATGTAAACCACAACCGCAGAGTTTCAAGGTCTTCATTAATCATCGTAATTCCTTCGAAAACAGTTTCAGATTGGTACGTTAGAACTATATCATCCGCAAAAGCAGTTGAATTACCATTTAACTTGAGTTTAAATATAGAATTAATATATATTAAGAAAAACAGAGGGCCAAGTACAGATCCCTGAGGAACACCGTTTTTTAGTTGCCTATGTTCACTTGAGATCCCACCAATAATTACCTTTTGAGTTCTATTTCTTAAATAAGATTTGAGCCAATTGAAAATGTTACCACGAAAACCAACATTAAATAGCTTAGTAAGCAAAATATCGTGGTTTACAAGATCAAAAGCTTTTGTCATATCAAGAAATAGACCAAAAGTTGATTTGTTTTTATTTAAACTTCCGTAAAGCTGATTACACACCCGTAAGATGGCATCCTCAGTTGACAAATCTGCTCTAAAACCAAATTGATTTTTACTAAAGAAGTTTAACCTATCCAGAAATGAAACAATTCGAACCTTAATTAACTTTTCAAAAATTTTGGAAAACGTCGAAAGAAGTGATATTGGCCTATAGTTAGAAACCTTTTTTTTATTTCCTTTTTTGAAAAGGGGTAGGACCTCAGCACATTTCAGGTGGTCAGGAAAACAACCCATTTCAACACTTTTATTAAATAAGAAGGACAATACATCGACTACATACCAGGCAATATTTTTTAATAAAATGCTTGAAACACCATCACTTGTACAAGAAGTTTTTTTTTTAAGGGAAGAAATAGCATTGTAGACTTCTCTGGGTGTAATCGCACTAAACACAAAACTGTTTGATTGAACATCATCCACAAAAACGCCAGAAGATGAGAAACAATCGCAATTTATGCTTTGTTCGACAGCTGGTTTCAACTTTTCAGAGATTTCCGTAAAATAATCATTAAATTTATTTGAAATCCTTCCTAAATCGGAAACAATTACTCCCTCAACTTCAATAGTATCAATTTTACCAGAGTTTCTATCTTTTCCCAAAATGCTATCAACTACTCGCCATTCTTCGCGTATATTACCTCTAGCACTAGCAAACCTATCGCTGAAGAAGTTGTTACGAGTGTCTTCGATCTCTTTTTTTAAAGACTTACAAAAAGATTCATAATGTTTTTTAAGTTTAATATTGTTCCGATGTTTCTTGCATTTTACGCTCAACTTCCTCTTTTTCCTTATCTTATTAATAAGATTATTAGTCATCCAGGGTTTCAAATGCTTCTTCTTACTCGATATATTTTTTTGGAAAGTACTCGATTTTACGTGTTTTTGAAAAATATCCAGGAATAGGTAAAAAGCAACAGAAGGATTGCCTTCGGAAAGAACCGTTTCCCAGCATTCAAAAGTTAAATAATCCTTCAACATCACATAATTTATGGAATACTTCACTCTATCAGATGTGGATTTAAAGTTTTCAGAACTATAATTGTAAACTGATAAATAATTTAGGCTAATCATGCTATGATCTGTTAACTTCAAATCGTGTACCTGGCCACTAAAAATATTTTTATTATTTTTTTGCGTTCGTAAGAAAATATGGTCAATACAACTAGTAGTGGAATCGGTCAAACGGGTAGGTTCATAAATCAAACTCTTAAGACCATTAGAAGCCATAGTAAACAAATAATTTTCAGCATCAATGTTACATTCATCAAGAATATCTACATTGATATCACCGACAACAATTAAATTTTTAGCCAGAGTTGTGCTAAGAATATGACTCAGTTCATGAATAAAAATACTTTTCGCAACAGCCTGGAGTCGATAAATACTCAAAAAAGTGTAGTTAATGTTTTCAAAAACAAAAGAAAATTTTAATACGTCGGCACTAGATAATTTAATGCTAGTACTATCACACACATACCCCTCTTTAACATACACGGCAACACCTCCAGCACAATAAGACTCATTACAATTTGCCAAAGGAAAGTTGTAACCTTCTATTTTATACAATTGAAGTTCTTTTTCGTATATCCAAATTTCACTTAACACTATTACAACGGGTAAATTCAACAACGAATCAAGATGAGCTAGGAATATTGAAAAATTTGCTCTCATGCTACGTATATTTTGATGTAAACATAAACAACATTCTACAGAATTAACGAGATCAGCTGGGTTTTCACATGCATTAGGAAGTGGGAGGGAGCTAGCAATAATCATAATTTAAGAAAATCAGCAGCACAATTTATTCTTACGTAGTTGGCACCCTCTTCTTTTCGCATGCAAATAGTCCCATTTCTCGTCCACACATATTTGTACCCTTTCTTTGTCTTCATTGTTGTTGCAGTTTTTAATAGTTGTCTTGTTTCATACGTTAAACAATCGTTAACATACATCTTATCCATTCTTGCTTCGGCATTGAGTAGGTTCGTGGTTAGTTGCTTTCCTCTTTCTTTCTTGGCTTTAATTATTTTTTCCTTGCACAGATGAGACACTAGTTTTACGTGAAGAACGTTTTTTGTTGCATTGCCTTTAGTTGTTGGTTTGGCTATTTTAATTTTCTTCATGTAGCATTGGTCGATGTCTCCTTCGTTTACGTTCAAGCTCAAACCTTCACGAAATACTTTAAGAGCTGCATCAGTATACGACATGTCATGTTTGATGTTAGGAACGTTGAATATTTCAATACTGTTTGTGAGTAGCTGTTTCTCTAGATTGTTGATTTTCGCTTCGAGACAATCAATTCTTTTTTCACACTTATCATTTTTGGCTTGAAGTGCGTTGATTTGAATTTTTAAGTTCTCTTCGATTGATACAACCTTTGCGTAAATCATATCTAGAGTGATATTGGTACCATCGAGCTGGTTCGTGGTAAACGTAAATGATTCCGATGTTGTATTGGATGCTTGTGACGGTAAAGTTGCCGGTTTAGTCGATGCAGCAGACGTAGACGGTGGTGGCGATGGTGACGGCGGTGGCGATGATGACGGTGGTGGCTGGCTGATTGGATGGATTTTGTTGTTGGATGCCATAGAGAAAGACGCTCTCCGCTGGTTTGAGCACGGTTGGCACCTCCAAACCGATCTACTTTTCCTTATGAAGTCCAGATCTATGGCAGTAATTTTAACACAATTTCCATGGAAAATAGCTTCACAAGCCGCGCAACCCACTTTAAGGTCTGATCTTTCAACCTTGAATTGACAAATACTGCACGACATTTTGATGAATTTATGAAATTTTTTTTTTTAATGGTTTTTAACAAAGCTCAAGCTCTCTACACAAGTGTACCCCACAACGACTCAGTGAGAACTGATATTTCCAAGTTCCTTAGAGACAAACTCAGGCACTTACTCACTTGTTAAACCATTCTATTGTCCATTTATCACGGCTCTTTCTCGGCACACAACAAGAATCCGATGCCTGTGTACCTACCTACATATCCCAAAAAATCGTTTTCACAGAGCATGACGTCTTTCAGCAACGAACTGATACAGAATAAACTGCAGATAGGCTTTAATATTGTGCAGTAATATTGTATAGTGTAAGAACGACGCATTTTCACGCAATATTTTTGGCCAATATCTTGCGCAATAATATTGCGTTGTGTAAGGGCCGCATAAGTGCTTAACTATGTTTCTTTTGACTAAAGCTTTTGTCAACCACAGACGAATCGTTGATATAAATAAAGAGCAAAAAAAAAGTAGACGTTAATCTCAAATTGCAACAATAATGTAATAGAAGCAATGACGATGTACTTATTCGGGACGAACAAAACTAAGAGGGGGACAATATGATGTGGCTTAAATATAAAAAAAGACACGCAGGAGGCACTGAATCCACCCAACGATTTAATGAACGAGCACACCCATTCGAGTCTAGAAATTGAAATTTCCCCTCCCATGCTCCAATAGATTTTTTTTTTAAATAAAAAGAAAAATAGCGGTACCATTTTTGTCGCAGGTTGTTAATAAGAAGGTTTTTTTGTTGTTTTTTTCTCTTTAAACTTACGTCCGAGCAATGCTATCGTTTTTGTAATACTGAATTTAAAATAGCGAATCCACTATTTATATGCATTGGTTGCATCATAATATAATTTCTCTCTGATGCAAAAATTGGTAAAATCTCACAGGTAACAAAATTCTTATAAACTATAAAAAGAAGGCAACAACTATCCTAAAACAATTGCACTTAAGTCAAAAAGGTAAAAGCACACAACATAAAATAAATGCAAACCAAGCACACCACCCATACATGTATCTGGCGCTAAACCACGAAATACACAACCATAGAAAGGGTTGGGAACCTTCAAACAAAATCGGATTTAGGTCCAATAACTGCGGGGAATTTTGTCGACCTCATAACAAAAAATCAAATTTATTTATACAACAGCATAGGCATTGTAAACTTCAGGAGGAAACGTTTACTGGTTAGATATCTTTCGCAACATTTTTGCTCTCTTAAATTTTTACTCTGCGCAATCGACCTTTGGACAAGTGGATTGGTATTGATTATACGCCTAAATTGATAAATCGGTCTAAATCGGTCTAAATGTGCAACAACCTCCGGTGCTTACAAGACTGTAAGACGTTGTGAAAAGCTGTAAAATATTATTTAGCGTTTTGGGCCACGCCCACGGATGGAGGCAGAATTTAAGAAAAACCTCTAATTTTCCAGAAAACATGGATTTCGACTACTTTTTAACCTAACTTAAGTAAGGATAAGAAATAAGATTTAGCACATTAGCTTCAACGGGTTCTATAATAGATTTCGTTCCTACAAAGTTTTTGGCCACGCCCATGTTTAGACGTTGATATTACGAAATTGTTGAATTTTACCCAAAAAATTACATTTTTGGCATAGAATTAGAGAGTAATTGCTCAAATGCAATTTATTCAATATTTTTGTTGCAAATCGAAAAATTTTTACTTAATATGTTATGAAGAAAATATTAAGTTCTACATTTGGGTCACAATTCCATAAAAACCTATAAATTTCCAGAAAAACATTGATTTCGACTGCTTTTTAGCTTTAGTAAGTATAGAATAAGAAATCACAATTACCACATGAAGAACACCGGATACTACTTCAGATTTGGTTCATACAAAGTTTTCGGCCCCGCCCATCTGTAGAGGTCAATTTCACAAAATTATTGAATTTGAACCAAAAAATTACAGTTTTGCGTACATTTTATCCGCCAATTTGGATATTTCTATGCTAAGGTTCTATGCATTCCGGTTCCGTATCCGCCTCTCGACACAATGTTGTGAAAGTGGCCCGTAACAGTTACTTGTATTTAAGAAAGTCGTGTTATTTTTACATATCTTAAAGTTTGTAGCATTTTTTTCACAGACCTTGTACCAATAATTTCGGTTAATTTAAAACAATTCATAATTGTACATACATTTTTAATTTTGCAGGTACATTGAGGGACTTCAAAACAACTGTTTGCACATTGGGCCATGGAAAAAAACCCTACATTTTTCATGGAATGCAACTCCTACCCTTGGCTCATCGCGCTTGCCCGCTTATTGGCTGGGAAAGTACGCGCAAAAACAAGCAGATAAGATAGTAAACTCTCTCTGGCACCTCGAAAAGTTTTTAATTGGCGATATCCTTGAAATTAAACGCAATTGCTATTAAGTTAAGAGAGACAACTATGACGGACGTTTTGTATTGGTTCAAATATGCGGAGGCTTCTAGCAGTATCTTGTTTACGCTCGAAATACAGTTCATCTCCTAGAAATAAAATCTATTTTTCTCTGACTTTTACAAAATGTTTAAATCCTAATTAAATGAGATTTTAGTCTTTCTTTTGGGTGAATCAAATGTAAACGTTAAGGTAATTGTGATGTTAATTGTGTTCTTGATATATAAAATAAAAACATTTTCCGTTCTTTTTTTGAAATATATAATGTTTATTATTGTGAGATATAAGCAAATAGATACTCTGAAACTACGGAGCATTAAGATTGTCATGGGCTCAGCACGCTTCCACTCCGCTGAAGCTAATTTAAATAAGAATTTGCAATGGGTGACCACGATATCTCGAAAACAAAAATCTCGAAAATAAAAACCTAGAATTACAAAAATGTCGAAAAGAAAAATCTAGAATTAATGTACATACCTACATTTACACACATGTTTGAGAAAAATTTTGAAAATTGGAGGATATATATGACCAAACAGTTAAATATGTATGGTTTTTTTTTTAGGTTTAACTATTTATAAGCTTCAAGTCTCGAAATTTTTTTTTTGCATTCGAGACTTCGTCTTTCGAGATTTTTGTTTATTCGAGATTTTGTACCATTCGAGATTTTTGTCGTTCGAGATAATTCCATGCATTGACATATTATATGTTGGTGTCTCCGCTCATGGTCTCATTCAAGCACGTTGAAACTTGCTCTGGCACACGTCACAAAATTGGAAGCACTGTCAATGGGTAATTCAAATGCGGAATGCTGCTTCTGCAACACACCACCAGTACCAAGCGATACCACAAGCGATACCATATTTGTCGCAGGTTGTTAATAAGAAGGTCATCCATGACAAACAATTTAACAATTATTTGTCATGAATTTTCTGCCGATCACGCCCTAAATATCAGGTTTCACATAGTCCTTTGTTTTATAACTACGGGAATTTTGTCGACCTCATAATAAAAAAAATAAATTTATTTATGCAACAGCATTTTAGCTCTAAGACATGTAAAGTTGGGTTAGGCATTGTAAACTTCAGGCGAAAGCCTTTACTGGGTAGATCTCTTTCGCAACATTTTTTCTCTCTTAAATGCTCTCTCTGCGCAATCGACCGTTGGCCATGAGAATTGGTATGGACTATACGCATAAATTGATAAAAAATCTTTAAATGACTCACCGCTTCAAATTTATACCAGTACCCAATACTTTGCATCCGGGTTCTGCAAGCAACTGCGAATCCGTGGCCACGCAATTGGGTCGCTCCTTACCGCCAAATATCGGTGAGCCCGTGCCTATTTAACACCCACAAAAAGATTTAAATTTACTATATCAAAAACCTTGTTACTTAGATACATATTGTGCATTTACAGCTGCGCTTGCACTTACCCAAGGGTTGCAATAGCAGTAAATTGCCACCTTGCGCTAACTGTTCAACGATCTTGAACGCGCGGTGCGGGGTCTTGTCGTCCACCTACGTAGGATTTTTCGAGCGTAATGGTGTCTTACCGGCCACAAAACTCGCGGTATAGCCCACTCTGGTGCTGGAAGAATATCACCCGGCCTACTGGAATGTTAACCTACGGTGATTCTCCTGAAACAAACGCCAAGATCGCTTCTCCTTCACTTTGAAATTTTGCCTTAGCTTAACAGTTTGTAAAACTGTATTATTACCGTATAGCAGGGTGCACAACCTATTCGAAAGGGAAACTTTATTCCCAGGCTCGAGACTAAACTACGACAAGTGTTAATGCGGCCCTTACACCATGCAATATTTTTGCGCAATAATATTGACCGTGTAAGGGTTTTATTGCGCAATATATTGTGTGAAGTTAAAATTTTTTAATATTTTTCGAAGCTTGCTCAATATATTGCGCAGTGTACTGCGCCGTGTAAGGCAAATTACAGGCAAAGCTCAGTATTTCTTTTACACAGAATTAAATTTTTATTTGATTGAATGCAAATTCGGGGGCAACGATACGGTTTGTCCATTCTGTTTTTATACTCTACCAGAGTTTAATTTTAATGCAAGGTTCTTAAGACAATAGTTTTTAAGTGACCTGCCCTAAGACATTTAAAGACGCGATGTCACAAGGAACAGAAACAGATTTTCATACATTAGCAACGCAAAAAGCATTCAGCAAATTTAGGTTTCAGTTGCTAACGTATGGATTCTGTTTCTATTCCTGTTTCACGATGCTTGCCACAACGCGGCTTAAGAGGTATAATCGAGACTCACAGGTAAATTGATTAAGCTATGTCCGTCTGTCCGCTCGTATGTGTGAAGATTATAGTCTTAGAGTTTAAAAGTGTGTGAAGCTTACAGTCTTAGAGTTTAAAAATTTACAGGTCTTGAAATTGGGCTCCGAATACAGCATTGTAGATTAATTTCCATTTCAAATAGGGTAGGATATTTTGTATTTGTATTTGTATATGTATTTAATTTATTCATTTATAATAAACTTAAACATAACCTAACAATTCTTATAAATGGAATATTAATTATCATTCCTTAACTTAAAAGTTAGTGGTGAATGACACATCCAGATTTACATTTCAGTTGATATCTGTTGTGGGGTGACAATCAGTATTAATTTATTTAATTCACATTTTTTAAAAAAAAAAAAAGAAAAGAAAACAAATGTTAAAGACGAAAAAAAAAAAAAATTTTTGTGATTCAATCATAAACATAACAATTCATAATAAATAGTAATATGTAACTGTGCTGTTGATGAGAAAAAGTAATGATTTAAACAAATGATTCAATACGTTCATAGCTTATCGTGAACAACCAGGTCTTAACCTTTTTGACAAAACATGAAAAACGAAGTGTATCTCTTATAAATAAGGGCAATTCATTAAAAATATGTGGAGCCGTGTATGTATAAAAATGTGTAAAGTGTGTTCTACGTGCAAAAGGTACATTGACTAAACTCATATTGTTAACACGCAGATTGTACATTTGTATGTTCCTACTGGGAATATTTCCACTTTGTTTGAAGAACTCTCTTAAAACTTTAAAAACATATAAATGTCTAATTGGCAGAATACGCAAATTATTAAATAAAGGCCAACTCTCAGCTAAACGATTTTTATTGGAAACAATTCTTATAAGGTGTTTTTGAGCTATTAATAATGGTCTAATGGTATTAGTATACGAACCTCCCCAGCTTGTTATGCCGTACTGCAACTTTGAGTGAGCAAGACCATAATAGATAGTAGTTAAAACTTTTTGAGAGCAAAACGGCTTTATCAGATACATTTTACGTATCACCAACAACAAATAAGTTTTAATCATTTGTATATGATTTTTCCAATTTAGATTGAAATCAATCACTACACCCAGGTACTTAAAAGTTTGAACCGTTTTGATTTTGAAGCAGTTTTCAGTGCAATGCACATTAGCTATAAAATTACTCTTTCCACACTTATGTAAAGGTAATGGAAACTGTTTACAATCAGAAGCGTGAAACCATAAATTATAATCAATTAGGACATTTCCAGATACTTTAAAACACATCAATTTAGTTTTTTCGCTGACAACCAATTTGTGGTATGTAAACCACAACCGCAGAGTTTCAAGGTCTTCATTAATCATCGTAGTTCCTTCGAAAACAGTTTCAGATTGGTACGTTAGAACTATATCATCCGCAAAAGCAGTTGAATTACCATTTAACTTGAGTTTAAATATAGAATTAATATATATTAAGAAAAACAGAGGGCCAAGTACAGATCCCTGAGGAACACCGTTTTTTAGTTGCCTATGTTCACTTGAGATCCCACCAATAATTACCTTTTGAGTTCTATTTCTTAAATAAGATTTGAGCCAATTGAAAATGTTACCACGAAAACCAACATTAAATAGCTTAGTAAGCAAAATATCGTGGTTTACAAGATCAAAAGCTTTTGTCATATTAAGAAATAGACCAAAAGTTGATTTGTTTTTATTTAAACTTCCGTAAAGCTGATTACACACCCGTAAGATGGCATCCTCAGTTGACAAATCTGCTCTAAAACCAAATTGATTTTTACTAAAGAAGTTTAACCTATCCAGAAATGAAACAATTCGAACCTTAATTAACTTTTCACAAATTTTGGAAAACGTCGAAAGAAGTGATATTGGCCTATAGTTAGAAACCTTTTTTTTATTTCCTTTTTTGAAAAGGGGTAGGACCTCAGCACATTTCAGGTGGTCAGGAAAACAACCCATTTCAACACTTTTATTAAATAAGAAGGACAATACATCGACTATATACCAGGCAATATTTTTTAATAAAATGCTTGAAACACCATCACTTGTACAAGAAGTTTTATTTTTAAGGGAAGAAATAGCATTGTAGACTTCTCTGGGTGTAATCGCACTAAACACAAAACTGTTTGATTGAACATCATCCACAAAAACGCCAGAAGATGAGAAACAATCGCAATTTATGCTTTGTTCGACAGCTGGTTTCAACTTTTCAGAGATTTCCGTAAAATAATCATTAAATTTATTTGAAATCCTTCCTAAATCGGAAACAATTACTCCCTCAACTTCAATAGTATCAATTTTACCAGAGTTTCTATCTTTTCCCAAAATGCTATCAACTACTCGCCATTCTTCGCGTATATTACCTCTAGCACTAGCAAACCTATCGCTGAAGAAGTTGTGTCTTTTTTTAAAGACAAAAAGATTCATAATGTTTTTTAAGTTTAATATTGTTCCGATGTTTCTTGCATTTTACGCTCAACTTCCTCTTTTTCCTTATCTTATTAATAAGATTATTAGTCATCCAGGGTTTCAAATGCTTCTTCTTACTCGATATATTTTTTTGGAAAGTACTCGATTTTACGTGTTTTTGAAAAATATCCAGGAATAGGTAAAAAGCAACAGAAGGATTGCCTTCGGAAAGAACCGTTTCCCAGCATTCAAAAGTTAAATAATCCTTCAACATCACATAATTTATGGAATACTTCACTCTATCAGATGTGGATTTAAAGTTTTCAGAACTATAATTGTAAACTGATAAATAATTTAGGCTAATCATGCTATGATCTGTTAACTTCAAATCGTGTACCTGGCCACTAAAAATATTTTTATTATTTTTTTGCGTTCGTAAGAAAATATGGTCAATACAACTAGTAGTGGAATCGGTCAAACGGGTAGGTTCATAAATCAAACTCTTAAGACCATTAGAAGCCATAGTAAACAAATAATTTTCAGCATCAATGTTACACTCATCAAGAATATCTACATTGATATCACCGACAACAATTAAATTTTTAGCCAGAGTTGTGCTAAGAATATGACTCAGTTCATGAATAAAAATACTTTTCGCAACAGCCTGGAGTCGATAAATACTCAAAAAAGTGTAGTTAATGTTTTCAAAAACAAAAGAAAATTTTAATACGTCGGCACTAGATAATTTAATGCTAGTACTATCACACACATACCCCTCTTTAACATACACGGCAACACCTCCAGCACAATAAGACTCATTACAATTTGCCAAAGGAAAGTTGTAACCTTCTATTTTATACAATTGAAGTTCTTTTTCGTATATCCAAATTTCACTTAACACTATTACAACGGGTAAATTCAACAACGAATCAAGATGAGCTAGGAATATTGAAAAATTTGCTCTCATGCTACGTATATTTTGATGTAAACATAAACAACATTCTACAGAATTAACGAGATCAGCTGGGTTTTCACATGCATTAGGAAGTGGGAGGGAGCTAGCAATAATCATAATTTAAGAAAATCAGCAGCACAATTTATTCTTACGTAGTTGGCACCCTCTTCTTTTCGCATGCAAATAGTCCCATTTCTCGTCCACACATATTTGTACCCTTTCTTTGTCTTCATTGTTGTTGCAGTTTTTAATAGTTGTCTTGTTTCATACGTTAAACACTCGTTAACATACATCTTATCCATTCTTGCTTCGGCATTGAGTAGGTTCGTGGTTAGTTGCTTTCCTCTTTCTTTCTTGGCTTTAATTATTTTTTCCTTGCACAGATGAGACACTAGTTTTACGTGAAGAACGTTTTTTGTTGCATTGCCTTTAGTTGTTGGTTTGGCTATTTTAATTTTCTTCATGTAGCATTGGTCGATGTCTCCTTCGTTTACGTTCAAGCTCAAACCTTCACGAAATACTTTAAGAGCTGCATCAGTATACGACATGTCATGTTTGATGTTAGGAACGTTGAATATTTCAATACTGTTTGTGAGTAGCTGTTTCTCTAGATTGTTGATTTTCGCTTCGAGACAATCAATTCTTTTTTCACACTTATCATTTTTGGCTTGAAGTGCGTTGATTTGAATTTTTAAGTTCTCTTCGATTGATACAATCTTTGCGTAAATCATATCTAGAGTGATATTGGTACCATCGAGCTGGTTCGTGGTAAACGTAAATGATTCCGATGTTGTATTGGATGCTTGTGACGGTAAAGTTGCCGGTTTAGTCGATGCAGCAGACGTAGACGGTGGTGGCGATGGTGACAGCGGTGGCGATGATGACGGTGGTGGCTGGCTGATTGGATGGATTTTGTTGTTGGATGCCATAGAGAAAGACGCTCTCCGCTGGTTTGAGCACGGTTGGCACCTCCAAACCGATCTACTTTTCTTTATGAAGTCCAGATCTATGGCAGTAATTTTAACACAATTTCCATGGAAAATAGCTTCACAAGCCGCGCAACCCACTTTAAGGTCTGATCTTTCAACCTTGAATTGACAAATACTGCACGACATTTTGATGAATTTATGAAATTTTTTTTTTTTTAATGGTTTTTAACAAAGCTCAAGCTCTCTACACAAGTGTACCCCACAACGACTCAGTGAGAACTGATATTTCCAAGTTCCTTAGAGACAAACTCAGGCACTTACTCACTTGTTAAACCATTCTATTGTCCATTTATCACGGCTCTTTCTCGGCACAAAACAAGAATCCGATGCCTGTGTACCTACCTACATATCCCAAAAAATCGTTTTCACAGAGCATGACGTCTTTCAGCAACGAACTGATACAGAATAAACTGCAGATAGGCTTTAATATTGTGCAGTAATATTGTATAATGTAAGAACGATGCATTTTCACGCAATATTTTTGGCCAATATCTTGCGCAATAATATTGCGTTGTGTAAGGGCCGCATAAGTGCTTAACTATGTTTCTTTTGACTAAAGCTTTTGTCAACCACAGACGAATCGTTGATATAAATAAAGAGCAAAAAAAAAGTAGACGTTATTCCCAAATTGCAACAATAAT
Organism: Neoascia interrupta; assembly: GCA_947623515.1. Taxonomy (NCBI): domain Eukaryota; kingdom Metazoa; phylum Arthropoda; class Insecta; order Diptera; family Syrphidae; genus Neoascia; species Neoascia interrupta. The sequence continues at coordinate 92,729,516 of OX392463.1, forward strand.
GTAATAGAAGCAATGACGATGTACTTATTCGGGACGAACAAAACTAAGAGGGGGACAATATGATGTGGCTTAAATATAAAAAAAGACACGCAGGAGGCACTGAATCCACCCAACGATTTAATGAACGAGCACACCCATTCGAGTCTAGAAATTGAAATTTCCCCCCCATTGCTCCAATAGATTTTTTTTTAAATAAAAAGAAAAATAGCGGTACCATTTTTGTCGCAGGTTGTTAATAAGAAGGTTTTTTTGTTGTTTTTTTCTCTTTAAACTTACGTCCGAGCAATGCTATCGTTTTTGTAATACTGAATTTTAAATAGCGAATCCACCATTTATATGCATTGGTTGCATCATAATGTAATTTCTCTCTGATGCAAAAATTGGTAAAATCTCACAGGTAACAAAATTTTTATAAACTATAAAAAGAAGGCAACAACTATCCTCAAACAATTGCACTTAAGTCAAAAAGGTAAAAGCAAACATCATAAAATAAATGCAAACCAAGCACACCACCCATACATGCATCTGGCGCTAAACCACGAAATACACAACCGTAGAAAGGGTTGGGAACCTTCAAACAAAATCGGATTTAGGTCCAATATAACTATTATAACTGCGGGGAATTTTGTCGACCTCATAACAAAAAATCAAATTTATTTATACAACAGCATAGGCATTGTAAACTTCAGGAGAAAACGTTTACTGGTTAGATATCTTTCGCAACATTTTTGCTCTCTTAAATTTTTACTCTGCGCAATCGACCTTTGGACAAGTGGATTGGTATTGATTATACGCCTAAATTGATAAAAAATCTTTAAATGACTCACCGCTTCAAATTTATACCAGTGCTCACTACTTTGCATCTGGGTTCTGCAAGCAACTGCAAATCCGTGGCTACGCAATTGGGTCGCTCCTTATCGCCAAATATCGGTGAGCCCGTGCCTATTCAACTCCCACAAAAAGATTTAAATTAGTGTACAATATCAAAAAGTGAACTACATATTAAACTTCTACCCTTACCTTGTTACTTAGATATATATTGTGCATTTACAGCTGTCCGTCCGTATGTCACCAACTTTTAGGCCTTAAATTTTGAGCTAGGGAGCTGAAATTTCGTGCGTAAGCTCTCTGCCATCCGAAGCAATACAAGTGTTTAAATTTTTTAGATCCGCCCACAGACACGCTCACAATCGGTCTAAATGTGCAACAACCTCCGGTGCTTACAAGACTGTAAGACGTTGTGAAAAGCTGTAAAATATTATTTAGCGTTTTGGGCCACGCCCACGGGTGGAGGCAGAATTTAAGAAAAACCTCTAATTTTCCAGAAAACATGGATTTCGACTACTTTTTAACCTAACTTAAGTAAGGATAAGAAATAAGATTTAGCACATTAGCTTCAAAGGGTTCTATAATAGATTTCGTTCCTACAAAGTTTTTGGCCACGCCCATGTTTAGACGTTGATATTACGAAATTGTTGAATTTTACCCAAAAAATTACATTTTTGGCATAGAATTAGAGAGTAATTGCTCAAATGCAATTTATTCAATATTTTTGTTGCAAATCGAAAAATTTTTACTTAATATGTTATGAAGAAAATATTAAGTTCTACATTTGGGTCACAATTCCATAAAAACCTATAAATTTCCAGAAAAACATTGATTTCGACTGCTTTTTAGCTTTAGTAAGTATAGAATAAGAAATCACAATTACCACATGAAGAACACCGGATACTACTTCAGATTTGGTTCATACAAAGTTTTCGGCCCCGCCCATCTGTAGAGGTCAATTTCACAAAATTATTGAATTTGAACCAAAAAATTACAGTTTTGCGTACATTTTATCCGCCAATTTGGATATTTCTATGCTAAGGTTCTATGCATTCCGGTTCCGTATCCGCCTCTCGACACAATGTTGTGAAAGTGGCCCGTAACAGTTACTTGTATTTAAGAAAGTCGTGTTATTTTTACATATCTTAAAGTTTGTAGCATGTTTTTCACAGACCTTGTACCAATAATTTCGGTTAATTTAAAACAATTCATAATTGTACATACATTTTTAATTTTGCAGGTACATTGAGGGACTTCAAAACAACTGTTTGCACATTGGGCCATGGAAAAAAACCCTACATTTTTCATGGAATGCAACTCCTACCCTTGGCTCATCGCGCTTGCCCGCTTATTGGCTGGGAAAGTACGCGCAAAAACAAGCAGATAAGATAGTAAACTCTCTCTGGCACCTCGAAAAGTTTTTAATTGGCGATATCCTTGAAATTAAACGCAATTGCTATTAAGTTAAGAGAGACAACTATGACGGACGTTTTGTATTGGTTCAAATATGCGGAGGCTTCTAGCAGTATCTTGTTTACGCTCGAAATACAGTTCATCTCCTAGAAATAAAATCTATTTTTCTCTGACTTTTACAAAATGTTTAAATCCTAATTAAATGAGATTTTAGTCTTTCTTTTGGGTGAATCAAATGTAAACGTTAAGGTAATTGTGATGTTAATTGTGTTCTTGATATATAAAATAAAAACATTTTCCGTTCTTTTTTTGAAATATATATGTTTATTATTGTGAGATATAAGCAAATAGATACTCTGAAACTACGGAGCATTAAGATTGTCATGGGCTCAGCACGCTTCCACTCCGCTGAAGCTAATTTAAATAAGAATTTGCAATGGGTGACCACGATATCTCGAAAACAAAAATCTCGAAAATAAAAACCTAGAATTACAAAAATGTCGAAAAGAAAAATCTAGAATTAATGTACATACCTACATTTACACACATGTTTGAGAAAAATTTTGAAAATTGGAGGATATATATGACCAAACAGTTAAATATGTATGGTTTTTTTTAGGTTTAACTATTTATAAGCTTCAAGTCTCGAAAATTTTTTTTGCATTCGAGACTTCGTCTTTCGAGATTTTTGTTTTTTCGAGATTTTGTACCATTCGAGATTTTTGTCGTTCGAGATAATTCCATGCATTGACATATTATATGTTGGTGTC